>VZTB01008340.1:400021-462112 GCA_013397245.1 Thryothorus ludovicianus | reverse complement strand
GGCCGTGCCCGGTGTTCCCTCAGCCAGGGGCCGTGCCCGGTGCTCCCGCGATCCGCGCTGCGGTCCCGCACAGGCCCGGGGGCTCCGCGGTGCCATCGCACCCATCCCTGTTCGAAGAGCAGAACCACGAGCGGTTCTCCCTCTGGCTTGTCCAGAGCTGCCTGCCGTCTGGAAAAAGTGGAAACGCTTTAATTTTAGAGGCAGAATGTGACATCTGAAAGATGAGATCAAGTTTGAGAAAGTTGAAGGAACTGGCATGCAGTATCACTTAGTGCAGGTAATCCTTTCACCATAAATAGATATATTATGTCTATTCTGATTATTTTTCCATTTTCTGTCTGGCACATTTAAGACAGTGGCACTTAATTAATAAAATAAGCTTTTCTATTACTTTTCAATTTCTGTTATAATAAAATTCAGAGTGAGCTAAACTAGAAGCAAAAATGTCTACATGGTGAGATAATTTTCTTCTCCATAGGAATGTGAAGTTTAGGAATCGGAATAAACTAAGGTTACATAATTGCTTAAATAAAGACCTAGGTAAGGTATAAAAGATATAATTGAATATTTTATTCCACCAAGTAGTTTAGAAGAGTGTATTGATAAACTCTCTTAAAGTTATGCCAAATTAAATCTGAAAAAACACAATATTTCTTGAGTTTTTTAATTATTTTTTTTAAATAATTTCAGTTCCTATCATCACTCTTAGTTTATATTTATTTTCCTCACCAGTAGCATCATTTATGTAGTTGTCATCCTCAGCAGTTGGTGATTCCTTGAGAATCCAACCCAGTGCAGTAGGAGCACTCTGTGGAATGGAGATGCTCTAAGATCTCTAAGGGCTGTGACTTGGGCTGCCTGTTTACTGCTGCAGTACAAACACTGGTGCAAGGGATATATCATCTATATACCTCCCTTACAGATACTATATATAAGGGAGGTACATAGAGTTGGCCTTGGGGTACTCACTGTAAAGGGGGATTGCTGAGGAAGGTGTTTCCATGTCCAGCTTTCCCTAGGAAGGATGTGTAGTGATTGCTAACACATAATTCTGCTCAGTGCAACCTTGTCTGTAGCTTGACATTGCTTTTGGTGGAAGTATTTGTGAGAATTTACAATGAGGAAGTGATAACAGATTCAATTAAATTATTACATTTCTAATGTACACATTAACGGGGCACGAAGAAACTTCGATTGTGGTTCCAATTTCATCCCATCTTCTTAATTGTAAGTGCAGTAACACCACACCTTGACATTTGCAAAGTGGCATCAGATCACCCCGAGTTTGAAATGTGATTCCCAGCCCATGATTATGTAAAATTAAACTGCTGCATAAGTACATTGGGAATTTGCAGAACAAGCTCTGCATTGAGGGACAAACAATTAGCAACTTTATGTGTGCTTTACAATTTGTTTTTAAAAATACATAGAAGTAAGAAATAGCATTGTGTAGACATATGTTTTGGTTTGTTGAGCCTATTTCTGGATACTATTTTGAGCACTTCCATCAGCTGTGTAGTAGCAGACTTCACAAAAAGGTGTCCTATAAATCACTCTGGGTGTTAGAGCTGACAGCTTTAAATAAATACAGCTGACAGCTCAAATAGCTGTTCCATTGACAGTATGCAGTCTAAATGTGTTAACAAATGCACGGACTCAGCAGTTTGGGATTAGTTTAGCAAATAAATTACAAAATAATGCTGTGATCCAGCAAAAAGCACAATGCCTGTGTATCCCTGGCCTGTGTGCTTTGTTGACACTGCCACAGGCCTGTGGAGCTGTGTGGGAAAACACAAGAGTGCAGCTGGAGCTGGGCTCCTGCTGGGAGCCTGCACATCCCCAGGCAGCTTCTCAGAGTGATGTCAGGGCATGGGAGCAGCACCGGGGGTGTTGGGGTGAGTAATGGTTTAATAATGGATTCATTTGCTTTGCAGGACCAGAGATTTCATAGAGCAAGGCAGGAACTCCACACTAGCTCGGGTTATGAATAAGGGTACAAAGTTACTGAGTAGCATTGAAAAATGGCTTTCATGCAAAACTTGAGATATTGAAATGTTTTTGTTTGCTTAATGTTACTAGTTTGCATCTGAAGAAAAGTTGGGAAGAGAAGATGGGGAAGGGGCTAAGCAGTTAAAAGAATTGCAGCTCTGAAGGTGAATTATATTAATATGTTAATTATTTCTGAGCACTGCAAAAAATGAGAATTACATTAAGAATGATGTCACAGTTTGACACATATAAGGCGTGGCATTTTTCTGCTTAGAGGTTGAATAAAGCTACTGGAGTTTTTTATATATTAATTTTAACTGTTCACAGACAGAGTAGACAGGCACAAGGTGTTAGGGAGTACATAATCTGAATATGGAATAACACTCTTGAGAACTGTATTTTAAGGGAGTCATAAGTATTCTGGTGTTTTCTAAAAATGTTTTTTTATAGTGGTTGTGTCTAGTGAATAATTGTGTGCAATGCACAACTGGCAATTCTGATAACCAGTTGCAACTTCTATTGCAATCTGTAAGCATGATTGCCAGTGATGGCTGGTTTCTGACTGCTGTCTTTTGTGTCAAATTGTGGTGAATGCAGTAGATTGATTATTTTTTCCACCCTATTCATTAAATACATGCTTACAGTGAGCATCCATACCCATATGTTGAATGGGGGTTAAAAATGGTCAGTATAATTAGTTTTCCCTTCCTTGTCAGTCAATAAAACCCTGCCCAGGAGCTTTCTCAATTACAGGGTCCTGCCTGAAGCAGGGAATTCTACACACCATGTCTCTAGGAGCTTTACCAGTGGTGTTTTGTTTTAGGCTAGGGAGCAGACAAGTATCTTTGTCAGTGAATAAATTCAGCTTAAGTTATCACTATCACATTTTTTTTACAAGAGCATTCAAAAGCATGATTTAATGTTTCAGGGATCCTGGGAAAGTGATGTTTTAATTTTAAATGTTTCTTCTTAGAAGTCAACAAGTTTTCCCTTACTTGAATCTGCTGGGGTAGGTGCTGCACTACTGGGTTTTTAAGGCACTCTTTTCCCTGATGGAAAACACAGAAAGATTTTTTAACTGCAATACTTCAGATGTTTGTGAGATCTCAGAATATCTTGAGTAGGGTAAGTGTATTTTTCTGTTTGGTGACCTGCTCCAGCATCCTGTTGCATCTCAGTGGAGAATAACAGAATTTGTGCTTAACCTCTGGGTTTCTTTGTTGAGGTCCACAGTGCAAAGACTGAGACATTGAAAGGAATTAGAGTTTAGAGTGCAACAGCACCTGGAAAATTCTGTATTTTACAGACATTTCCCTGCCTGATGTAACATGATTAGTCAAGGTCAGGACACTTAATTGTCAGTGAAATGGAGAACAGTTTGTTTGTTACTTACATGTGAACTACTCCAAGACCCTTCTGTCATCAGACTGATTTCATTGCCAAGAACACACTTTATTTCTTGTGACTGTCCTGTGACATCCATCTTATGTTCTGAGGACGGCCATGGGCCAGCTCCTCATGGGTCAGACCCTCAGCTTGTGTAAATCTGAATAGCTCTGTTTAAGTCACTGATACTCTAGAGACTTACAAACAACTTGTATGTCAAATTAATCTGCTTGAAAATGTCTTGAAATGATACAAAAATTCTCTTTTTAATTGTCAACTGTCAAGAATTGTGGATCAATATGTTCCTTTTTTTAAAAGGTGATGGATGTTTCTTGTCTGGCTTGCCACTTCGTGGCTCCCAAAAGAGTAGGTCACTGCAGAGAGCACAGAGGAAGAATCAGGGAGGATTCATGGTATTTGTTTTGGGTTAAGGTGTCCAGGTTGTCTTAGAGGGTGGCAGTGCATGAACATTTCTTCACAATGAGCACTGGAGAATTTTCATTTCTTGAACTGCTTTTGCTTTGATGATGAGGATGCTTTAATCAACAGAAAATTTTCAAGTGCAGTTTTGTTAGGTTTGCAACACACAGGCTGGGAGAGAGCAAGGGCCCAGCTCATGGAAGCATTAACTGGATGGGCTCTGGGGCTTTTGATAAGGAAGAAATGCAGTTAATTTTGAATGTAGTTGTTTGCAGCAAAGGAAGAAATGCACTGAAACTGCAGTGACTGAACTGTTCACTTTGCTTTAAGGCTTCTGTTGTGTTGTGGTGCCTCTGCAAGCTGCATGTGAGTGACCTGCAACTTGCTAATGTTTAGAAAGCAAGTGAAGGTATAAATACTCCATCAGAGCAAATGAATATCTCCTTTTCTAATGAGTGAATGAATTGTTTGCTCACAAAAAGACATTTCTTCAGCATTCCCAGAGACATGGGAAATGTTTGTGAGGAACATTTTTAATTCATCAGTCCAGCCCACCAGAGTAAGTTAGAGCTTTTTCAACATGCATTTGTACAAACTCTTCCTGTACACTCCAGTCTTTCCTATTGAGAAAACAAGAACATACCACCAAGAAGATATCTTTCTTCCTTTCTGCTTCTTAAAACCTCACAGTTATCTGAAACCTCAAGTCCTCACAGGCTTTTCTTTGAATTCTCTCTGCAGGAAAGCATGTGGTTTTTGCTTTCCTCATCAATTAATTGGCTGATGTAAAAGAGTGGTTTAAAACTGCAATAACCTCATGCAGAAGCCACTTCTTGAGCAAAAATATATGACTGCTTTTCACTTGGAAGTCAGTGAGAGATTTTACCCTCACATTCTTACAGCTGTATCTGAGCTGCTAATCTTTGATGAAGATCTGAGTGTTCTGAGAATTTAAGCTTAATCCAGAAGGGCTATTGTAAACTGAACTCCCACTCACTTAAAAAGATGTTCCATATATGAAGATCTGATAAGTTCAAGATCTTGGAGGGATTAAGACTTTTGGTTTAAGAATTCTCATGTTTCAATATAGGACTCAAAAAATAGACACAGGCTACAGTATATGATTAATTTTTATTGGATGTTTTTAAGGGAAGTGTCTGCTAAAGTAGAGGTTAAAACATGGTAAATAGTCCACACAATGAAAAAATCAGTAAGCAGTGTTTCATTATGTTGCTAAGGCAGTGAAAAATAACAGACACTGTCAAGATAAATAAGGGACTCCTGATTTTCAAGGTTTGTGAGTGTCTTGTGCAGATTCATCCCAGTTCTATCTTGTTTAGTCCTTTTGAATCTCTAAGCCTGCACCATTTCCTGGAATTCTGTGAAAGATAAGAGAATATTTACATGAAAGAAATATTAACATGAAAAGATTAGGAGTAAAGGATTAGTAGCTTATCAAGAGATTTAGAATAGGAATGAAGAGAAAAAAGTTATCTGATAGATGACCAGAGGAGAAATGTGTGGACAAGAGGCAACACCTTAACGTCCATCTTCTAAACAACACATGGAAAGGTCATGTGTTTTGCAGACTTACAGGGAATAATTAAATATTCAGGGTAGTTTTTGCCTTCTCTCTTCATAATAGATCTTAGGCAAAAATAATGTAATGGGTTATATAGAATTTAAATAAGAAGTAGTTAAGAGCTCAAGTGAAAAAAAATAAAAAACGACTCCATGTGTTCTATTAACTATAATGTTTCAGACATTGAGAAATGTTGATTTAGAGCACAGTCTAAATCTAAAAACACTGTGCAGTTCCATGCAGTATGATCCTGGGCTGTTGAGTTGTGCAATAAAATACTGTTATTTTAAAGATCTTTGAAATGTTCGGCTTCCATGAATTAGAGTATCTGATCAGTCCCATCCCTGAGTGAGTGACTGTATTAATATACAGATTGCCTCATAAATCATGTGTGTTTATTCTGGCACAGTTCCTAAGGAACTGGATTTAATTCCTTCCAAAGAAAGAAACAGAAGAGTTCTGTCCCGCTAGTGCAGTGAGCTGTGGAATCTGCATGCCAGCACATTCCCTGCATGCTGCTCCCTAAGCCCCTTTCATGCTCCTCTAGGCAGCTCCCTGCTCTCATGGGGTGAGTTGCCATTAGCTGCAGACCTTTTGTGTGTGTGCTTTGTCTCCAAAACAGGGCACAGAAATATGGAATTAGGAGATCAGGAGGTTTCTGCACCGTGCAGCCATTAAATCACACCAGTGTTTCCACGTGCTCCTTCCTCAAACAGCTGCTCCCTCCTGTCTGCTCCTCAAGCTGCCACTGAAGATACAGAGCAGCCATCCCTGCACAGATCCTGCTGTGGGATCTCATTCTGGGGTAGTGACACTTGATCATTCTGTTATCCTTAGCATGCAAAACAAACACAGAATTACATGCTGCATATTGAGAGTGATTGCAGTGCCCGCTGGAGTTTCTGTGGGGCAGTGGCTGCTGGAAAGGAGCTGATGTATGAGCTGTTTGTTCTCCTGTGTGCAGCTGGGTCTTTTGTCCTTGGTTTTACATTCGTGTATTCCAAGTGATGCCGGTGCTGCCTTACATTAGAGTAAGTGGGAGGAGAAATTAAGGGGCAGTTCCTTTCCAAGAACAACTTGAAATAGGGGAGTGAGTGGCAACAGGAAATTTCCTTAGGGTGTTTTGCTTGCTAATGCATAAGGAGTTGTAGAGATGAACTTGTAAGATCAGGGATGATTTCCACCCTTAAACAAGTTGCTACTCATGAGTTTCAGTAAAATCAGCAGGGGTACATTAATGTACTGTTAACATAAAGGAGAATCCCACACCACTACAAACATCCTGAGGTGCCTCATTCTGCAGTTAAAGCAGTCAATACCTTCAGCCCCGATTTTACCATCTCCATCATGATCTGCAGCTGCCAAGAAGGTCTTGGTTTCTGAGGTGGTTAACACTCTGGCTCCACACTCAAACCTCTGAAGGAAATACCTTGGGAGGAAACAACTTGGATTTAGATTTTCACACTATAGTATTTTTTATGGTTCTTGTATAGTCAAACTGATAGCTATCTCTAAATAATTTACCACAATAGCTAAATCCTTAAAACACTGCTTTGTTTGACAAGCTAAATCTTATTTGTCTGTATTTCAGCTTTACAAGTGCAACCCTGACTGAATTGATTTTATCCACTATGAAAATCCAGCCCCAGGGAGCTCCTTTTTCTATACAGAGCATACAAGGCAGATATTACTAATTTGCTTTTCTTTGTAAGAATTATCTATTTAAATATATCTTTCACAGTCCGCTGAAGTTTTTATCAACATTTAGCATAAATTGTGTTCACATTTACTGAAATTTCTGAAATGGAAAATATGCTTATTTTTTTGACAGCCTGCAAGTAGTTAACAAAATCCTTACTTGAGCTCATCTTCCTCAATAAAGCCACTTTGATCGTTGTCGAGAATCCGGAAGATCTCCTTGAGCTGGCTGCTACTCTTTTTAGACATCCCACTGATCTGAAAGAATTTTTTGGGACTAAAGGAATCTGGAGCTGAAAATAAATTAATAAAGAAATTAACCCCAGACCACTGCGTTCACTGCTCCTAAACGGTCTGAGGATGATACTTTATTACATTTTAATTGTTCCAAACATGATCAGTAGGTGAAGCCTGTCAAAGAATGAATGAATTTGCAATACTGCCCCATACTCTCCTAAACATCCAACAAAATCATGTGGGGATAAGCTCCAAACTGACAACATAAACCAGTTATGAACAAACATACTGTGACAGCTGAGTAAAGAGATTACTGAAATCTGTTTAAAGTATGCACTTGTTCAGTATTCCTTTGGGACTGAGTTAAATTTGCCATGGGTTACACAAAATAAAAGATTTTAAACTGTTTTCTCACCTTGGCAGTCCCGCAGAGCAGCAGCGATGTCAGAAGGGCTTAGAATGTCTGTAAGGCTCATTTTAAACCTGTGCAAAATAAAATACTGCAAACAGAGTAAAAAATAACAGTTCAGAAATAATGCTTGTTAATGAGATGGATTACATTAAACATATTATGAGTTGATGATCGATATTTTATCATTTACCTGCAACCTGTACAAATACAGTTCATTTTTAAACTCTATGTAACAATTCATCTAATAAATAATCTTCCATGGAATCTGGCAATGCAAGTAACAATACATGCAGTTGTAAAAAGGAAAGGTAAGAAAGTTTACCTTTTTTTACTTCTATTATCTCCCCCAACAGCTCTGAAGAATAAAAAACCCCTGATACTTATCTATATAAAGTCCATCCATATGTAATTCCAGCAATTAAAATAAAAACCTTAGAACAATGGTTATTGTACTTACTACTGGTGCAACTCTGCATAGTAATTTTATTTAAATAATCTCAAGTTGGCTGCTCACCTTTAGATTTTTCCCAGCTAGGTAAAGGAAAAATAGCTGAGGAGATACCAGGCAAAATAGTAATGTTGGCTCTGGCTTGCCACTCTGTCTTATAAAGGATTCAAAAGGTGACAATAACCACTACTTAGGTTACCCTTTCATGGATCAAATGTTTGAATTGAGACCTGGCTCAAATTTCTTCCTTAACTAATTAAACTTTTCTTTCTATTTATATCCTAAGATAATATGGACAAAAAGAACATATTTTTTTTAATAAATCCACTGGTGCTTAATTAAGTACAACTCTGCCATCAAAGCAGCCTTTCAGCTCCAAGTATGTTCACAGGTAACCTCTGCACCTGGAAGTCACTCTTTGCAAGATGACTCCAGCAGCCAAATCCTTATGAAAAGAAATGAATTTGTTTTCCCTGGGTCTGTTGATCCTTTGGAATGTATAAAGCAGGTTGGAGATGGCAGATCAGAGGTGACAATTTGTCATTCTGACAAAGATAACTTGTCACTAGGGTAGAGGAAAGCATTTTCTAATTCGGATGATCTTTCTACAGTTAAGTTTCATTTTGCATTTCCTGATTATTTTCTGAATTACAGAAACAGAAAGCAATGTCTTCAGTGACAGAAAACTGTGACTTTGGTAAAACTGAATAAACTGGTCTTGTTGTCAATATTCCTTGGAAGATTATGTATAATCAGTTGACCTACTTAATAATCCATTTTGAGTACTTTGAATTACATGCAATCTATAATATGCTTGCTAGTTGTAGCAAGTTCTATAGGTTGTAGGAATCAGACTTTGTTAGTGTGGAAATAGTTTTATATACATTTTATAACATGTTCTCACAATCTATTTCATTAACAATGAAATTTTAATTTTAGGTATAAATAAATGAGAGTTTATTATCCATTTCAAGAGTATTACTTTTGGAACAAAAAACCTTAAGAAAATTTGTAACAGCAGATAGGAGGTTTTCCTTCTCAGAAAAAAATGTGTTTCCATCTTTAAGGGGGTTTATATGGGCAAAATTCTAGGATGAATTCCAATAAAACTGACAGGTATTTTGGTTACTGCTTACTCTGTAGTAGTCAATTACTAAGAGAACATCACTATAGATACTGTGCTATCTAAACTGATATTCTCTTAATCCATGAGCATTGTTTTACTTTTCAACAAATGGAAAGCATGGTGTGCCAAAGAAGGAGTATTTTTGTAGTAGCAACAGTCACAAATCATACTGTGGAGAAGAGTAATAAATATATCTAAGCCTTGATGTGCATTGATAGACTGCAATGGGTTTACTCCTGCTTGGTTTCATGACAGTGAGCAGTGTCAGTCATAGCAAATGTTCCACAGCACTGTTTGCATTTGGATAGGGAAATGTAAGGCAGAAGTAACACAAAAAGCAGACATAATTTAATGATACTTTTAACTTTCTTGCTGCCTATTTTGTATGTGAAGGAACATGGCATAAATCACAAATATTCAGACTTACCTTTGGTCCCAAATACATCTCTCCAGGAACAAACAAATGCTCCTTCTATTGCTTCCTGCAGGAAAACTGGTTACAGTGACCTGGAAGAGCACTTTACTGCTAAACCTAAGAACCCTGGGCTGTTGTAAATTAGTATTTTGTGATTAAAACAAATTAAACAGTGCTGATTTGTACAAGCTGAAGGTCTGATCCCAGATCTTTTGGTGCTCTTTCCATTTATCTTCTTCATTCAGTGCTACAATATATTCATGTTGCTTTCTGCCTGAGATTTCCATGATATTATGGTCTGTCAGGCAGTGGCCGTGGGGATGAAGTTCATTCTCATAATCACTCTGAAATAACTTTCATTCTCTTAGGTTCCTTTTTTACACTCTGTTGTATTTTCTCCTTTATGATCATCTCAAGTTGATATGAGTTTGAACAGAAAGGTTCTTTTTTAACTGCCAAGATGTTTCTAGAGGAAAAGGCTTTTTTAGTCCTCTGTGCCAGTGCCATAGATGTTCCTTAATAGGAGACTTCCCTTGTTTCTGCTGGCTCCTACTCAGTACTCATGGAACTGCTCTCTGTGTTTGAATTGCCATACCACACTAATTACTGACAGCTAGTGAGAACAAGGGAATGGAAGTGGAGGTGAGCATATAATGCTCAAGTCCAAAATATGTCTGCAATTAATTTGGACATTGTCTAAAAATATAAGCACCAAATGTTCAAAGAATGACAACTGGTTACCTCATGGCACAGAGTGCTGAGCTGGTTTTATGTGTGTTCAACAGCTGTAAAATAGCCAGAATTAGAATTATATTAGAAAACAATCTCAAATAAAAGTGAGATAGTTGCTATGATTGCTTTTGAAGAGATCTTTTAATGTTTGAAATTCAATGCTGGCAACAAAAGTGATGCTAATCCTGGCTGAAAGATGGTTTACAAAAGCCTAAAAGAGCTGAATTTCAGAATCAAGTTGATGTCACTGTACATTGATACAGGTGGGAATCTAGGGTTACTGGGTTTTATTTATTTATTAATGACACTTCATCTGAAGTACAGGTTTCCCTCCTCTACAATTAGAATGCAATAACTAGGGGTTAGTATATTAAGGGATATTTTAATGAGATAATCTATTTTACATCTAAATTATCTACCTGTTTTCCTTCTTTCTTATTTATGTATTAATTTAACTTACAACTTATGTGGTTATAATTACTTTATGCATTCAAAAACTGAGATCTATGAAAGTGATTTTTGAAAAGATGCTATGTAAAAAATGTAACACTATAAATAAAACCCCTAATAATTCAACCAGAACAAGAGCTGCTAAGTAATGGGCAGTTAACAATAGTGCAAAATCTGACACAGAGTCTTAGTATTGCACAGTTTTCAGGAATATTTAGTTCCTTTGAAATTCAAGAAAAAAGATTAATTTTTGTTTGGTTGTTCTGGGGAATTTTTTTTCTCTATGAGAGACATCTGAAAATTCTATGGGGTTGATCATCTGAATATTTATGTACTTGCATACTTAGTGTTGTTTTCAACTGAGGTGTCTTTATTAAATAATGTTAAAACCATTTTGTTTTTTAGACTTCCAGAATTAAACTTGAAGGTGTGATTCTGAGAAATATAGGATATTCATATTGATAAGTTCTTGCTAAGGTTCTAGATTTTTTAGGAATCTAAACATATGAAACAATTGTCTTCAAATCAAGTGCTGTTTACTTCTCTAAGGATCAGAGGAAAGCTGTGTTTTGCTAAAACATTGACAGATTGTGGACCAGTTGTGTACCCTTTGTGTTCAGTTTGGCATAAAGTACAGAGTTAATTAGCAGTGGCAATCAACCAAAGCCATGACTTCAAGCAGATGCAAAAGAAACATCAGCAGTTGTCTCAGGTGAGATCAGAGGAGAGGTGTTAACCTGAGACCAACTACAACAGTGTAAAGAGATGCTGCAGCAGCTGTTCTCAAACCCACACAGCTCCATCTTTCAGCCCTGGTTGTGTCAGGGCCAACGGTATCATGATCCTGGATAACAGATTCTGCCTTTGTAATGAGTTTGGAAGTAACTAAAATAGATACTCAGTAACCTCTGTGTTTGATAGTAGTGTTGATGTCTCAGTGGTGACAGCAGAGAATCTTAGTGTGTTCACAGCCATGATCATTGAAAAGGACTTTTACAGCAAAATTAATTATATCCTGCCACTTCAAGTTGTCTCTCAGGGCAAATGCTTTAATCACATAGAAATAAAGAAATAATGACAGCATTTAATTTGAGTTGTTGATTGGCCTGTAGTATTTTGCTGTATTTAACAGAGAAGTCTGAGCACATGCTGTAGTATTTGACTTTTTTGCTACAATGAAGGAGGAAAGCCAGACCCAGTGACAAAGCTCTCTGTCCCTGCAGCAGGTAGAGAATATCACCCAGAGCACTGAGTGGAGATCTGGACTAGAGAACCCAAGATACAAGATTGATTCTGCAGCACTGTGGGTCTGGAGCTAAAGGAAAACAGGTACTTCTCTCACGTTAGGGGAAATACCATGTGAACTTTCCTCAGTTCAAATTGTGTTCTTATCCTTCTGTTGGATTGAATTTGATTTCTTTTGAAAATGACAGCAGAATAGACTAACATAGCTGAGTAATAGTGTCACTAATTCATAGAGTCTGGTCTGATAAACATGTTTTTTCACTTAAAAGGCAGTCCTGGAAGATCTCTGACAGCATTTGATATGTGTTTGTCATTAAAAGCACTTGGAAGTTCTTCTGAGACTCAGTAATGCAATTTTCTGTCTCTGACCCTAAATGCAATTATCTAACATGTTTCTGTCTGCTGTCAGCATCATAGACAGGATCAGGTGGAGTGATCTTTAAAAATCCACATTGGTCAGGGTTTCTGTCTACTTTAGGAGTAACTGTGCCCTGATGTTGGAGGCTGTGACATAATCTGGATGCTGCTTCTTGTGCCATACAAAAGATAACTACAGTCCCATTCTACTGTTACCAAAGGCTCTTTGCATGTGGCTGCATTTCACTGTGCCCCACAGTGTAAGGAACCATGGCAAAATAAACCCAACAGCACTGAAGTGCAGCTACTTCTGTGTTCACTGCCTGTCCTCCTTGATTCCAGTGGGATTTTGGCCATTAATTTCAGCACTTCGAGGATGCATAACCCTTAGTGAGGTTTGAAGTGAAATTACCCTGTAATTAGAGTTAACTTAATTGTAAATAATCCTCAAAAGTTGCTTTTATAACAGAAGTGGCCTAAAGAAAGGAGATTCAGACAAACTGTTAAAACACATGCACCAAACATGTGACAAAATTCCATTCACAAGAGGCAATCCCATATTTAGGGTCTCAGACCTCCAAATGTCTATTCCAGCACAATGTTCTTCACTCTAAGAGAGCTGTTTGGGAATGTATGTGATTAGGCAGCAGCATTTCCAGCTGAGACACAATTTGAAGAGCTTTTTTAAATCCCATGGTAAGTAGTTACAGAAATTTCACAGTACATGACAGCCTGTGTGAGTGAGAGGCAGAGAGGAAAAGAAAGTGAGGGAGTGTATTCTTGTGCAAAGAAAACAGCATTTTCTCCTCTGATCTGCTTTGTGGTAATGCTGGAAGAAGGAAAGGTCTAAAAACATCTCTAGTCTCAAGCTCTTCTTTACTTTCTGGAGTGATCACTGAAGCTGATACCAGACTTACCTTGTCATGAATTTTTTACTGTTCTTAATGGAATGGTAAGTGGTGAAATTATCTTAGATTTGTAGGCCTAGCAGGCTAATCAGGGTGGAAGTAAGTGTGGTTAAATAAAGGAGCTGCCTGCTATCTCAGAAGTTATCTGAGCTGTCTGTGCCTTTCTCTCTTATTTAGCCATTAATGTTGGTACGATGCTTGAAAATGTCTGGGTGACCCATATTGCATGATGCAAACCTAAAACATAATATCAACTGAGAAACAAAGCATTTTCTGACAATAATGAGAGCTTTTAGCCCTGCAGTCAGGCTGCACTTATTAGTTCTGCAAAATTTCCTTTTTTAATTGCTCTCCTAAGATGACATTGAAATAATGAATGTCAATTTGCTTGATGGATAATTCTTTTTTCACTCTTATAGAAAATTCTACAATATTTGGACCTGATTCATTCATTAGAGTTAATGGAAATATATTTTTGGCTGATGTGTAGAGGATGAACACATTATTGAGTATTCCTTAACGTCTTGTAGATTGCTTTAACTTTGTGTAATTTGATGATTTCTCCAACATTGTATTAATATTTCCTTCCTTCTCCATAATGTATCATAAATATGTTGTGCATCAGAACCACAACAACATCAGAAGGCAATTTTGAAGTTTTTTGATCTGCAAATATTGAAACACCTTCTTAAATATCTCCAAAAAACACAGTATGAGACACTCATACCAGTTTTTGCAAGACTATTGTCCAAGAAAAGAATTTTCAAGAGTTCCAATTTTTTTTCAAAGAGTAGGTAGGAGTGACTATAGTGTTGGAAGTATAATATTTGGAATGGTTAAAGCCATCTAGATTTTATAAGAGACTGTTTGGCTGTGTGTTTATTTTGGTCACATATCTAAGACAAAACCCTGGTACACTGCAGTGTTTCATTGGGTACTTTTAGCAATGAGTTAATATTTGACACCTGGTTTGTTTGCTCTGTGTGTTTATACTGTGACAAAATTGTGGTGACATCATCACACCCAGAACCCTAACCTAGTGCACAAAATGAACTTCAATTAGTGAGAATCTACTCAGAATTTTGCATTCTCCCCATTCCTTATATCTGTCTTGCTATTTCAATCTGTCTGTAAGGAAAAAAAAAAGATTAATTTCTTAGCAATTTTTTATGACACTTCATTTTATTATACTTCAGTCACAAACATTGATGCATTTTACAGCCCTGTGAGATGTGGGCATTATATTATTTTTAGTGCTGAGGGGAAAAGCTGCAGAATGTTGATTATTTAGGCAACATTCCCCGTTTGCTCTTATGGAGGGAGCCCTGGGTCTTGTTTTCTTGAAGTGCTTTTTGCAGAAGTGGCAGGTGGAACACAGGAGCCCTCACAACGCTGGTTTAGCTTCTCTGCAGTGGAACAATAGTGCCATCGGGTGGGCATGGAGGTGAGGGATTCCTTGGGGAAAATGGAATGTATTGTTATTTCAGGAATCTAAATTCATCCTGGATCCCTTGATCTTAAATTGATGACTTAATTAGTGCAAGGTTCTGCAGTATACTTACTTAGTCTCTGAAACACAATCACTTGCATAAAGAATGACAGAAAAGCATATGGAATATTAAAATCTCTCTTGAGTAAATACACTGCTGCCCATAAACAGATTTTACACCTAGACATATTATTAATTCTGTTTTTTTACAACATATGCTAGCTATTTATGCAAATACTGAAAATTCAATGGCCCACAGAGATGCTTTCAATTTCTCCTCTTAATATTTATATTTGTATCTTTAATGTCCTAAATTCAGATGAAGAATGGATTCCAGTTCAGTCTCTCAGTGGCATAAACCTTCTGCTTAAAACACTGGGCAGCATGGCTTAAGTAGTGCTTGTACCACTCCAGCAATATGAAACCACTTGATAACAATTGTTCATGACCTTTCAGGGTGGCACACGTGTAAATAAATGGAAGGTTTGCAATAGGAAAGGTTGCTTATGGCACCTTTATCTTGACTGCTGGTTAAGATTTGACCAGTGCTTGAAAATCTGAAAAAGAAGAAAGAAGAATAATAAAATGGAGCCTCTGTTTGTAATCACATAGTCATAAATTTCTCTTCTAATTTTAACGTTAAAATGGGAAACTAACGCTACTTCCTCTGATAATCATTTCTTGAAGGCAGCACTCTCTGTATTCATTACAATAGATACTTAAGGCAAAGGAAGTATTGCATTTAATGTCACATTCTACCATAGTTCACTAGCAAAAAGCAATGAAATTATAGACTGAATTTAGGTTCCATTCCTGAAAAAATCTCCAGAGATGAGAAAATGGTTCGACCGCTTTAGCCAGGGGCAGAATAGAACCTGTTCCTTTGTCAGATCCTCTCTGTAACACAGCAGATCTGAGCACCTCAGCATCAGATCCATAACATCCAGTACATGGCACAGGGCAGCTGCCTAGAGCTGCCTTTAGGAAGTCTCAAAGGCAGGCAATATCATTTTAATAAGGGCAGTCTTACCATCCTCTCCAATTTTACCATCTCCATCGCTGTCCCCTGCTGCCAGGAATGCCTTGGTCTCAGCATCAGTCAAATCTCTGGCACTGTCTGAGAAATTCTTCATGAAAGATCTGGTAAAGGTGAGAGAACAAATGAGTGAGACATAGTATTGAAAGTGTGGATTGTATTGAAAGTGTTTGGATTGATAATAGCTGCGAGGATTCAAGCATGAGTCAGTTCTTGAGAACTATTTCAGTGGTAAAACTTCCTCTAACTTCATTGAGACTGAGGGTAAGGAAGGAAGAGGATGCTGCTTCACAGCCTATAAAAATCCTTGATGACAT
This sequence comes from Thryothorus ludovicianus, assembly GCA_013397245.1. NCBI lineage: Eukaryota > Metazoa > Chordata > Aves > Passeriformes > Certhiidae > Thryothorus > Thryothorus ludovicianus. Next base: position 445,865 of record VZTB01008340.1, on the reverse strand, counting down.
CTTGGTTTCGTTGAATTAAAAAGGCAAAATTAACACTGATTCTGTAGTGGCAAGATTCATCTTCCCTCCCTTGTTCTCTTCCCTCTTTCACCTAAAATGCAGAGTTTCAGCAGCAACAATTTCTCTGACCTAACTTTTAACTTCAAAGTCAGATGAATGTGATCTGGAAGGCAGAATTCATGTGACAGGAAGAAAGATGAGAGAAAAACGGCCCTTTGAATTCAGTCTGGTAAAAAATCTTACAATAATAAAAAGCAGCTATAGCAGAACAGCTATTTTTATCTTCACAGTCTGTCAGTTATTGCTACATGAAACAAGTATTCTCAGTGCTGTCAGAGAGTTTCTCCATCGTGATCCAGCCTTGCCTTTGTTATTTGATTTGCAGCTCCTTCAGCACCAGCACTCACACACAGGTGCACAAACACACGATTGTCTCCCATCCAAAGGGACAGGAGGAAAAGGAGTATTTCTGATCTTATCATGCATTTTTAGATGGTATACCACAACCCTGTTGCTAACTTTTTTATTTACTTACTTCAGTTCCTCTTCCTCAATATAGCCACTGCTGTCTCGGTCCATAATTCCAAAGACTTTGGTAATTTGTTCTTTGGGCTTGGAGCTGAGACCCATTTTGACAAAAAAGGTTTTGTGATCAAATGAATCAGCAGCTGAAATAAGCAGATGGAAACAAGGAGAGATGAAGAAAAGTAGTCAAAAATCTGGAACAAAAAAAAATTAACTTTTTGACCAAAAAGCATCAAACTATTCTGCAGTACAATGAGAGTAATTACAAATCCCGTGTAACAGCCTTTGATTTTCCTGAGTTTATATCAGATAAGTGGGATTTTTCTGCCAATGATGTCTCACAACTAGGAAGGTAAAGAAATAATGAATGTGGTCTTCAGCATGCAAGAGCACACCCTTGTAAATATATACTTCACTGAAAGACATATTTGTAGAACTTGACGATAAATATTGTTCTTGTATTGAAATCAGCAGTAGTTTTATTATTATTCTCTGAAAAAACAAGATTTCTGATGCAGGATTAAGCCTTTGGATTTTTTCATCCTTAAAATTGTTGCAGTGCATAAATGATGGTGGGCAACTGTAGATTGCATCTGTTCCATTACCTTGCATCCTTTTTCTGTTTTAAGCAAGAAAGAGTTTTCTGTTTCCATTGGAATTGGAACTTCAGGGTAGCAAGGACAAAGGAATTTGATAGATAAACTGCAAAGCTAAATTGAAAACATATATATTACCTTGATAGATCTGTAGAGCAGCAGCAATTTCAGCTTCTGTCAGGATACTGGAAAGAGCCATGTCAAGAATACTGCAAAATGAAAAATGCTGTTGGGTAGAGTTGCACTGCTTTGCTCTCTCAGCTGTGGAGGTGGCCCTGAGGTGAGCCCAGGTCCCAGGGCAGAGCAGAGCTGTCCTGCAGAAGCCAACTGCTCCCTCAGATATATATTGTGCATCTGAGTCACTGGTATTTCCTGTTATAAGACCAGGTGTGCAAGCTGAGGACAAAGCCAAATGTGTTTATAGAACTGTCAGTCATTTGGGAATCTTTGGTTACTTCCATGCATTTTTTGGTGTGAGTTATTGTGATGTCTTCTAAAGCTCCAGAGGAAAGATTGAACTCATTGGCCGCTTAGTTTTCCACAAGCCAAGAACAGAAAATACTGTCAGGTAAAAGATCTGCAGAGTCCTCTTTACTTAATTCTTTATTCAAATGACATAGAGAAGGACTTACACAGACCTTAGTTAAGTCCTCTTGACCTTTCACAAAAGTCCCAGAGGCACGTGGTAGCTCAGATACCCCAGGGGATAAGTTCCTGTGGCTGACAAGACCTGCCAGCTAATCAGATTGATATTTATATCCCAAAGGAATGTACGTGATGTTTTAGACAATATGTAAGGTTTAGTGCCATACAAAGTAAATCCTCTCAGCTTGAACCTATTTTAGTGAAATGACTTTTTTTAATGTATAAATGAAAAAATACATATATTTTTAATTGTTTAATGATAACAAGAAATGGATATCTTCAAAGCAGACTTTGACTTTTAAGGGCCCAATCCTGATATGAATTACCCATGAAACATTACTCCTGCAGTTGCCCTAGGAGTTTTCAAACTAAGACTTCATACTAATACTGATACATTTAAAATAGATATATCTGATATATAAGTGCAAGCTCAAAGACAACTTCTTCAGTCCAAACTACTTTTAATAAATTGTTACATAAACTTTGGTTAGCTATAAAAGTCTAATTTTGACAGCGTTTGCTCAGCAGTAATTAATTGCATGGTGCACATTTTAAAATGTGTCCATTTACGGAATGAAGGTTGTCAGTTCCTCAGCAGGACACAGGAGGGTGGATCAGTTATGGCCAGGTGGGAAACAGAGCAGTGAAATTTGGTTCTTCCTTGCTGTGCTGAAAAAATGAACTTCTGTGAGGTCTCAAACAGCAGCTAAGCTCCAACTGCAGCTTTTCTCTTACTGGATATTAATAGGAACCCCCAGCCAATTATCCCATGAAATTTATTGGATCTTGATGGCCTTGAGAATAGTTGGAATTGGCCAGTGGTGTAGAAAGCCATTGAGAAAACATCTCACATTGACATATATGTAAACATGACTGGAGAATTTCTTAGGTTTAACTAACATTTGAGTGATGAGAACATTTAAAATAATACCTATCCTCTAATCACTACAGCAAAAAGCTGCTGTCTTTCAAAAATTAGGTACATGAAAATACAGAAAACCTCATCTATCTCAGCTTCCCTTCTTCCATTCCAGTTCCAGAGAAGAATTTTTAAGACAGACACTAACTGTGTTATTCTAAACTTGTGCTGTGTGGTAAAGTGAAAATTGTGAAAACTAAATTTTCTGGATGAATAAGATCAGCTGAACAAGTTATTTTTAAAGGCATTATATCCTGAACAGGTGGAAATCTAAATTAAATTATTCCGTTTTTCCAGTGGGAATGTAGCTGTGCCTTTGCCTCGGGTAAGTGGGAAATAATCAAGAGTATGGCCTGGGATCAGAGACAATCTGATAATTGTATGGGAATTACTGAGCATTCCAGAAGTAATCCTTGTGAGGAGCCCGCACTGAGATTACAAAGCATTTATACTGAAAAGTTTTGGAGCATTTCTTGGCAAACCACCACTTGCCCGAAGGTGGCACCAAAGACAGGCAAGTCCAGCCGTGTCAACTCTTCGGGAAAACCGAGGAGCAGGATGAGAACAGGATAACAGGAGGGTGTTCATCAGAGGGGGACACAGGAAGGAAGAGGTATTTAAAAGAAAAAAAGTCTAGCCTAGCGAATCACTTGAAAGAATAGGAATATAAACAGATTAAACTGAAAAATCTGAAATAATTCCTGAGGACTTTCCTTTCATGATGATTTAGAAGAACAGGTTACTTCATCTGCCTAACAAAAGCAGAGTTTACTGTGTTTATTTTTATGTTGGCCAAATTTTACAGTCCATTAATCGATATCATTGCAAATATAAAATCAATCTTTTTCTGAAGCTGGGAGTTAAAGCCAGAGGTCAGTGTCCAGAAAATAAGCTGATCAATATGTCATTGTGATGGAACTGATGTGATTCCCTTTGAGACAAATCCTTGCATATTCTATTTGGACAGAAGTTCCCCTTTGAATTTAGGGTTAATAACACCTTTGTAGCTGCTGGGAAAGGCATTGTCTAAGGGTACCTTCTTTTTCTATTGTATCTGGAGTCGTGATCTGTTTGTCTTTTCTGAAGCTTGATATACAAAACTGCTTTTCTTGTTTTCATTAGTGTAGGACATGCTGACAAATAAATCAAAAGTTCTGGAGCAGCCATATCTCTGCTGCTGATGTGCTCTACAGAGCTTTGGTGCAGAAAGTGTACCAGAAAGTCCAGACCAATGTAATGGTATCTTTCTGTGCTTACTATCAAAACTAATGTGGAAATTAGGTTTTGCAATATGTGAACACTTTAGTTCATGCTCCACAGTATCCTCTTATTAAAATGTTTTAAAATGCATGAACATTTGAGCATGAAAATGTTAGGTATGTGTCTGTTCAGGGATTTAATCAAGATGTATCTATTTCAGTAACCCATTCCAGGAAATTAATCCAGCCTTGGCCTCCTCTGCCCACACTGTTTGTGTGAAGAGCTCCAGGCACCTCTGATGATGCTGCATCAAAGATTTTCCACATGGGCTGGCTGCTAACTCAAAGAAGAAACTGTACCAGTCTGTGTGTGCAATGAATGTTCTGACATCCCCTTGCCCTTTCTGTGCTCTCTACTTGTTAGAAGATGATTGAGATTTCAAACAGTTGGAGAGCTGAAATTGAATCTCAAGTTTACAAATGGCTTTTGGATTGGGATTTCCAAAGGAACATGAAGTTAGGGGGCAGCCAGCTTCCACTAAATACCAGGAAATTTTATCTCATGCACGGTTCTACTCTTCCTTTAGGGCAACCCAAACTTTTGATTTAGGAGAGATGGTGAATTCAGTGGCTAGAGCACTAGGGTGGGTTTGGGATATTGACTCTGGCCCTCTGTATCCTTTTTCCAGGAGCTCATGCAGGACAATAGATTTCTTTGTGTTTTGTTCCTGCTTAAAGGGATCATAGTATGTCCTTATTTAATAAGAAATATAGGGAAATTTAGAGATTAAACTGCTCACACAGGGTGGTCAAGGGACTGAGGTGTCTAAAAACTCAGAGACTTTGGGCCTAGTGGAACTCTGATCTACCACTCAGTTTAGGTCGCTCTTTGATTGTCTTCAGTGAAGGTAAAACACACAAACTGCATCTCCTTTATGCTGGGAATTGTGAAGCAGTTTTATACTGAGTACTACAGTGAGTAGGATGGTCTTACTCTAAACCTGACAGCAGGTGATCAGGGTGAAAATACCAGGGCTTGGTAGATTCTTTCTGATGTGATGTAACATAAACAATTTCTAACAGAATATTAGTTTTTAACTGTGTACTCAGCAGTGTTTTATTTGTTTAATGCATTCATAACAACCTGATGCAGAGGATTTAATCCTTACTTCTCAGATTGCCCAGGGAGGTTATAGAACCTCTATTCTTGAAGATGCTCAAACTCATCTTGGAGAAATGTGCCCTTCTGAGGGAATGATTGGACCAGAGAACCTTTCCATCAGAAAATTCTCTCTGCTTCGGTACCTTAATTAAGGTAACATTGTGATACCAACCATGTGTCTCTTTGGTACTTTAGTTGGCATTCACATAGACACCCTGCAACTGAAGTTTTTCTCTAGCATGATCACATTATCAAGTTCAGAGAACACTCCAAGATATTTCCAAAAAAACTGAAAGCCACTGACTTAATTAAAATGAACCTTGACAGAAAATGTCACACTTTTTGAAATTGTTTTCTTTAGTTGAAGAATGCTTTTTTCTAGTTTACTTAAAATGTGGATCCTAATGCCAACAGAAACCATAATAGAGGGTAGGTGGTGTTTTTGCTGAAGCATTTTTTTTTATTTGAGGACTTCTTGGAGTTTTATTATAACTCCTTTGAATGAAATGGCTGGATGATTTTAATAAAGTTTAAAACATCTTCTTACCATTATTTAAGAAGTCACTATTTAAGAAAAACCCATTTTCTTATAAGCATAGGTGAAGTTGCAGCACACACAAGGATTTCCTGATTCTTGGGAGTCCTACATCCCCCTGTGGCAGCACAAGGCAGTGATGTGCAGTTTTCAACATCTCTGAAATACAGGATGGGCCACTGTGCAGTCTTGCATTTCCTGCATTCCACACGAGAGCCTCAGAGGTGCAAGGAATGTGATGTCAGGTCTGTCACTTCTCCTGCTCTGTGTGCCATCTGCTTGTGAGCCAGTGACAGGATAGTTTAGTGATCAGCAGTATGAAGAGCTAATGTATATATTACATCTGGATATTGCTGCAGATCTGGGTTGCCCCAGGTTTTTTCTTCATCAGAGAAATAATTAAGGTAAAAGGAACCAGGCTCTCATCATTATGCAAAGTATTTCAGTGCTGCAATCAACAGCAGCTATAATTTAAGCCCAGATTTAACTTCAAAGGCAGTGGGGATAGAATTAGGATTTATATTCATTATAATTCTGCCAAGGCTTCAGTGAATCTGATTGCTAGAATTCCTCTTTTGCATTAGCCATCTTAAAGCTGTCGAGCAGCTCTCTTACATGCCTGGGAATGAGGGAGCTGTGCTTGCCTCCCATAATCATCTTGCAATTCATGGAAATGCCAACACTGGCTGTTACATAAAAGTTCCAGGAGGCTTTGTTTCTGCTCTTCTTCAAAACAGCTGCCAAATCATAATTATTCAGTTTCAGTGAAGAGTATTAAAATGACAGTCTGCTTGTGAACTGGAGCCACAGCATGGGACATGGGGAAGGAAACAGCAAAATCGGGGTGGGGAAACTTCTGGCACGCTCAGCCAGAGATGCACATCTACTCAGCCTGTGGTGTCTGCATTTAGCCATGGTCATTATTTACTCTGTCCATTAATGAAGATGATGCTGTAACCAACTCTAAATCCTGTAAGACACTTATCAAAGGGATAACTTGTTCTTAGTTTTCAGACTGAAGAAAACTGCTGATATTATGGGACATACAGGTAATAATTCATGTAATAAATGAAAGAACTGAGTGTTGGCCATTATTTAACAATGTAAGAGCTTTAGGGTAATCAAACAGCAAGACTGGCTGTAGTTTCTTATGTAGAAAACACAGAAATTCACAGACGTGGCAAATGTTATTGGTTTGTGCGTGTTATGGGACAATAAACGACAGGCTCATGATGCATGGAAAAATCTCCAGGCCCAGGTTGTCAGGGGACATTGACTTGTGACAGTGTCAGAGTAGGATTAGACCCTTCTCCTCTATCTCACAGCTGCCTTAGATTTCATGAAAGATAAATCTTCTTAAGGGAGAGTCACATTTTAGGCCATAAACACTTTCTGACAATACGATTACGCTGTAATCTACTACTTTATTTTGTAAAATTACCTGCAAACTTATTCTGTGCTTTGAGCTATGTGTGAACTCCTCTTAAATGTCTTAATTTTTTTCTCATATTCTCTGGGTTGGAACTTAATATGAATTATTTTTAGCTATCTTTTCAGCACTGCTTCTCCTCAAATATCAGAGAATTCATCAGAAATAAGCCTCCATTAAATCAGTACAATTAAGCTTGAGAAGATATATGGTTTAAGATCATCAGATCTGTGTCTGATGAGACAGCATACCCAAGTATGAGGATGGAGAACCTAAACAAAATTTTTTAAAACAGCTTTTTTTCCCCAAGGATCTTTTTGTTTAGTTGATTTTTTAATTGTTTTCTCAATGGTGGAAAATCACAAAGTGCCTTCTTTACAATGGAAATGTAACAATGCCATGTGACCAAAACATTGCAAGATTTGTCAGCAATCAGGTGTGTGAACTTCACGTGTGGAGAGCTGCTAATGCCTGAAACAATATAAAAATGTACAAACACATGCTGAGTGCTAAGTGCTTGCTGGACGAGGTAATTGGCAGAGTCAATCCAAGGTTGCCTTTGGTCTAATGCTGTTTATGCCTTCACCAGAGACTGGAATTCTGTCAAGGAAGAAAGTGAGAAAAGCAGAGAATAAAACTCATTGAAAGTAGTTTTTTGACATCTTTAAAAAGGTAGATAAAAATGACAAAAACTCCTAGGCATGGAGGGCTCCCAAAGTTATTATAACACTGCACAAGCTACTTCTAAACTGAGATTCTGGGGGCGTAACAGATTTTTCACTCCTTAAAAAGAGTAAGTGCAGAGAGGAGGAGTGTGTCTGTAAATTCGTATTTGTGGGAAATCCTGACTTAAAGATAAACCATCTTTACGCCATTCCAAACTCTGATAATAGCCAAGGAAGAAGAGCCTGTAGCTCTCAGCGAGAGGAATTCTGTTGAGTTTTGTTATCCTAAATAAAAAATATCCGTGGTGAAGTAACTCCCGGGTGAGAGATTCAATGGTTAAGGGCCAAGATCTGCATAACATAATGCCCTATTTGGGGCTCATAAACAGAGGCTGCAAAAGCTGCTGCTAAAGCGAATGCCTCCAACAGTGTATCTCTCTCTCCTCCCAAATCTGGCTAAGATTAGCACGTGTGTCTGTTGGAGCTATTGCCACCTGTCCTAGTTCAGCTGAGACAGCCCTGCTTTCACTGACTTCATCTCTAATACATGATGCATAATGTCCTATTTTTCTGCACCGCAGATTCTAAAAGAAATATCCTGGCTAGTTCACATCATCCCTGTGAGGTTTTCTTCAGGAATTTGATTGAGTTTCTCAAAGGACTGCCTGGTGAAATGTGCTTTTATCAGATAGTTTTCCAGGACAAAATCCTGTGCTGCACTGCTGCAGTTGCTGCCTTGGGATACAATACCAGTCATATTTTACATTAGTGAATTAAGGACCCAGTAACAGTAGCCAATGTTTGATAGTGGAAGATGAAGAAATAAGTTTCTTTAGGTAGAGATGTGTTTAAAATTGGAAGTGTCGTATAGCCAGAAGTGCAGAGCAACCACTGTTGAAATGGAAATGCAGGGAAATTCAGGAGTTCTGAATGTTTTAAGAATCCTGCACACTGAGTCTATGGATCAGACACACAGCAGGATTAACCCCAAAACCATTGTCATTGATTGGGAGGCCACACTCTACACTGAGCCTAAATATTCTTTTGCTGCAACAGACACCAAATGGGAATAAAGATATGAAAATAAAGGAGTATTTGCTCATATAAAAACTGTGGCAGAAAGTATCAGGCCAAAGTGTATTCTTCATGCCCTAGTTTAAATGCAGCCCGAAATGTGTGCATTTTAAACAACAAATTTTATCAATTTTTCAAAGTCTTACCTTCCACTCCAATTTTGCCATCACCGTCAGTGTCTCCTGCAGCCAGAAAAGCCTTGGTCTCTGCCGAGGTGAGGGCTCTGGCATTTGAAGAGAAATTCTTCAGGAACAGCCTGGAATAGAACAGGGTGCTATGCTTGAGTTTTGCTCTCTGAAATGTTCCATCTGATAACATCTGCTCTTATTATCTGAGGGAATCCACAGATTCAAGGAAAGACAAGGATTTATGTTTTATTTTTAAAATTACATCAAGGGTTTCTTCAAGGACACCAAGCAAGTTCAAAGTTTTTTGTTGTTTAAAGAAATAGAGCAGCTGAACAGTACTTACTGCAGCTCCTCTTCTTCAATGAAACCACTCTTGTCCTGATCAAGGATTCCAAAAACTTTCTTTATCTGATCAGGAGTTTTGCTGGATAAACCAACCATGGAGAAGAAAGACTTGTAGTTGAAGGAATCATCAGCTGGAAGAAACAGAAGTTATTAAATATTCTCCCTTGAAGTCGCTACTACTGTGTGTATTCCTTGTGAATATGTATGTCTTTTAAGCATCAGCCTGCTTCTCTTTCTCCCTGGTGTAGCAGCAGAGCAGATACAGTGGGTAATGATTTCCCTTTTTAATCACTCTCTGCCTGTGGTCATATTTCCTTTCAGCCAGTTTGAAGTTTTCTGCTACAATGCACATTCTGCTAAATCAGGATTTATGCAATGTGTCACATGCAATTAATAATAAATATTGAAAGGGTGCTACTGTGACTTACAAACAACTCCTGTAATATTTAATTCATTTTCATGGAGTCCTTACTTAGGTGAAGAGTTTGATAGAAGAGTAAGTATTTCACAGATAAACCAGATCTTTGAGTATTTGGAAAACTGACTTGATCTTACTGAGCATCTCTTAAGAGAAGTTGAGACTTATCATTGCTTCACAAATGGCACTCTCATTCTGCAAGCTGAGGCTTTTTCTGAAATTTTGAAGGACAAGGTTAACTTTAAATTTGTGTCTTTAACAGGTTTAGACACTGACAGCTTAATGTTAAGCCAGCCCTAACTGGAACTATGGCCCTTTAATTACTGCTCACCACTTGTGAGACCTTTTGAATTTAAGGGGCTATACTGTAATGTAGCTTAGAAAGAGATCTCACAGGGAAGGAATCTAAGGGGAAAATGATAGGCATGTCATCTTAAGACATAAAAATGATATGAATCTTCTGTCTGCAGAGTGACCATTCCTTACCCTGGCAGCTGGAGAGAGCAGACTCAATATCTTTAGCAGAGAGGATGTCAGTGATGGCCATTGTTGAGCTGTAAAATAAATTAAATGTGAGCTACTCAGTCATTAAACGACTTCTCTCCTACTTCCATGGCTCTATTTGAAGTTGCTGCAGTGACAGTGTGTGATAGGGGAGACATTATTCATCTGGTGGCAAGTGGAGCACGCTGTAACAGATGTCTGCAGCAGGTGCTTCCACTGAAAGCTGGGAATGAGGGAGGAATTCTGCCCGCGGGAGCGTGGGGCTTCAGAGGATCTGATGCCTCTGCTGCACTGGGAGAGCAAATCCAAGGTGTCCAGCACCACAGAACTTCATGACTTCTGTGTGGGTTTTCCTGGAGGTGGATTATTACTCAGTAAAATCCAGAGTGTATTTACAGCACACAAAATAGATAAAGCTGATATGTCCCCCAGAACTATATCTGGAGTAAGTGTAATTGGAATGTGAAAAATCTAGCATTATCATCAATAGATGTAGTGACATTTAAAAAGAATGAAAATATTAGTGTAGAATTAGTAATAGTAATTTTACTCCTATAAATTTGGAGGGTAAGTTCCTCCCCTGTTTAATTGTAACAATAAATGTATCCTGCTGGGCTATTGCATCACTGAAAGACTACATTTCATGAGAGCTTTGTAAAAAAGTTTTTGTCAGTATTTTCTGAGTTTCTTTTCTTTTTCCATTCCATATAGATTATAATAAACCATATTTTTGCCCAGATTTTGGCATTTCAGTAGATTATTGTCTTTAGAACAGAAGTATCATGACTTAATATTCATTCTTAGTAGAGTGGAGGAGGTGTTTTCTTCTGACACAGCAGCATTTCATTAGAGAAAAAATACTGTGTCCCTTTCAGCCACCAACAGCTGCAATAGTTTGTCAGTGCAATGTGTATCACTTAACAAAATGCTATAAAGCCTGAATTTCTAATAGATTTTTAGTGCAATAATGCATTGAGAGTTTGATAAATTGCACGCACCAGTGCAGACAGGTTACGGTTTAAAACTTGCAACATTACTCTTAGTTCATGTTAGTGAAAGAAGGGGACAAAGGCATAGAAAAGTTGTTCTTGAAAGCCACAAGAGAATAGAAATATATTTTCATTAATCCCCAACTGGTCTTCGGCAACATCATCACAGACTGAAAAGGAATCAACTGGTGGTCATTATTTATAGTCTGTGCACTGGTTTAAGATCTAAACACACATTTAAACTTCCCGTAAAATATGAAATGGCTGCCTCTGTACCTGTTGGTTTGCAGAAGAAGATATTGTCAATCATTTTAGTCCCTTTCTGAATATCTCAGAAACGGTTAAGAAAGTGATGGCACACATTCCCACTGATGGCAATGGATCCTTCCCAGGCTCAGGCAGCTGGGTTACTTTTCTTTTACTAGCAATTATTTTGTCCCAGTGGGTTCTTGTGCAAAATACTTCCCCCTCTGAGCATTAGGCAAGACAACTTCGAGTTGAGCCGCTCACCTAATTCACTGCCGACAGCATTAAAGAGGGGAAGAGTTGAAGAAAAACCTAAAAATTACAGCGTTTTTTACAAGGGGCATCGTTCCTGTCTTGTTCCATTCTATGATCCAAATGCTGATTATTCCGTGTTAGCTTGTAAAGATACAATTTACTGGCAGCTGAGATAAGAATAGTTACTTTAATTACTTTGCCGTTTAGGGAGCATTTTGCTTTTGTGTTTCTTTGAAAGCAGAAGATCTAATCAGCTTACCTTTGTGGTCTTCTTGACTGGCTAGGGAAGCAGTCAGGTTGGGAGGGAGGTACTTGCTGTGTGTCTCCAGCAGAGCTGAGCTTGCATATATATACTTTAAGTTGTATACCATATACAGATTTTAGATTTCAGCGTCACGAAGGGGGAATGGTGTCAAATGAACTTGCCTAACTAATCATCTTGCACTATTTTTATCTCAAGAGAATACATATGATATTTGCAAACGAAACAAGATAAGTGGACAGATAGGCAAAAAGAACAGAGTCATGTCAAATTTCCTCTGATTTAAGCAGAAAACACCAGCTTCTCCATGTGATGTAGGGCAAGACAAAAACCCCCACTATCTGATATGCTTGATCTGAGGAGACAGATGAAATGAAGCACAATAACTTCTGAAGAAGTGTCTTTAATGACTTTAAATATGATAACTTGTTATCCTATCTGTAGGCACTCTGTGTGATAGAGTTTCACCACTCGAGCACTAAAGAAAAAGGAAAAATTAAAAGTATCCTGTTCAGGTATTGTTTGCATAGCAAACCAATCAGGGGAATTAATGGCCATGTTGTCTTCTCCAGAATGTCTGATCTGTTGTTTTTTGGGAAAAAAAAATACCACACAGTGAATTTGTTGCTATAGGAGGTAAAATAATATTATGTCAACCCATCAGAACAGTTGGTTGGGGGAGGGTATTTCATCTGCTCTGTTTCCAGAGAAAATCTTACAATTCTGCAAGATTCTGACAACCTGTTTAGTTGGGTATGTATGAAGCAAAGGGGTTGTGATCTGCCCAGCTGTCTCTGAGACAGAAGTCCCTGAGCCCTACGTGAAAGATCTTTGCTTTCAGAATAGAGAGAAAAATTTCAATAGCAACATCATCACTATAACAATATTTGAAGAGTGTCTTTTCAGTTTTCAGCCTGTCTTCAATCTCTTTCAGAGAAGTGATTATTTTCTAGAATTGTTTGGCCAGTGCTGTTTCCCAGAGTTCCTTTGAGCTAGTTACTTTTTTCACGGATATAATTTGATCATCTCAATTTTCCTTTACGAGTGTTGTAGCCTAACTGGGCGAGGAGCCTGTCAGCTTGGATCTCACTTGTGGCTGGAGGTAGCAGAACAGTGAAAGACAAATCATATGGATGTCAGCACAAGGTATCATTATGGCCAGGATTAAGGGATGGCAAGGGATGACAGTGCAATTGGCACCACAGCTTGGGGTGGTGGCACAGTCAGAGGTGATGGTGCAGAGATTGAATGTCACAGAGAGTATCAAGGCATCTTTTTCCAGAGCATTTCCCACTAAGATGGAAGACAGAGCTAGCCAGTACTGAACCAGCCACTAATAAACCAGGTGCCAGACAGGACAGTGACAAATGGAGGGTACCTATGAGACCTTAGTGCATCCAGCAGCTGATCAAAAGGAAACTAAAGACCACTGCAAAAGATTCTCTGTGGATGAGGTGCTATTTCATTTGCAGTAAATAAACATAAGAAAAAGTATTGCTACAAGTCTTTTTCTGATTAAAAATACTCCAAGTCTGTCCTCTATGGGACAGTTTCAGACACATAATTCTTTTGCAGAGAAGAACCATTTTTAAAGAATGCCTGTGGAAGATTTCAGCTTTCCCTGTTTTCTGAACGGGTTCTTGACCAGCTGACGCTGAAAAATTTCAAGAAGAATTTGATGGAGAGATATTTAATACTGGCTCTTGTTGTCACTGGTGACATCTGGTAGAAGGGATACAAATACCACTTTCCCCCCTCAAACTCTTCTCAGAAATGACTTTTATTCTAAATGGGAAAATTCCTCTCCCTTTTACACACACCACCCTTTTCTCCCTCTCCAATTTGGAAAATTGTCTACATAGTGCCAACAACTGATGTGCAGTACGTAGGGTGTCCAACATAAAAACTGATGGCATGATATGACCTCATGAAGCTAAGTTAAGAGGAAGGCCAAATTCTGCTGAAACTCTTGGACTGCAGGAGTCTGCATGGGAATTTGGTCCCTGGTGTCTATTTCAGAGAATGCATTTGATTTTAGATGCAATGGCTTCTCATTTTGCCCAGAGCTAATTCCACATATGTTAACCCCTCGCCCCCACTCTTCCCTTTAAAAATAGCATTGATTGCTGTTGTTTTCCTTAATGCCTGTGGGCTGTTGCCATTAGTTTGAACTTTATGTGAAGCACATAAGGATGCAGTCTTTAAAAGTGTGCTTTGTTTTCTAAGAGGTTTTGACAAGGTAATTCCTTTTGTGCCCTGAGATTTTAAGGGTAAAGCATGCAGTCAGGTGGTTTATGGCTCTGGTCTGTTCAGCTGTGCTCAGACTTCAGCAAATTTTGGAGTCACTTTTGCAGTAAGATTGGGGGCATTAGAGATCCAGAGCATGTGCACTGATGAAATGCACAGGGATCAGGTAACCATTTACAGCTGGCCTCCAACAACCATCTTCTTTTCAAGCCCTACACTAGAGATTGCATAAACATCTGTCTGACCACTTTTGCTTTCTTAAATCAAATACTGTTAGGAACTTTGCAGCTGCCATCCAACTTGGCAGGGGAAGAACTGAAAAAGTAAGGAAAATATATCCCTTTCAGCCTACCAGGTTACCATGAAAAGCAGTTTTAAACCCTTGGGTTTGAGCATTTCTCTTTGCTCAAGGCTCTTTGCCTTCTGGAGGTGTGGAGTTGTTTTATTCTTCCCATTTTTAACCTTAATTCTTTTAACATCTGAAGTTACCTCCCCAGGTTGAAAAGCTGTATTTCGGATCATCATAAGTTCTATGATTGCTCTATAATTTATTCTTGTCATTCTTCTTTGAGTGCCGACTGAATCATGTGCAACAGAGTAACAAAAGTGCAGTGAAGAGTTGTGTGAGTGCCTACTTTAATTTAAGTAAGTGTGATTTAGTGCCTCATACCTGCCTGAGACAATTTTCAGATGAATGAGTGCATCAGATAGGGGTATCCATGGTCACAAGTCAGGGAACAGGCATCACCTGACACAATGTGTTTAACCTATTGATAAATGGCATGTGGATAGTGAGAGAGGAATATTCATTCAGTTTGTAATTTGCTTTGGGAATATATAAGATGGAAGAAATTGTATAGATGTAATTTAGTGTAATTGTATTAATGTATCATGCTCCAGTAATTTGAGGAATGTAACTCCTGGGGAGATCTGGGAGTATTTGTGAGTGGTTTTAGGTTTATATTACTTAACCTACTATCTGTAGACACCTCATTACTGCCCCCCAGTAAAATGCTGAATAAAGGAAAATGCTGGAAGGGTTGCTATAGGGGGAGGAGGCTGTATGTAGGAAATACACCAAATAACATATGTTTTATTTTTGCACATTTGAATTAATCACAAAATTTAAATAATTTATTTTTCACCAGCTGTCATTCTAATGTCACATAGGTTCAACCTCTGAGGTAGATTGTCAGAGATTCTAAAAATTTACAGTGCAGCTTTTCAGTTCCTAGTGGCCTATATGTTAATGTGCAAAACTTTTTCAGTCATATTTTTTAATGTGCATAAAATGTGATTTTTACACCAAGGAGATTATTTACATAAATCAAACAATTTCTAGTCTTGCATGTCTGAAATGGGAATTTCAATCTTGATTCTAAAATTTGAAAGGTATATGGATCAGAAGTAAATTCTATGTGATTTCAGAAGCTGTAGCTAAAAACTTTTATTCCTGATTTCAATCTTTCCAGTTCACTTCCATTTCTGTTTCTTTCTAAAAATGTTCATCCAATGATGCAGAAAGAAAAAGGCCTTTTTTTGAGACAGAAATTCTCATAGGCTGATTTCTGAAATGGTAGATTCTTGGGTCTTTAAATCTGATACAATCATTCATAAACAGACAGCATACATGAACCTGCAGATGACTCCATCCATAGGTCTAAAGTTGCTTGCAGTAAGTGTCAGAAAACTTATAGAATCAATTTTCTTGCCTTAATTCTGAAGTCAAAAGCGCACTATTTTAGAAAGTGTCCAAATAAAAATGTCAGTAACAAGGTATGTGTGGGATTATCATGGTTTTTGAGTAGAAAATAAAATCAATCCTGCCCAGGCAATCTTCTCTAGCTAAGCTGGAAGCAAAGACACATGCTGAAAACAGAACTTCTATTCAATATTTGATCTACCATATTCTGCACTTGAGCTGTGTTCTTCAAATCCCGTGTGGTGAAATTCCTCAAGGGGATCCTTGTTACAGGAGTTGTAACTTTAGTCTGTGTGTTTACACTACGTAGCCTGGTGCAGTCCTGCTCTCTGACTGGTTTATAAGCACTATAAATAATCCCCAGTTGCAGCAAGCTTTCAAATATAGATGTGTTTGAAATGAACTCAGATGTTTTTCAGCCTGTCTGTGTGTTTTTGTACAGACCTTATCCCACTGTAAACAGAAACAGCTCCTTGGGTTGTATAATTGCAGGAGCAGGAAGTAAGAACTGAGTCATTATCTGTGCTTATGCTGATCTGCACTGATAGTGCTGAATAAAGCAGGGCCTCTGATTCTCCTGGCAGAGCTGCTTGTNTATCAAAATGCCCAGATGCAGACTCTGAGAGACATTTTCTCTGTGCACAAAGCCCGGGCCCAGTCTGACCTACAGGTGCCCAGTGAGGTGTGGCTTAATTCCCTGCTCCTCCAATTGCTGAGATGGGGAAATGGTCAGGACTCGTCCCAGCTCCTTCCAGCCCGGGGTGCTGGGCTGCTTTCCTATGCAAACTAGAGCGTGATAAGGGGCTGATGTGTGTTTGGGCATTGTCCAAATGTGGAGTTCATGTCTCCAGGGCACAGCACCCGACCCAGGAACTCAGAAACATTCCTTCGTCCCTCATTAGGCGTTGCCAACAACACTGACAATAATTAGAATGAGGACTATAGAAAAGTAAGCTGAATGAATATGGAAATTGGTACTAGAGACATAACAGCATCGGATATGAAGACATTAAGTCTTTACAAACAAGAACCCATTGAGTGTTTGAGAACTAAGCCTGGTTTAATCAAATGGTGCATCAATGAAGTGATTCCACTGCTCAAATATTTGAAGGATCAGTGGGATGAAAAGACAGAAGCAGGCATTGTTCTTCCTATACAGAGCTGTGTTTGTGCTGTAGCTCCTGAGTGATATCAGTGTCCAGACAGTGCAGTGATTTCAAGCTTTATTATACAGCATAAGACAAGCCAGACAGCAAACGCAAGTTCTTATTTTCCATTTATGGACAAAACATATTATATTCACTGTGGATTTTATTGGCAAATTGCTGCAGTCAGGTGTAAAGTAAATTACTTCAAGTCTGTAGCTCTGAATGAAAAATTAAATTTATTGTATTCAGTCATAAATTCATTTAACAGTCTTCCCTTGAATTGTAATGGCCTCCATCTGAATTATAGCAACGACTGCTCCTTGCTAAAAAGGATACATTTAAAAAGGAATTTTACTAAACAGCAAGCTTAAGGAGAAAAAGGCTAGAAAAGGCCAGGTGGATCTCTAGGGAAGGGGGCCTGTCTCCCTTGGAACAGGAATTCCAGCCTGGCTGTGCCTGGTTCATTGTTAGAGCAGAAAATGCCCTTGAACTGCAGAGGAATTGAGCTTGAGCTCCTGCTCACACAGCAGGAGGTGAATGGGGAGGTGCTTGATGCACTTTTGATTCTCTGAGACAACTCACAATTTTTGAAGGATTTAGCTTATTATTTTATTTGACTTTTGCATTTGTATATATCATACAGTGACCAGATTTTAAAATCCAGATGGTGAGAGCAGAAGGTGACTTGCTGATTCCCAAATTCTCCATATTAAGGGCTTGTCCCTTTCTGAGCAGAGGTACATGAAAGCAGGTGATAAGGAGAATAAATGCCTAAAAACTTTGCTGAATTTGAGAAATAAGAAAATTTTGCAAATGTATTCTATGTCCTACAATATGCTGAGCTGTGCTGCACAAGCTGTAGTTCTGAGCAAAATTTGTCAAGTTGAGTTTTTTCTGGAAAGTTAATTACTTCTGTGGCCAATGTGATGTTGCTGAAATTTGATTCTTAAATGAAATGTGAAGCCTTTAGTAAGAAATTCTCCAAAGCTGTAATCTCAGAATACCATGGCAAGGTAATTTCAGAATACCAGATCCCTGCTACTTCCTGAAAGTTGCAGCTATATAAAACCTTCCTGAACAGTGATGTTGAAAAATGCATGTTAATCAGTGCAGATCTTCCCCATCACCTAACCCTGTAATTGATGGTGCTGTCAACAGCAGAGACAGTCATTTAAATTATGAATGCTTCTGGTTATGAAAGATGGATTTTTTGGCATAGGAATTAAAGAGTATGCATTATTAGAACTAGTAGATGAATTCAAGTCATGCTTTGGAGAAAAGTACAAAGTTAGGCATGGTTTAACATTCATGAATATTTGGCTAGCAAGCGGATTTTTCTATTAAATATGAAGGTATTACAAAACAGATAGAGAATCATCCATTGAATAAGGTTTGAATAAGGTTGTTCTAAGCCTTGTTGAAACTGATGTATAAGGCCACCATTCTTAAATCAAAACCTCTATGAGCAGTTGTGTCAGGGCCCTTATGGATGCAAGAAACAGAAATGATCAGCCTGGTCTTTGTCCATTTGCTCCATTTTGAGGGAGGCAGTCCTGGGAGGTTTCTGGGCAGTGACTGTGCTGGGCCTGAGGGACAGTGACTCCTGACACAGTGTGACCACTGCTCTGGGGCACTCCCTGGGACATCTTCTATAATCACCTTCATTTGCAGAATGCATTTCTGTTTAGACCCTGAGCATATGGTCAGGTCAGTGCTATTAACAAAAGGAAAATATGGAAACTTATCTTCTGCTGATATGGCCAGCAGGTCATCTTCCAGGAGGAGGATTTCCTTTGAGTGAGTGGAATTGGATTTCACCCAGTTTTAAAACTAAAGTATGAAAAACATGATCTGATAATCAGGCAGCAATCGTATCTTGGTGTCCTAATTCTGCCAGTTCTTTAGCAACCCCCTAAAGTTTTCCAAGGAAAACTGCATAAACAACAACAACAGCAAAAATAGCAAGGCTGCTCTCAGAGAAACAAACACAGTTAGTAAAATGAAAAATAAAGGTGCAATCTTTAGAGGTTAAAGTGCTGTAACAACCTTCCCACAAAAGGAATATCTGTAATATCCTGAAGGCTGCAGTCTTTGGGTATCACCTGTGTGGGATGTTGGCATGGAGGTGGGATTTGAGAGTAGATTGGGAATGGGGCCATGGTGCCTTGGCTCTTGTTATCTCAGGTCTCCAGTGAGCCCAGCCCAAGCCCATGGCTCAGGAAGGTCACAGCTGTCCCTGGGCAGTGTGGAGCCCGCTCAGCTGTGCCTCTGGGGAGGAAAACAGCCTGAAATTCAGCTTTCCCAAGAGAGCAAAACCTGTTTGGAGACACTGTCTCATGACTGGGCAGAGCTTGAGATTTTTCTGGTTTATTTAAAATAATCTGGGTAAGCCCCACTGAAATAGAGCAGCCATTTGTTCCCCTGAGGAGATCTGACGTCGTCCCAAGTGCGAGCAGTGCCTGTGGGCCAGTTCCTACTACAGATTTACAACTCTGCCATAAGCAGCAGGAGCAAGGCTGAGTACCCCAACCTGCTTGCTTGGCATGACATGGACTCGATGTAAGAAATATACAGATACTGAACTGTCTGTGTCCAGGGAATGCTGAACACATGCAGAGCAGATGGAAGAGATTAAAAAAGCATAAAAT
This sequence comes from Thryothorus ludovicianus, assembly GCA_013397245.1. Taxonomy (NCBI): domain Eukaryota; kingdom Metazoa; phylum Chordata; class Aves; order Passeriformes; family Certhiidae; genus Thryothorus; species Thryothorus ludovicianus. The sequence continues at coordinate 426,224 of VZTB01008340.1, read as the reverse complement.
TATAAATGAGAAATGTTTACAATTAAAGCAACAAACATGAGATTTCACTGGAGTCTCTTCCCTGATTATTTTGAAGGGTGTTCAGGTGAAAAAGGCTCGACATACAAAAATATTGTTAACTACATTTACAAATTGATTCAACTTGAACAATACTTTTCAAAATTATCTTTGTTTCCATTCACTCCAGTCTAGTAAAGGAAAATAAATGTGTTTAACCCCACCACTTAATTTAGAACACTTTAAGTTGTCTGATGCATCTGATAATTCAGCTTGTCCTCTACTGTTTCAGCTACTAAGGAAATTCTAACTAAGGAACTGCTAGATCAGATATCTTGTGTCTCAGCTGACCCAAAATCCCCATGATGGTTTTAGCACCATTCTTAAGAGAACCATGAAGACTTAGTGAATAACAGACTTGTTTACCTGAATATGGCAGAGCATTTAGTTTAAAGGATATTGGCACCAGTATTAGAAAACTCAGAATTAAAGGATGAGGTATTGAATATTCTTTATTTTTGCTGCTAGTAGTGCAATTCGTTAGTAGCAATTCAGTAGAAAACAAAAGAAACTTAATAGTTTCTCCATGTTGGTGAGAAAATCTCTCCACCAAATCATGATGCAAATATCTTCCTATGACCCTTAAATGTTTTTTTTCTAAATTCTAGTTTCTAAGGTTCATGTGTGTTCCTCCCACTGTGCTCATAACTGAGCAAAGCTGAATAATCCTGCAGCAAGAAATGGTGCTTGTGCTGCTGCTCACAAGCCTCGTGGTGTGATCTTGGCACAAAAGCAAAGGCACAAAATTGAAAAAGATCATGAATTTTACTCCAGCCCCAGGGTTTTCTAAAAGCACAGGCTCTCAACCTAGTTTGTGTTAGGACTGTTTTTTCAGATTCCTGACAGGGTGTAAAATTACAGACTGGTCAATGCAGATAAAGCTGACACATATTTTCAAGCACAGTGAGAGTTTAGGGCTATATTTAACAAAAACACTGTGTTCTGTGTTTGGGGAATAACTCTGCCTCCGTACCCAAAAGAGTCACCAGAATCCAAATTCTCTCCAGCCTTTCCTGTTGATCACATCCCACACACTGGGTTCAAATTTTATCAGATTGTGCCTGTTTAGGGAAAGTGGTATGTTTTTGAGGTAAATACATGCAAGATAGGTTTTTTAAATGCATCCAATTTTTAACTCTCAAGGACTTAGTGTCTTTTCTCCACAGTGCTGCTAAAAATGCAGCCTTGGATTTCCTTTTCATGCAAGGGAAAACATGCAGCCTTGACAAGCTCGGGAGAAGGGACATATTTTCTGATGTTGCCTAGAGCACATCTTTGCACACAGCTATTTCTGCCTTTATCTCACAGCTGATAACATCTAGAGTTAGGTTTTTGAAGGAGATGCACACCAAATGCTGAATTTTAAAAACTATCTGTAAATATCTAAATATGTAAATAGTAGAACTCCTGGTATAGTGAAAAATCTGGGCAAAGTGACTCTCAACACTGAAAATTAGGTTCCCTCCCCAAAAAAATGTACTGCCTATGTTTTATCAGCTTCTAAACATTTGCAATTAATATTATAAAATCCACTTCTTTGAATCATATGTAACAGGACCCTTTCCCTGGTGGTAATGGCTGTTTCTGTTCTGGGGAGCACAGAGCACTTTCCAGACCTTTCTGAGATCGTTTGTATTATCTGACATTTCTGCAGGCAATGTTTGCTTAGTGGTGAATTGGATTGTAAATTCTACAGCTGTGAAGTTGTAGGAAACAGGAGTCTTGGCAAATTTCTAAATAAAGCTTTGGTAAGGAGTGAGTGGGAATTTAATGAATACAGATAGTGGAATCAATCTCTCAATGTGTTTTGATTAGGGTAAAGTGCCTATATAATAGCATTTTTTATTGCACTACTAGATATGACAACACTGAAATTTATTATGTGCTCCTATTTTTATTATTTTCCTTTGCTTTTCATTCTTATAAAACCTTTCAAATAAAAAAGATGGTTTCTCTGTAAGTTCTTCAGCTCGGAAGATTTAAATACAAATAAAAAGTTATGAAAACAGAATCCCAATGCTGAGAAACTCAAAGGTTTTATAAGAACAAAAAGCAAAGAAAAATATTTTTTTCCCTGTGTGTGGAAAGACATGCCTTGTATCTGTGTGGTATATGGTTTATGATTTTTGTGTTTATAGCTTTCTAAGAAGAGGATGCTCAGAGAATTGCTCTGTTGGTTTTATTCTGCTTTGAGGAGTCTCTCTGATCAGAGATTTTCTGGGCAAATGAATCGAGTTGAAATCTCAACACACCTCACTCTTGGTACCCCCATGGTCTGGGCCCAGCTGTGTCCCTGTGTCCTCTCACACAGCACAGTAACAACCCCTGTGGCTGATGAGGCTGGACACAGCTCTGCCAGAGGCTGCTGCTGCCATTCTTCTGTCTGGAGAATGGATTGCAGAATGAAATTAACTTTCCCCAACAGGAATAAATACAATGTACAGACAACACAGTGTTCTTGGGTGCAAAAGAAAAAAATTCCATGGATTTCTACTGGGACTGGAGTAAGATTTAGTCTTGCAAGCAGCACCATGATTTATAAATTATAGGGACAAATATCTGAAATTTATAAATGCCTACTATATGAGACTTCTTGTTTCCATTGAAGTCAATGGCAAATTCCCCTTGACTTGAGTGTCTGCATGATCTGGACCACAATAAGACATGTTCCCCATCAAAATTATGTTATCATTAACATTTGGAAATTGCTTAACAAGGTGGATCTAATAGCTACAGAAGCTGTGGGTCATTAGAATGTATTAAATCTTTATTTGTTTCTCTACTACTTTAATTGAAAATTAAGTAGCATCCTTGTTTTTAACAAGATCTGTAAATTTTTCATGCTGTACCACATCATGGTTAAAGCCATCTTAGTACACGTTGTGACCATTGTCAAAACACATGGAAGTTTCTCTTAAGGTGATGTGGTTATAATCAGCCATATTCTTAAATTTACTTCCAAGTCAAAAGAGGAACATTTCAACACGTGGTCAAAGAAAGATGGTAGATGAAAGATCAGTAAAAGGAGGAAACAGCACACTCCAGGCAGCAATGGTTGCAGGATGCCCAGGAGTGGCAGCAGGTATTTGGCTGAATAATCTCCATGGCTGAGTTTTACCCTGGTAGGGATCAAGAGGAAGCACAGGACTGGCCCCACTCCTGTACCTCTGCAATTCTGCCTCCAGGGAACATCTGTCTTTGGATGTAAATCGTTTATGCTTATCAGAGAGAGAAATGAAAAACCCCAGATGGACTACCTGAATTCTAATTCTCATGTTGATGTTGAGCCTCCTTGTGGTCCTGGACAGTTGATATTTCTTGTGTGTTTTGTGCCAGAACCTCCCTGTGCAGTTTGCCACAGGCATTCAAGTGATAGACTTTGTCCTTAAAAAAGGGTGAAAGAAAGAGGTCAGAGCTGAAAGGGAAAATTGTTGATATTGTCTCAGTGTATGTTGAACAGATTCTTGTGCTACAAACTGCTTCATTTAAAGACAGATGATTCTAGGAATCAGATCCTACTCAGTGTAAATGTCTCACAAAGAGTTCCTATATATCTCTCAAGATGCTATTTCCTTATAGGCAAAATTTGGCTAATCTCTTTAATGGCAGAAATATTTGTACGAACTCCACAGTTACTGTTAATGACCTCTGGAGATGAAATATTGTACTGGAATACAGGCCCGTTGGTTTTCCTGTCAGGGTGTTTTAGTTTTGTTTTGGGCTGGGTTTTTTTATCTTTTAGCTTTTCTTTAAGTTCTTCAGTTTGGTAAAAACAGAATCTGAGTTACACTGGTCACGAGTTTTTGCTTATCCTATATTGACAAAGTTTCAGCTTCTGCCTGAGTAAGGGCTGCCTTATGGTAGATTTCGTCCATGTATCAGGATGGTCCCAGCTATCAAGATGGTTTCTTTATTTTAAACTGAAATAGTCCCATCTGATCTGCTATGCAAAACAATAATAAATGGCAAAGTACTCAATTCAGAAAAATAAAATTATGGGGATTTTTTTCTGTACTTCATTTTGTTATATGCAGTTCATCTTGAGTTGGGAAGAGAAACAAATATTGTTATGGAGAGCAAAGAAACAGTGCAAATATGTTTATGTATTTCTAATTTTGTCTTGGGTGTTGAATTGCCCTGGGTTCAGTTGCATAATGACAAGTAAAGCAACTGGACACAATCCAGTGCAAAGTGATGCATGGAACCAGCACTTTTCCCCCCTAGCGTGTGAAAATTTGTATCAGCAAGAAACAGATAGTCTAACTTGTATGTAGCTGGAGAACTGCCTGCATTTTGATACCTACATTCTTTTAAAATGACTCATTCTTCAGCGCAGACACCAGATCCCGAGGCTGAGGCCCCGCAGTGAATGCTGACACTGGGCTCCATTAACCCTCCATCCTCCCTCCCCTGCACCGACCTGACCCCGGCCGGGCCACCAGAGCAGCACTGGGCAAGCCTGGGGGGAAGGTGCTTATTGGGTGGGGCCAAAGTCCAATATTCCAGCTCACAAACCCTCACAGGAGCCGAGATTAGAGCCAGGGTTTGGGCTGAACTCGGCTGCCTTCTTGTCACAACCCTGCACGCCAGCTCCTCACCACTGGAACTTCAGTGTTGGAGCAATAGAGGCATCAAGCTGAACAAATTGTTCTAACTAAAACCAAAGCAGAAGGATAAACACTGTCCAGCCCAGCTGAGCTATTCAGCTGTGGCTACAAGTTGTCACCCAGGCTGAGGGGCACAGTGCAGTCTGAGGCTTTGTAAAGGCTTTGGTGCTGCTGTGGTGCTCCTGGATGTTGATGCAGAGAACTTCAGTGTGGGGTGGCCTGGCTGCAACACCCAACATCCCACCTTGTGAGCAGGAGATGGGAAAAGGCACTGCCTTTTTAAGGAAAAGGCCAGTCATTGCTTTTCTGCTGCAAATCAAATATATTGGTTGTTACAGGCTCAACAATTGTTTAAAAAATCCCCGCCCTATGGTAATGATTTTGCTCCATGTTTCACTGGAAAAACCTGATATGTGACTTTCTGTGAACTATGCAACTGGAAAGACTCATGAAAAAAAGGCCTGTGATGTTTAAAGGAAATACATTTTTTAACAAATAAATTACCTTTAAAACAACCCTTGAACATCAGATAGAGAGTAATCAAAGAATAATTTCTCTGGTTTGTCTGTTTTTAGAAAAGTAAGAAACATAAAGCTTTCTGCTTTTCACACAGGTCCCCAACAGTTACTTTTATACAGCACAGAATAACAGCATTTGTGTGAAAGAAGGAAGGAGAGGTTCAATTCTAGAATGAATCTCCTATTTGGTTCTGCTTTTATATTGTTTTTTCCAAATCCACATCCAGTCTCTGGGAGGTAGATCTTGTAGTAGGATTTGAAGCAGTGCAAGAATAAGTATGTAAATAAGTCAGATTAGTGTCAGGAGTGGGGAATGCTTTAAGTAATGTTACAGACTAAGCTAGTGTAAAAATGTGGGTAAAGATCATGCAGATTTGGGCTGTTGCTAATCAGCCAGTCAGCAACTCTGCCCTTTGGTTTTTCACACTGTGACTCTTTTAAATAAGGCACAAACATTCAAACACATTGCAGATTTATTGTAATTAGTAGTAGCTGTTTATGGCTGGCTTACAGACCTCCCAAAGCTGAACTAGCTGTGGCAAGGTGAGCACATCTTCCCTCACTGAGAGAGACAGTGCTGACCTTTGGGTGCTCAGCAGGCCTTTGTGAAACTGCTGGGATTTATTAATCACTTGGATTGTTTGGATTGACAAAAGGACAACTCAAATGATGGTAAGTCGTCATAATTGTGGAAGTTCATCTCTGTGATCTCTGAATGGTGTTGAAAGGTTCATGATTGTTCACAAGTTCAAGAAGCAGCAGGGTGGGAACTGAGGTCTTCCTGTTATTTTTTTTAGATGTACAGTGTTTTGACTTTTGGGTGAGGTGTAACTTAAACTGTGCTCTTGGAGCAGTCAGCTGTGGAATACTCTGCTCTTACAGTGGTCCAAGGAGTGCTGTATGTTGGAAGTCATTGATGGAGCAATAGAGGCATCGAGCTGAACAAATTGTTCTAACTAAAACCAAAGCAGAAGGATAAACACTGTCCAGCCCAGCTGAGCTATTCAGCTGTGGCTGCAAGTTGTCACCCAGGCTGAGGGGCACAGTGCAGTCTGAGGCTTTGTAAAGGCTTTGGTGCTGCTGTGGTGCTCCTGGATGTTGATGCAGAGTAGGGGCAGTGGATATTTATTAATCCCAAATATGCATTTTACACTCCATGACACATTCTTGGTATGCAACAGTCAACAATCATGGAACTCATCTGTGCTAACTGTGGGCAAACTCATTGAATTCTGCACCTACTTGACAGCCAGTCCTTGCAGATTAGATTATTTTTCTTGGAACAGGCAAGATTTGCCTAAGAGGAAATGTCATAAGAATAGGATGGAAAAGAAGAGCAAATTCTATTGCCTAAAGGCTGGTCCTGCTAGAATAGAAGGGATAATGCACTAATCGAATTTTGACAAGGTATTAAGGAGAAAAGATGGGAAAGCATTTTTGAACTGCTGCACTAAAGTTGGATGCCTGAAAAATAAAGCAGTTCTTATATGCATAATTTTGATTTAGTTGGCATTACCCAAGGATAAATCATACATCTATAGCAGCCATAAATGTCAGTGCATGAAAGAATGGGCTTCACACATGCTGGTGATGCCAAGAAATCAGGGAGGCCACCTGTTCCAAGATGAAGTACAATATAAATAAATACAGATACCTCATCTTGCCCAGCTGGTACCAGCATAGGTAGCACGTGTTGCATGTGATGCATGTGGACATGACTGTGTGACTGAAGCATACACAGCCTGACCTGCTTGTACAGGACAAAGAGAAGTAACAGAGGGAGTGATCATAATAAAGAATTGCTTTGGGAGAATGTTTCTCTGTGATCAGTATTCTTCAAAAAAGGCTGGTTTTCAGGCTGCAGGGAAGGACAGGTGATCCATGAATTGCACTCTGCAGTGGGGCTCTGCTGTAGTCATGGTGGCAAAGGTGGGGAGGTGAAAGCACTGGAATTGTCAGTCAGGGCTTGGCTTGTTGAGTCCTCTTCCTTTGTGCTTTCTGAGAGACAACACAGCTAAAGCAGAGAATGGAGACTGAAGAGAAATAAATAGAGTGAAAAGGTGAACAAGATCTCACGGTGTGCTACAATTCAGAGGAGTTCTTGCCCTTCTCCTTTCAGCTGCTGTTGTCTGAGCCTGGCAGGAAGAGCAGGACAAGGCTGGGAACCTGCAAACACTGACTTAAAGCTCTGGCAGGATTGACATCAGTGTGTTAAGATGTCTCTTGACTCTCTGAATATTCTCTCTCTTACTATGCTTCCTTAGTATGTTTGTTACACTTTGTAAGACTTCTTAAAGTCTAAAGCCTTTAGACGTGGAGGATTTGCATTGATGTAGGAAGCACTTGCTCAGGGACTGAGAATGTGCAGTCCTTGCTCAGCTTGCTCTGGCCTGTTCCCATCCTAGATCCGCATCCCTTTGGAATGCCCAGCCCCACATCCTGCTGCTGGGAATGCCCAGCCCCGCATCCCGGTGTTGGGAATGCACAATTCCACATCCCGATGTTGGGAATGCCCAGCCCCATATCCCGATGTTGGGAATTGCCCAGCCCTGCATCCCGATGTTGGGAATGCCCAGCCCCATATCCCGATGTTGGGAATGCCCAATCCCCATACCCCGATGCTGGGAATGCCCAGCCCCATGTCCCGATGTTGGGAATGCCCAGCCCCATATCCCGATGCTGGGAATGCCCAATCCCCATATCCCGATGCTGGGAATGCCCAGCCCCATGTCCCGATGTTGGGAATGCCCAATCCCCATATCCCGATGCTGGGAATGCCCAGCCCCATATCCCGATGTTGGGAATGCCCAGCCCCATATCCCGATGTTGGGAATGCCCATCCCCATATCCCGATTTTGGGAATGCCCATCCCCATATCCCGATGTTGGGAATGCCCATCCCCATATCCCGATGTTGGGAATGCCCATCCCCATATCCCGATTTTGGGAATGCCCATCCCCATATCCCGATGTTGGGAATGCCCAGCCCCATATCCCGATGTTGGGAATGCCCATCCCCATGTCCCGATGTTGGGAATGCCCATCCCCATATCCCGATGTTGGGAATGTCCATCCCTATATCCCGGTGTTGGGAATGCCCAGCCCCACATCCCGATGTTGGGAATTCACAATTCCACATCCCGATGCTGGGAATGCCCATCCCCATGTCCCGATGTTGGGAATGCCCAGCCCCGCTCCTGCCGTTGTGAGCGCCCATCCCCGCGCGCCGCCGTCGGGAGCGCGCAATTCCCGCTGTTGGGATGCCGCGCTCCCCGCGCAGGGAGGCCGCTGAGCGCCACCTCGTGTCTGCCGTGCCGGGGCCGCGGCCGCGGGGTTTTTGGGAAGGGAGCAGGGCTGGGTCCTCCCTCGGGGCCGGGCAGCAGCAGGATCAGGCGGCGGGATCAGGTGCTGAGCTCTGCCTGCCCGCTGAACGCTCGGCAGCCGCCGGGCTCTGCGTGAGAGCGGCACAGACAACCTGAGGTCATAAGCAGGTGAAAAATTCGAGCATCTAAAAACGTTTGTAAATCGTATTTCATGGCAAAAGCTGCCCCTCTTACATCGCTGACTTAGCCAGGAGGATGGATATGAGGATTTGTTGATAGGACACTAAATTCTGCTCTGCAGTGCAAAAATCGAGGGACAAAATAGCAGCAGCAAGGTCAAGGGAGCTTCCAGGGCTGCCCCTTCCAGCTGCTCAGTTTCTGTCTGAAACTCCTCTGGCTCCCTCAGGTGAGCACAGAGCTGCTCTGACATAACCCAGACCCCTTCTATCCTGCCAGGGTGTCTTGTACGTGATCCTCCATCCCATTCCCATCTTTCCCGGTGCATTTCTCTGCAGTGGAGGTTCAGGTTTCCAGAAGGATTTTTCCATTTAGTCTTGGTTCTCTCATCAAGCTGTGAAAAGCCCCCACTGGCATCAGTACCTGAATAATGTCACCCATGCTAAACCTTATGTAGATGCCTTCTGTTTGCAGACAAACATTGGATCCTCAAATGCATGAAGAACCCAACGTCAAACAAAACATTTCTTTGGGATTTGAAATATCCTGCGGTGCCGTATCCACTGAGACACAAGAGTGTCCAAGGGCACATAGTGGAATTATGCTTATTCTAAGAGAAAAAAATCACCTTATCCTGACAGGCTACAAATTACCTGGGATTTAGTGATTAAATCAGAATTATTCATACCAACTTCATGTTCAAAACTCCAGAAAAATAAGGAAAGATTTAATGTGGTGTGGGCTGTGTGAGAGCCCCAGTGTGAGATTATGATATCATTGGGAAAGGGCTGAAAAGCAACATAACAGGAGTGAAATCAAACCATGGCACATGAGTTGTTGCTACTGTCACTAATACTGTTTCCACAAATGTTTGAGATGTAGGTATTTCTCTATAAAAGAATTACATTTGGTCAAGTAGTTCACAGTGGGATATGAGCTTTTTTTTCCAGTTTGACATGGAAACAAATAAAACAAACACAGCATTAGCAATTATCTGGCTTCCTGTTGAGAACATGTTGTGTAACTACTCTGGGTTTCTGTCCTCATAACATAGGGTGGGGGAGATGATAACTGTAGAGAAAGGAATGGTACAGACATCCAACCACCCTGCAGGATTTCAGAGAATCACCCTTGGCAGGTGCAGAAAAATTGTCCTTGAACTTCCACAGCGTCACAGCTTTATCACATTCCACACTGTGATAAAAGAGCAGAATCAATAACTCAGAGAATGGGGACTGAGCAGCTGATGATGAATAGAAGTCTTAGGAGGTGAAAGGTATTTGAGAAGAACATAATAAGAATCCAGGTTTCTCCATCCTCTGTAACCCATGTTTAATTTCAGCTAGCAAGGGCCAGCTTACAGGACAGTTACTCTCCATTGATACAAGCATATAAGCAAGAATGGAAAAAACAGGCACTTGAGAGATGAAAATTCAGCCATAAAGTTGTAGAGAGTAAAATGTCATCCCAAGGTTAGGTTGGGCAATGGAACAGAGTGCATTAGGTTAGTAAAGGGAGAGCCACACTGCACTGTTAGGAGCTCCAGTGCCACAGAAGGGGCCTGGAGAGGAGGAGCTGGTCCATCTCCACACCTACACAAATCCTTCTACACATCAGTGCACCCAGCTGCAAATTCCAGCTGCCTGGGAGGAGAAATACACCATTTGGCTATGTCTCATCCAAGGTATTCTGCACTTCCCAGGCAGATTTAATTTTTTGGAGGTGAAATTGAATAACTAGCAAAGGCCTAATATTTCAGAGAAATGTGAAAAACCTCAGAACTTAACCTGTGCAGCAGTGAGGGTGTGCTGGGAGGAGCTTGCTGGTCCTTTGCTGGTGGAACACTTTGGGAATCAGAAAACTCTGAGAAGTGTGGGGTCCCCACACAGGAAATACAGAACAAGAGAGATCTAGTGTTGTTGTAAGCCTCTGTTGGTACATCCCAAACATTGATTGCCCACAGACTCATTTCCTTCGTTATGCAACTCTTCTGTGGGAATATCAAGTTCCATATTAAGACTGTTTAGGTGCTTTGCCCTTACTGCTCCCTTTGAAATACTGTGCAAGCCTGTGACCTCCTTCAATAGCCAGAGGTGTTTTCTATAGTTTTCAGTCTAAACAAGCTGTTGATCAGATTATAGAAGTTTTATCTCACAGTCATGTTAACCTTTAACTTAGTTCTTTCCCCACTCTATTTATCATGAGATCTATTTATAAAGGACTTGCATTGATCTATTTATAAAGGACTTGCATATTGTTCCTCCACTGTCACACTGAAGAAGTCATGTTCTTTTTATCTCTCCCTAAGACTGCTAATTTTGTAATTGCTCTAATAGCCAGTCTGCACTAATTCCAGTTTAAGCTAATTTTTTTCAACACTGTTGACAGGAACTGTATAAATATTTCACACAAAATCTTACCAGAGCCTTGTCTAAATGTGCCAATATTTCCTTCTCTGCTAAAAATCTCACCTAGCCCATCTGAACACTGCATTCTCTGTTTCCACAGCTGTGTTGTACTGGCAGATTTGGCGCACTGTCAGTCTGTCAGAACACTCGGATCTTTTTCCTTCTCTGTAGCTTCCAGCTGATGAATCCCAAGAACATGACTTTGCAGTTCACATTATTAAATTTCTATCACTGCAGGCAAGAAGGTCATCTAATTCCAGTGTGGTGATCTGGCCCTCTTCAGGATTGGCAATACCCTCCAACTTTTTATCATGCACAATTTTTAAGGCTAGGCCTGATTTTGTTCCTGGTTCATGGAAATGTGGATTATATGGTATTGCTCCAAAGAGTGATCCCTGAAGGGACACTGTTGGGTAATTTGCTCCATTCTTGTAACTCCATTTTTTTATAACCTGTTGCTCCTTCTTCACATTGTTTTTTATATTAATCCCTATCACCTCCACTTTCAGTAATGATTTTCTGCAGAGCATTGTACAAATAATCTGTTTGAACTTCAATAGACTGAATTCACTACATTATTTCATTCCAGAGAGACAATTATCTTACTCAAGATACACCAGCTCAGTCTGATATCCTCTGCTCTGGTAAACCAAGTATGTTTTCTCACATTCTGTTTGCCCCCCCTACAATTAATTTGTTCTAAGACTTGGCATTATACTGAATTTTTAAAATACATTTTCGAATGTGTACACTTTCTAAAAATACTTTTCAGAATATAAATATTGTATTTGCTATGCTGAAATCCTAGGCAAGCTTTCATTGAAATTCATTAAACACAGGCTGCTTTTACTTGTAAATTCATATACCAGTCATTTTAGTATGCTAGGGAGGAGATTGTATGTATTCCTCAATAGTTTTTTGCATGAAGAAATATACTCTTTTTCTCCCAAGACTTGCGATTTCTGTTATACTGCCTCTTTCTTTGTATGCCATTCCCATCTGTTATTAGCCTATTGTCAAAGTAAAGGATCATTGCTTATTCTCAAGGAACACCATCTCTTGTTAGCTGATTTATTATTAAAGAAAACCACTTTATACCATCCCTGTGTCTTTGATGGAGCTCTCCTATCACCGGTGGCATTAATTTTCTGCTTTAGGTCTGGGAAGTTAAAGCCTCCCTTAAACAAGGAATTGCAGTTATTACTTTCCCGTAATTTTACATCTCATAATTTATATGCAAGTTTGAATAGAGGAAGGAGGCTGTAAAAGATCCTTAGCACTATCCTGCTGGGGCAATTTTTGTCATCTATAGTTCAAAAATTTCCAACCAAACAGAATTTGTTTGGTCAGTGCGATCACAGATTTTACACTCAGCCATTTCCTCAACATTCAGTGACACCCTCCCTCTCCACTCATTCCTGTCTTCCCTAGCAAACTCCCTACACACAGCATTAATGGGAATATTCTGTTCTCAGCAGAAATGCAGAAGACTTCTCCATGCTCCAGCAGAGTTGCTGATGAGCTTCTGATATCTCACCTTGCCTTTGACATTGCCATTCTGTCTGTGCAAGACAACTTCCAGAGTCCTGTGTGAGGCCCAGGGGGAGGCTGTGCCCAGCCGTGCCCAGATGGTAACCAAACACTTTTCACAATCAAAGATGACCTGAAAATAGACATTTGATAGCTTAGCTGCCTGTGTGAACACCCTGACTCCACAGGTCCTCAGGCCCTGACTACCCTCTCAGGATTGTCGTAGAGAAGTATTAATATGAAGAAAGAGTATAGAAACACTGATTTTTGTGCATATTGGTTTGTTGCCCTGTGGATGTCATATTTCCAGTATTTTTCTGGCATTCACAACCAATGAGGATAGTCAGAGCCCTTCCTGTGGAGAGATGTGCTGGAACTAATCTGCATGTCGTGTTCTTCAGAGAAATTATTTTAGCCACATCACAAAGCCATTCACAGAGGTTATAAATTTCAGCAGAGCCAGGGGAGAATTATGCTCCTACATACCTGATCCCCTGAATCCACCAGAGTTTTGCTTCTTGGCACTGACTGCAACATCAAACAAAAAATAAAGCACTTGTTGAGAAATGACATTGCTGGAGTTCTTTTGGCCCCCGTCACTCGTGTCTGCACACACCCAGTTGCTGTGGCTGGGAGTGCCTCCAGACAGCACTGGATGATGCAAAGCATTTTCCAAATGTTTGCACAATGAAAAATTGCCATCATAGGCTTAGGAGCAACTGTTTTCAGAAAGTAAATATTGTGCATTTCTAGATTAGATAATAGCTTAGGGCAGCACGGGTTGTGGCTGGAGCCTGAAGGCAAAGCACAGCAGCCAGACTGGAGAGAGGTTCTTGTCTCCTACACAAGGATGAGACTTAGGCTGTGCAGCTCAAGGAATGATCTCCCTTTCACCCATTACCACTGCCTGCAATACATCATGCTTAATTTTTCAGAGATGTAAAATTAAATTAGACAGAAGGACAGCAGCAAAAAGTTCAATGAATTGGAGAAAGAGTAATAAGTTTGTATCTGATTCGTCTTCAAACCATTCCATCAGATCTTGAGAAGCCCAGTTCTCTTCAAAGTGCCAGCAGTTCCACAGTGTTTACAGTTTAGCAGCTCTGGTCAGAACTGCATTTTTCCATGTAGCAAGAACACTTCTTCAACTGCAATATTATTAATTCAGATACAATAGCTCTCCTGTTATCTAGTAACATTTTTTGACTATGTTTCCTTATTGCTGTTCTCATGCCTTTCCATTGTAGTATGTTATAGAAAGGATTGGCGTTTACCTGGCTTACTGTATCTGCAAAATGCTTTAGTAGGTCTTAATTAGTAGTTCTCAGAGGGTATTAGGAGGTAATCTCTCGATAGAGAGGACAGGAATTTCAGTATTGAAATATCTCACTGGTATTTCTATGGACTGTTTGATGCTCAGAATATTTTTTAAGAGATATTTGGTCAGAGGCATATCTTTAGAGGAGTTTGGGGATTGTTGCAAAAGGACAATGTGGTTTAAAGTCTTACCACAGTGCAGTAGTTTCTAAAAAGATAGAATGGTTGGCAAAGAATTTTTGGCCTACTGGTAAAAAAGTGTACAGGCCTTATTCCCACCAGCAGAATGTCAGAATATCTGAAATTTCTTGTCATCTTGGCAAGGCATCTGTATCTCTAAGAGTTCTTTTTGCTTGCCTGTGCTGAAAGGTGGCTGAGGCAGGAGATTGCTTCACCTGAGGGAAGAATTACACGTGGGAAGTGGCTGCTAAAATAAACACTTGGTTTTGTGTCTACAGTTTTAGGATGGAGAGTGAAGAGGAGTCTTACCTAAAACTGGTGAAGCAGTCCAGCTTGCAGGATTCATAGCAGGAACTCCATGCAGGAATTCCATGCAGGAACTCCATGCAGTCTCTATAATGCTACTCAGGCTGGAAGCCCCGTTGGGTAGATAGGATTTTGTCCATGATTTCAGCTCTCAGGCAGAGTGTCACTACAAATAGTACCATAATTAAACACTGATGAAGAAAATTGAGCAAACATGTGCTCTGTTTCTGAACATCATCTTTCAGCTCGAGCTCAGGGGGAGTTTTGCACATGCAGCAGTATGTGTGACAGCTTAATAGAGATGGCAAGGATACAACAGCATTAATGACACTGTAATTAATACCAGCAGTATTTTGATAGTATCTTACTGCCAATATATGTTCCAGGTCCAATTCAGGGTGACTGATTGCTTTAGAGAAGCATGTTGTTTTGGTGCCTCTACAGTCAAGGCAATTACTATTTCAGCTTCTTGTAGTCTGCAGCATCAATCCAGCTCTGTTCAAAACATTACATTCACTTTAGCTTTTGATAAAAATGAACTTTGCAATGGAAACTCTCCTTCTGACTGCCAGGCAGTATTACCAAATCAGGGCTGTGACCCTGTAAGATGCACATGAGTCAGCACTGGGTTGAAGTTCTGACTGCAGAATCAAACTGCAAAGACTTATTTGGCTTGTGGGATACAGATTCAATAGCTCACATCCCATTCTGTAACCTGAAGATGCACAATGTGAGTTTCCAGGGGGTGTTTGCTTGAGGGTTGAGCAGAAAGGAAGGTCCCAGCATCTTTGCCTGTTTTTTAGTTCACCATAGATTCATTAGCATTTAGGGAAAATGCTTTATGAGTGATCACACACTTCTTTGCTCCAAACCGTATTGTAATGTGAACTACATGTCACTGAAAATACAGAATAATCTTTCCTGTTTACAGAACTAGACAGTCTAGACTGCAATTTATTTATGGTATTTATTTAAAGCTTCAGTTTTGACCTAGATCCAGTTCTCATTTCTGAAAGCTACATAAAGTTCTGAGTTGCAGCGATTTTCTTAAGGCTGTTAATGTATATTTATGCAAAATCAAGAATTCCAACCTCTTATTACATGAACCATGCAGAGTATTTTTAACAGGAGTCAATTGATTCTATGTAAAATTATAAACAGAATACTGCAGACAGGTGGAAAAAACCTGTGGTCCACACATATTTTTTATTAACTGCTTTAACTTGACCTACCTGGTTTTATAAGCAGCAGTGTCAGGGGAATTATTTGTAGAGTCTGTGGAGAGAAAAATCAAGGAAGAATTCTATTCACCCCAAATTAAGCTCTAATACTGCAAAGCTGTCATTATGTGTATTAAAGGCTGTTGAAAGTCATGTTGCTGGGAATAACTAGGGGGCTTGTTAATGCAGTCATGATCATCTTTCTGACAGAAGCTCACTTTCAGGAAATGTGATATGAAATTTTCCTTGGGTTCTCATCTCATTCCCATACTGTGTTTATTTCACTCTTAGTGTGCTTCATCTTTAATTTCTCAGTTAGGAACTAATTACCTACAAAACTGTATAATGAAAGATGAGCAAGTCTGAAAGGAATCTTAAGTGAATGCAAGTTACGTTTTCTTTCCCTAATTTTGGGAACAGGAGTTTCCTCAACTTATTTGGTTTGAGTTCCTTGCGTAAATAGGATCACACTGTGCTTCTAAACATAGCCAGAGATGCTGATTTCTGCTTCTTGCAGTTCCATTTGAAAGGCACTGTTTTCTTCCATGTTCTTTTTAAGTGGGTGTATTTCTTCCTTTCCAGCAATCTCTGCAATCCCTTATCAGTGTCTCAGGGGCTGCCCCTTCCCTCTGTGAATGGCCAGGATGCTGCTGAAGTCTGTAGCATTTAAACAATGGGCAGAATCAATGAGGAATTCTTCTGGCAGCTCAAAGGCTTACAGAATTTGTAGCACTAATGTCAACATTGTTTCATTGGGATTTTGTATGTGTCCTTACACATGTATGTCTATCATGTGCAAATTTATCTGTGCAATTCTATTCCATCCTTTCTCAGTAATTTAAATTTTTTTTAGGATCAGGCAGAAGCCTGAGTTCTTCTGCCAAATGTAGTTCCATGAAGCAAAAAGCAAAAGTGTATCAATAATAATGCAGTAGACAGAGAACACAGGAATGACTGTTCTACTTCAAATCCATTTTACTGTGTCTCCTTTATGCTAAAATCACTGCATAAAACAATCAGTTGCAGTGTAATAGTCTCTCTCTGTAAATAAACGTGGCTATATATGATAGCTGTTCCCAGGCCAGATGATGAATTAGACTCAAAATTACATACACAAAATGCATGACCAATTGCAGAGTTTAATTTATAATTATCACAAGTGCTTATGCTAATTTCTTGTTGTGCAGTAGCAATAAAATAAAACATTACTGGTTTAGTGTTTGCTATCAATCCATTTTCAGTGTACAACAACTGATTTATTGGTCCTCTCAACCAATGAATAGTCTTTCTCAATGTGAATGATCTATATATACCTAGAAATCATTAAATGTGAGATCCCTTCATTATAGGATGAACAAATCTGTTGGTTATTTTGTACATGCTGTGTTCCAAATGGTGTTCATATCTATGTCTTATTTAGATTTTTGCCTCTAACAGTGGGCTGAGCATTGTGTTTTCATTGTACAGCACTAAACATACTTTCTCTCATATTCTGTAATGTCATGCAGTTCTATACAGCAGCACAAAGCTCTGTTTAAGGGAAGAAAACAGCCAGAGCCATCTGGAGAGACACTGAATTTCTCAGTAATGGACAAAGTGTATTCCAGACAAGGACAGGAAAGACAAAGCAGAAAAGAAGTTAGAGCACATATGGGAAACAATCTCCCTTGGTGAGCTCTTTGGACATTAAACCAAGCTGTGGCAGAGCTCCTGTGTGTTTCTCACTCAGAGTTTGCTCCATAAGAACTGTGTGCATTAATTGAGCCGCCTGCATAAGGGCCACAGAACCAGAGCACCCAGAGGTGAGGTTCAGGCTGGAACTGGGGCTGCTCAGGTCTCTGTGGGAGTCATTGGCAGCTGATGGTGGGGCACATCCAGGACCTCCTGCCTTGCAGTGATCAGCCTGATGTTCTAGAGACTTTCCTTCTTGTTGTGGTTTAACCCCAGGTGGAAACAGCCCCACACAGCCACTCACTCATGCCTGCTTGGTGGGATGGGAAGAGAATTGAAAGGGTAAAAGTGAGGAAACTCATGAGTTGGGATAAAGACAGTCCAATGGGTAAAGAAAATACACACACACAAGGAAAGCAAAGCAAGGAATTCATTGACCACTTGCCATGGGCAGTCAGGTTCAGCCATCCCAGGAGAGCAGAGCTCAGTCACGTGTAACAGTGACTTGGGAAAGCAAATGACACCACTCTGAAAATCCCTCTTCTCTAGTCTTCCACCAGCTTTAAACATGGAGCATGAAGCCTTGTGGTCTGGGATATCCCTTGGGTCGCTCAGGGTCACCTGTCCTGGCTGTGTCCCCTCCCAGCTCCTTGTGCACCCCAATCCTCCTGGCTGGTGTGAGGGGTGAGGAGCAGGAAAGGCCTTGACTCTGTGTGAGCTCTGCTCTGCAATAACAAAAACATCTCGTGTTATCAACACTGTTTCCAGAACAAATACAAAACACAGCCCCATACCAGCTACTGTGATGAAAATTAACTCTATCCCAGCCAAACCAGCACACTTCTCCACTTTCTCTCCCATTAGCACCTCATGTACAGGACAAGGCTCACAGTACATGAGACCAGGAATCCTCAAAGTGGATATTTCCTCTGCAGTGGGTCTGCCCAGGCAGGGAATCTACATCAGTGTGGAGAATGTTAACAGATGGCTGCCAGGCTCGTGTTTGCCAGCTGGAGAAAAGCACAATGCAGCAGGGATGTGTGTCCAAGCCCTTTGCCAGTGGTGGGACCAGCCAGTGAAGAGGAAAGCTCTTGTAACTGTCCTGATCTCCAACAAGCATAAGCAAATCTAGGCAGAGGAAAAATCAAATATCACACACTGATGTTACTGCTTATGCACAGAGAGCATTGCAATATTTTATTGTGTGACAGGAGTATGTAGTGTGTAGGAATGTAATGGGGCTTGTGTTAATTTGCTTGATAAAAATGACATTTTCTGTACCTACGTTCAGTGAATCAGCATTTTGAGACAAATCTTTAAGAAAAATGAATATATTTAGTAGTTTGTGTGGAATGAAGATTATATTTGGATCAAATTAAAAAGTGGTCTATACTTTGGTGGATAGTTAAGCTGTAAAATTTAACCAATGAAAGGGTAAAAGTGACAATCTTGCTTTTACCAGCTCAGCAGTAAGCAGAGCAGGTGCAAGCCATGTTTAATCCATGACCCCTGGGAAATGGTAATGTTCATTTCTGTTGTCTTCCTGTGCCAGATGCCAGGCTTTCCAAATTTCTAATTGAGAGCACTGGCTAGAAAGAATGATCAGGCACAACTGAGCACCTGGGTCGCATCAAAATGAGAAAAGCTCTTTAACTGCTGCTTATTGTAATATCCCACTGCAGGCAACACCTGTGGTATGGCTTTATAAATAGATAACCTGAGCTGTGCTCACACAAGGGTAATTCAGAAGCTGTCAGCTTGTTAGGCAGTTTTCCAGCAGAGTGCTGATGGCACATGCCCATAACCCAAGAGGAAATAATTCTTCATGTTTATATAGTACATTATGACACAAAGTTGTGGGGTTTTTGTTACCATTAAAATTCCTAGTCTGCTTCTGCATCAAAGGAAATTCCAAGCAGATGTGACATCAGCATTTTCTGATGTCTTGGAGCAGATATGTCACCTGCCTTGTTCTAAAAACATTTGGATGGTCAGAATTACTTAATCCTGGTAGCACACACTTGCAGAGGAAGTAAACTTTTGGCAAAGGTGCTGATGACTGTTTTCACATCTAGTTTAATCTCTTATGATGTTTTTTCTCAGCTTGCAGTGGTAGTCACTGAAGCCCCTGGAGTTCACAGCACTTGAAGACCACATCCCTTTTGTATTGTGTACAGATATGAAAGAGATCCTCTTGCAGAACATATTACAGCCCATGGGTTTTGATTAGCTTTGTACTTTTAGACTGAATTGCCTTCACGTTCAAATAATTTACATTTGAAAATATGAAGAATAAAGTGCATTTTTCAGCTACCATTGATTCCTGATTACTCAGTGTATATAGGTGTTGATTCATGAGATTCGTATATAGTCAGCAAATTGTCATCAAACCCCTTTCTACTCTTTAGAAATCATTTAGATTCTGTATTGTCTGATATACCCACTGAGGTATATTTGTTGGTTTTTACATTGCTTTGGTATCAAAAGAAAACACCAGTTCTCTGTGAAAATAAATACATTTTTCTATCTGGACCAATTTTTCTTTTCTGGGACTGGAGAGCAAAATTGTAACTATTGACATTTAATTAATGAAATTAGACCTTTTCACTTTGGTCAAAGCTTTGAAAAGCAGCAAGGAGGTGAGCATTTTGAAAAATGTCTTTTTGTTCTCAGGTAGTTCCTGCTTATATAAGGTGGGCTCATTGCCTGGATTTTCCTAAAGTTCATCAGTAAAAATATGAGACTTATTTCTCCATATCCTGGCACACATGAGCAATGACAATAACAAAAGCAGCTCTACTCCCTTGTAGGTTATGGCCAAAATAATATAGTGCAGAATGAAGGGCATACAATGCTCCTTTAATCTTGTAACAAGGGGCCAGAAAAAATATCCCACATGGTGAGTTAAGCTCAGTAAATTGTTAATGTTGGGGCTGGAAAACCAGTTACAGGGATCATGAGCCTTGCTTAAATTCTCAGTATCTTTTTATCTGTCTGTATTTTATAATCCTACAAGCAAACTTTACCTGTAAGACTACAAAATGTAAATAATTTTGTAAATCTGTTTCTGTTGAATTAGCTTTATTAAAAAGATAAAGGGATTGTGGAAGATAGAAGGGGTTTGATTCTTGGATGATCTTTAGACTCTCAGACTGCAAGGAAAAGGAAAATGAGCTACATATTTCAGGTCTGGTTTTGTAAGTAATCAGTTAATAAGTAAACTTTTAAAATAAGGTGCTGTTCCTAAGAGAGCCAAGGTTTTTTTAAATGCATCTGATGTTTGTTTTTAGTGAATTGTTCCTTGTCTGTGGCATAAGCTTTGCTTATTAGTTTTTATTGCTTTCTCTGTAATAAATTTTCACTGAAGAATTTTATACTTCTTTCTCTTCTGACTACCCAATAGTACATAAATTATAACCAATTGTTACCTTCTGGAAATGGTTCTTGTTCTGAATGTGATCTTTTGAACCAATAATTGTTTTCCAGTTTATATGTGCAGGATATATTGGTTTGTGCTCCTTCCTCAATTGACAATATTCTTCCTGATCCTGCTTAAGTTGTCTTGATTCACCCAATTCTCTGTGTAATTGTTCATGTTGAAATGTCAGTGCTCTGGAAGACAACATTCATTAATATAAGAAAAATACATAAGAAAGCATAAATTTCTCAGTACAAGGTACATCCTTCCCTTGCAGTGCTGCAATGAGCTGCACCTCCCTCTAACTCTTGGATCCTTGTGCTTTCCTTCCAGGTGTGCACTTCAGCTGAAGGCATGGAGACACCAATTGTCTCTGTTAGCAGCTTCCTTACTCTGTTCTTTTATCCTTTTCTGGATCTGCCCTCCAGATCCAAGTGCTTCTTCTAAAAATTCCTTTTGTCAGTATTACAGATTATTTACAAATTGGGATGAGCTTCCCCTCCCATACAAGAGGGTCCTTAGCCTGAAGCCTTTGCTTACATTTTCACTAAAACAAAGTGTGGAAGCCAGTGAGAGACTGTTCAAAAGGAATACAAGTGGTCTAAGATAATTTCTGGTTTAATTTTAGAGCACTTGCATAAGATTGGGTTATTAAGGAAATTTTAAAATGAAAAGTGAGTGCCTGCATATGTAAAAAATTGTCCTTTAATCTTCTGTGAGTTTCAGCTTGCTCAATGTTAATGAGAACTAGTACTTTTATGAGTCTTTTTCGTGATGGTTTTCTATAGTTAGGTATAAAGTGATATGGAAATGGAAAAGACTACCTTAATAGACAGGTCAATCAAGAATTCCCTGTTTGATAGGACTCCAAACAATTTTTGTCTTTCAACAGGTGACACATTCAAGTGGTGACATATAATGCTCACTAAAATTTAGTTTTAGAATTCCTGTTTAAAGAGACATGCAAATCACATTTTGTCTGGTGCTCAAAAGTTTGCCTCCCTTCATTGAAAGGATTTGTGATGAGATTCCTGCTGTTCAGGAGGTGTAGGAACAGATAATGCTTTTTTGGCATTGTGTGAGCAGAGTTTACATCAGCAAATACTCAGTTAAACACGGCTAACTACAGGAGCATTCCTCATTCTGGACATGGTTTGTTTCTCAGAGGCACTGCCTGGTCCTGTACCTTGTAGGCAGCTTTTGTGAATCCTTACCCTGAGCAGGAGTGGTGCTGAGCTGCTCCTTTCAGAAGTGCTGCTGTTGTCACCTACACCTCCAGTGTAAGAGCACCCGGAGCCTGGCGCTGACATTTTTTTTTTTGAGCAGATAGATGTGTTCTTGAGAGCTGCTGAGCAGCTTCCCCAACTATTGCCTAAATGAAAATATTGCAGGAGGAGAGGCTGAACTGCAACCTCGTTGTTTGATCTCCTGCTTCTTACTTGGTCTGTTGGTGAGAATTTTCTTTCTGGTTTGCTTTTTTTCCCTTGACACACATACAATGTATATTTAGATCAGGACTGCATTAGACATTCATTTGGTTAAATGGTTTCTCACTCTATTCAGTCCTGCATTGCTGCATCTGGAGCAAAATTTAATAGTCCACACAGTTTAATGTTTGCTAAAAATAAATAGGAGAAGGTGGAAGGAATTTCTAATGCAGCTGAGAAAGTTTTACAACAGCTTCTTTACACAAAAATCACAACTTTGCATTTCATTTTTGTATTAATGGAAATTAATTAAATCTCCTATACCTGTGGAGGAATAGACACAAATCATTTCTCCCTTATGATATTGGTGGAAGGTTCTCTAGGAAGCTTTAAAGTAGAGATTTATCACCACAGATGTATCTTTTATTTCAGCATTAGAGAGTTGTCAGTGGCATAAAATCCAGTTTCAAAATCAGCATGAATGGGCAATTTGGATGGCAACATCATCAGGGTAACATATGGGGAAAGAAATTTACCCATTTGTGACTCTATTTTTTGTAAACAGGATGGAATCCTGTTGAGAATAAATGTATACTGATATTGGCAGTTATACTTCTTTGAGGGAGGACTTAAGTTCTCTTTCACAAAAAATAATTCTTTTGACTAACTACATTGATTCCATAGAATGGTTCAGTGGAAAAAAGTGGAATGAATTTAATTTAATAAAGTAAATAAAATAAATTTAAATTAATTGAATAAGATACATTTACAATTATAATGCTAAATCTCATTGAATGTCCACCTGTTTGAAGCCAAAGTGAGCACAACCTTCCCAATCAGGCTCATCAAAATCCACTCGGTATTCCTGAGTCAACAGAAACAAAACTTGCTCTAAATTTTGTAGGATGTTAGTGGCAGATGCAAATCCAAATATTAAATATTTCCCAAGAAGAATATAATTACTTAATGATTTACAAGGAATGTATGGAAAAAGAGCTGTTTGATCTCTATTTAACACATTTTAAAATTAAAGCAAAATAATTTTCTACCAGCAATTGAAAATGTGTAGCACCACATATTCCACATTGTTTCTCCATGTGCAAGTTTAATCATTTGTGGGAAGAAATCAGAGTTCTGATCTAATGCCATTTTAGAATGATAGATAGATACTTAAGAGAAAACAATTGACACAAATTAGAAAATTTCTTTTACTGATTGTTTTAAATGCAGCTTTCTTCAGCCAGTTTTCCTTGAAATGTGAATTCCTGGATGCTGGGCTTTAAAAAGGAGAAAGAAGCCTCCAGTTATAGAAAAAGAAAGTCACTGATGACTGAAGGTGGAGGTTAAAACCAGTGACATTTATTTCGTCTCTGTCAGGTGGAGAAGTAAATCACTTTGTTAAATACAAAAAAGACAACTGACAGGGAAAGAAAGGTTATATTTGAAAGCATGAGATGTGATTCTTTTGGGGGGAGGGACAGCAGAGTGTATGTCTCAACATTCATAAATAGAGAAGCCAATCTTGCTGCTGGAACAGTGATGTGGAATAAAGAGCTGGGTCCTGTGATCAGCTTGGTTCCTGGGGCTTGGTGATGCTGGTTTTTAGTAAATGAATTGTGAATATTTTGGGGCTTTACTCACAGTTACATTGAGGACCTTTATACCCCTCTGGCAACTTGCTCGGCCTTCTAGACAAATATTCCTTCCACAACAATAATGTTATCAAAAATATTGAAGAAAACCAACTGAAAATAAAATAATCAACATCCTTTAGCTGATCCAATTATCTGTCTCTAAAAAAAGATTTTAACACCTCCCACGCAGAACAGCAGCTTCAGTAATTTGGCCATGATAACAGTGCATAATCAAGAAACACGAGGCTGTGATACGTGGTAACACGTCCCATTTTGTGTAAAGGAAGAGTTTTGTTTTAGTAAATATATTTTCTTTTTAAGTACCTTTCGGATTACTCGCTA
Source organism: Thryothorus ludovicianus (assembly GCA_013397245.1). Taxonomy (NCBI): domain Eukaryota; kingdom Metazoa; phylum Chordata; class Aves; order Passeriformes; family Certhiidae; genus Thryothorus; species Thryothorus ludovicianus. Next base: position 402,090 of record VZTB01008340.1, on the reverse strand, counting down.
TTATGTTGCTCATCCCATTAGTCTTGTGTAGTTACCACAGATGTTTAATTACAGAAATTGTAAATGGTTGAATCTAGCATTCCTGGGGATGGAGATGGGAGATGAGGCTTTGCATCCTTAGATTTTGTTGTGCTCCTGGTGTATTTGAAGATAGGGAGTAAACAGTGACTAACATGTAGAACAAAGGATTGGAAGGGTTGGTTATTTAGCTTCTACCAGTGACTAATTCACAGCAAACCTTAAGTGTCCCATCATTATAGAATAGTGCTCTAACAAGTCCTTGTAATGATATGCTGCCATAATGTCCCAGATGATATTACAACGTGATGTCTTATCAGAAAATTACATCAAAGGCCCAGCATTCAATTATGACGGGGTGGGTTGGGAAATCAAGCAGCCTGCTGTGCTGAGATGCAATGAATTGTTTTCAGCAGTGAAATGAGAGCACTCCTGCACTGTAGACCTGCTGGAAGGCTGCAAAGGGAGGTTTAAACATCATATCTGTAGCTGCCATCAATCTCAACATTTTTTTCTGTGTGGAATTTGCATGAAGACAGTGGCAGAGCTCAGAGTAGCTCGGACCCAAGGCACTGCAGGGATCAGGACACTGGATCTGCCCATGTTACACCACAGAAACACAGAGTTGTTTGAATAAACATCATTACAAAGCGTGGCTCTAATGTCAGCCAGGAGGAGCCACACTCGTGTTTTAAAAACCAGCTCTGATGTCCTTGCTCAGGGGAGGGAGGTGGGACAGAGTGAAGGATAAAGGACTAACCTGGATGTTTCCACTGGATATTTGCAGTACATACAGAAAAAGATCAAACTTGGTCATCACCGGCCTCAGTATTACAACAGCAAAGAGCTATTTAGATGGAAATTGATGAAAAAAATTATGTCATGCAAATTATATATTGTATATAACATATCACTGATTTTAAAGGGAAGGGATCACATTTTGCCTCCCATCCATGAAATCCACAGGCAGCCCGACAAACAATGTTCTAGGATTACTTTTAAAAAGTAATTCATTACAAACAGCATAATTAATTAGTAGTAATTTATTAAAGCAACAAAAGAGAAGTTTGTATTCAATTTTATTATTCAAGTAAAATATTTCCCTTGGAAGGAAAACTAATTAGAACATTTCAAAAAATATGGGTCATTTGCTAACATAATTAGTGTCTTTGACCAGACAGAGGATAGCAGACTGGGGTTACACACGCACTTGGTAAGAGTAGTTTGATTCAAGTATATCCCCATGGTAGAAAAAATCAGAGGGACAGAGGGGATGTAGGTTTGTGTTCTGTTTTCTTGGACACCATGTTCCAAACACTACCTGGAACACAAACCTTTCCTTTCATGTATTCCCAGGGGTGTGCTCATTGTACATTTCTTTGGACTATCTGTACTACTATCTATACTCGAGGTTATTATATAATCTCGACATAATTAGCTTTTTGGTAAATTATTTGGAAAACAGAAATCTAGTTTGTCGATCATACGGTATTTCCCTGTTTCCTCACTGCAGAGAGCCTCTGATTCCTTAGGATTAACACTTCCATTTATGCTGCTTAGAGCTGACACCTCATTTTCATGTACTCAAAGTTCAGCAGAATCACAGACCTAAACGAGAATAATCTTTATTTCTAAATCCTGCTGGTATCAATAATTGAACAAGGTCACCTCCAGCCTTGGAAGCACTCGGGCTGCAGAGGGAGGGTGGTGAGGCCATCCCAGTGTCCAACCTGGGCTCCTCAGCGGCAGGAATGGACCGCGTTCATCCCAGGGGATGGCAGGAGGGGCTGAGAGATTCCCAGGGCTGATCCCAAGGGATCCCAAGGGATGGCAGGAGCGGCTGTGAGATCCTGCAGGACTGTGAGATCCCCNTGGCAGGAGGGGCTGTGAGATCCTGCAGGACTGATCCCACGGGATGGCAGGAGGGGCTGTGAGATCCCCAGGGCCGATCCCAAGGGATGGCAGGAGCGGCTGTGCTCCCTCAGGGCCGATCCCAAGGGATGGCTGGGGCTCCGTGCTCCTGCAGGGCCGATCCCAAGGGATGGCAGGAG
>VZTB01008340.1:328361-399654 GCA_013397245.1 Thryothorus ludovicianus | reverse complement strand
CGGGGCCCGGCACTGCGGGTTTCCGAGCCCCCGTCCCTCCCCCGTGCTGCGGGCAGGGCTCCGCCGGAGCGCCGGGAAGGGCAGGGCGGGCGACCGGGGCTCCCCGGCTCTAGGTCACGGCTGTGCCCGTGGCGCTGAGCGGTATCCCGCTGAGGATGGCTCGGACCCCTGACACTGTGCTACGGGCTGCTTCTGTCCGTGTGTTTACCGCAGACCTTCCTCCTGTAGTGCTGCTGGTTTCGCCTGGACAGGGCTCCGCGGGATTTTTCTTTTTCTGGTTTTGCCTGTGAATCACCGGGACTCCCGTTCCTGGGTGGAGGCTCTTCAGGGCAGACGGCGCTTCCCCGTTTCCCGGTCAGATTAGCCGGATTCCCCCCGGCCCCCCCAGGCCGGGCTCTACATAGTCATTCACATTTATTTCTCTCACATGTTAGGTAACGCTAACTTCCTTCGATTTCCCTGCTTATTTTCCTATTTGTCTTAAAAGCACAAACTAAACAATATGTCCTCACAGTCGTAGGAGTGACTGATGAGAGGTTTATTAAGACTCACAGGTACCAGCTGTGTCTTTGATTCATTTTCATTGTTTGCATTTCAGTGGGACTTGCAAACGTTGTATTGAGGCTGAATTTTGTTAGGGTTGGGTTGGTTGGAATGTGTGCTGAGATTCCCTTCTAGCCGTGAGGAGTTGTACAGCCTAAGGAGACAAGATGTTGAGGGAGGAGCAGGAGCAGTGGGGAGGGAAACATACGAAGCACAAAGATTAGGTAATTTGGCTGCTCTTCCACACGAAGTATCAAAACTGGGAGTGGAACCCATACTTCCTTTATTTTTGGAATTGTGTCTCTATCCCAGTTTTTCCTTCCCAGAACATTTATGAATTGTTCATAAGTCACTCTTTCCATCAGCCTGTTTTGAGGTATTTTATACTTCATATAAAAGTAAACTTCTGAAAATCAGAAAACTGTCAGTCAAATCTTTATTTCCTTTGACCCTAAGTGATAATTTTTTTCATTTATAAAATACTCGAGATTTGTCCAAATAATGTCAATTTGTCATTGAGCTGTAAGGTAAGACATCAGAATCAGTTCTGTATGAAGGATTTTATAATGCCTTTCCTGGGTCTTACTTTCCTTGAAATGCAGTTAATTTTTCTATTTTAAGGGAAATGTCAGTGTCTTTTTTTTAATACAATTTCTTCTTTCCTATGGGGACTATGCATGTACCTTACAAAGATGAGGGAACAAAGCATAACTTTCATGGCACTGGTAAAAAGCTTTATTCTCAAAATGAAGAGCTGATTGCACAAATTGCAGGACATAGTATTAAAGTGCTGTTGGGTTTTTGGGTTTTTTTAATTCTATATTTTTAAAAGACAGAATCAGGTGTGTCAACTGTAGTACTGCTAACAGAAATATTTATGATGTTGTGATATTTGGCTCATACAATATGAACGGGATATTGTCATTTTAGACCTGGGTTTTTGTTGTATTTAGGCCAAAGTATGTATCCATAGATGTTATCTCAGGTTTAGCCAACTGTCCAGATGCTGTCCTGGGAAACTCAGTGAACTCCAGGAAATGAAGCTGCTTTCTTTGAGACAATGTATTTGAATTATTTTATTGATGGATATTTAGTATTGAAACTTTAGGGCCTCATTAGGAACCTTTTCCAGTTTCACTGGCATGGCTTTTGCTGGGAGCAGTTCCTCCTGGCTGAAGCAATGTGTGCCTGGTGGGTTTGAGTGCAGCAGGTTTGTGGGGTGTCCTGTATCATCACCTGTATGAGCAGCAGGAACCAGGGGGAAAGCTACCAGGCCTTTGGTTTTTATTTTCCTTTCAATAGCTTCCCAGTGGATGACAATGAGACTGTTCATCTTGAACCTTCTCTGTCATTCTAGGCAGGTTCTGTAGCCTGTCTGAAGACAAACCTGTGACGTTATTTTGCAGGGTTAAGAGTCATGGGTTGTGTTTAAAAACAATTCAGCTGTATTGTGACTGTCCCTCCCATGAGGGGTTGCTTTGATTTCCTCTCTTGGGGCTGGTGGGCTCCGTTCTGGACCCTGGCAGTTTTTGCAGTTGACTGTAACACTTGGTCTGATACATGTGGGTTGAAAACTTGAGAAGAATTTAATGGGCTTTTCATGGAGTGATGAGTAACTGGTTTCAAAATTACTTTAGAATCCCACAATTCTTCACCTAGCAAGAATGGTTGCTTCTTTGATGATGGAGAAACATTTTTGTGTGTTGCTTATAGTAGGAAAGAGGAAAAGGAGGAAAGTGCCTGTAGTTACTGTAAGGAATTTTATAGAACATTTCATGGACTATACCTATAATAAACTAACTTCTCCTTTGGGGAGGAAGCTGGAATGCTGGAAGTGGTGATGGGCAGGTTCTAGCAAGCCTAGATTGGATTCCTTGTGCAAAAATTCTCCAATTTGTGGGAATGCTGTGGAAGTTTGCCAGGCTGGGGAGCTGTCAGGTTCTCAGGGCCCCAGTCAAGAGGAATGATGCTGCTCTTTTCAAGTGTGGCTTCATAGTGCTCACACATGAATGTGTGCATTGCTGAGGTGTTCTCTATTTGTCTTGCATTTTTGATGCTAGTTTTCTAAAGTAATTTGGTTTTTATCCATCAATAAGGAGAGGTGGTAAAGCAAATCAGGCTTGAACTGTTTCCCTGGTAAAGTTTATAGCAATTATTATAGGAGATATGAAAAACAAGCTGTTGAAGATGCTACTGCCTAAAAATACTTCAACCAACTTAGATTTAATTTATTCTGTGAGTGGAAAAGAAGGCTATTGTTATGTACTGTGGTAGTTCTGAATTTAAGGTTTGGCTTTGTGCTGGAGGTAAGAGCTGGGGCAGTTGTGCAGGAAAGGAGTTCCTAGACTGTGTTGGAAGTTGTCTTGAGCCTGCAGAGTGTTGGTGATTTCCCCCAAATGCCTCAGCCTAAGGTGACTTCCACTGCCAGCTGTGGAATGAAGGATCTGCTGCTTTTCTGCAGCAGTGTTTAGCAGCCAAACAATGCATCACAAACTTCCATGGCTGCTTTGCTGTGCTGGAGCTTTACATGTACATTCAGGATCTCAGTTCTGACTTGGATTTCCATACTTGACCTTAATTCCACTGAGCATCTAAAAGTGTGTGTGTAATGTCAGACAAAGGGTTTTCATCATCTCTGCTCTGTGAAGTCTTTACAAATACAAAGAAGAGAGACTCAAAAATACTTTTATTATCCTGTAAAACTTGAATAGGTGGTAGCATTTTTAGCAGGTGTGCTCAATTTCACACTTGTGATGACTGCACAGTCTGATCAGTTGAAGTGAGGCAGCTGGACCTGGTGTCTGCATGATTGCTTTTTGAGAACCTTGGCCTTGGAACTGGGTGGCCCAGTTGGGTGGCAGTGGCTGGGAGTCCCTGCTGATGGGCTTGGTCATGTAGGATCCAGGGAGAGGTGATTAGAAGTTGGTATACAGTATCAGAGATGTTCATCTGGAGCATCTAAATATTCATGCAGCTCTATGAATCTGATCTAAATATTCAGTCAGCTGGCATCAGATGACCAGGTAAAACTTTGAGATGAAGTCACTTTTTTTGTGTGTGTGTTAAGATGAGCTCTGCAGTATATTTATACTCCTGGGAAAATTGTTGCTTTTGGGTTGCTTTGGCTTGGTGTTTTACTTGGAGTTCTGTCAGACTGGGGGCAAATTGCAATTGTGGCCTGTGGTTTGGCACAATGTAAAACGTCTGTGACTCTTGCACATAATAAGAAAAGCCATTTTTGAAGTGTATGCAAGTTAGCAACTCAGATACTGGAAGTTAGGAAAAATCTTGCTTTTGCAGTGGGGATTTTAATTGTGGTATGTGTCTCTCATGGGAGTGGTCTATCCTTCCTCCCCTTTCAAGCACTGAACTTGTTTACTTCTCCCTGTATTTCTTTTTCTAGCTTCTGTCCCAGACACTAAATAATCATAGAACTAGAGCTGGAAATTTGTCTTTTGTCTTTCAATCTGTGAGTTTGACTCTGAGGTAAGAAGCCAACCCTGACTTTGGCCTGCAGGGATGTTCCACACAAGGCTTGGTTCACAGGCTTGGTTTGCTTTCTCTGCCTGTGGCTGTAAAGTGTCTGGACTTTGCTACAACTAAAGGAGTCCTCATAGGACGAGGTCACTTTGTGAAGCAATTTCTCATGTCTTGAATGCTTGGGTGTATTTAATAATTCCTCAGGTATCATTGAAGCATATTAAGATAGCAGCAATCAGAGCCTGTTTGAAGGTTTGTTGTCACAGCATTGAACACTGGGCAGTGGTGTTTGAAAGGGCCCATTGCTGGGTGCTGGTTGTGCCCCTGCATTAAAAAAAAAGATTTTGTGAGATCCAACATTCAGGAGAGGTAAAGATGATTGGGAGTAATTTTCTGTGTACTTGCTGTAGTCTGATTTCAGTCGCTGTTCACACACAGTTTATCTGCGTGGGATAAAGGGACCTCAGGCAGTGTAATGCCAGAGCTGCAAAAATCACAGTTCTGTTTCAGTACTAACACTGCAGTTCTGCAGCAGAAGGACAGCACATGGAGTACTGGAGTCTTCCTTAGGTTTTATTTTGGGTCTGCATTTTCTGTTTGGTCTGGGCATCTAGTGTCTGGAGCTTGATACAGTTCTGGTTACAATTTGCAAAAGCTTCAATGCTTTTGTTGCTCTGTATGAGCTCTTTGTTTTCATTGTACTGCTGTTATGAAAGGTCTTGAGCAACATCGAGATAGTAGAAACATTTTGTCAACTTTTATAAGCAGAAATGTTCAGAGTGCCAGGATAGCCCTTTCAGTCTGCCTGTGTGCTTCAAGCACTGTCTGTTGCAAGGTGTTGTGCCATATATAGCTCAGGCAAGGTAGTGGTGGGAAGCACATTGTCAGTAAATCGTTTTCTGAGTGATTTTCAGTATGAAATGCTGTGAAGTAACACCTTGTCCAACACTGCTGCACTTACAAAAGCTTCCTTCCTGGTTAGAAAACATCACTGTAGTGACTTAACAGTGACATGACTCTTCTGGGACTACCACTGCACCCTGACATTCTTTGGTATGAGAGATGTGTAGGAAATAGTAGCAGTAGATTTTTTCAGTGCTGACTTTGAAGCTTTCAGCCTGTGGACCAGATCCAGTTCTCCAAAATCAGTCACTTACTGGATGGCCTGTTCTTCCCAGGGATCCTGTAGCTATGAATAGGGATGAGAAATAGATCTAATAATCTCTTTTTACAAAATGCTGCTGCTTCCTTTCTCTCCTGCATTTCTTAACCCAATTGTACATTGGAGTTGGAAATGCATCTGCTATAAAATCAAGATTGAGGAAAAGCCCATCACATGAAAGTTGCATTTATGGATTTCTTTCCTGTGAACTGAAATTAGTCTCTTCAAAGGCATTGTATCTTAATGGCTTGTGTTGCTATCAAATGGTAGGAGAAAGAGATACTGTCATTTTGGTTTCCATGCTGCAGATAATGCTTTTCTGGTGGTTGGAGATACCATGATGTGTGGTCATTTCATGCAACTTTTAATTTTTGTGGTCTATCCTGTGTTGAAAAGACCAAACTACAACTCCTGTGCCTCACTGTTGGAGAAATGATATAGCAGATGGAAAAAAAAAAGTACTTGAGCAGGAATTAATTGTCAAAACCAACATCTAGCAGCACAGAATAAAGTAAGCTCAGCAGTATTTTGTGAGTATATGTACATATATGCACACACACATGCAATTAAGAGTCAGTGATACATTTGCAAGATGATAATTCTACCCAGATTTTCCAGAAACGCTGCCATGAAGGCATAAGGCACGTAATTATTTAACATGGATATTTTTTACCTTGTCTTAAGATGCCTTTGTGCAAACATGAGATTCTAGCACTGAAACTTCAAACAGATCTCACTCTGTAAACACTTGAAGTACCAGCCTATATTTAGTCCTTATTAAAACTGAGCAGTATGCTCTTATGTGAGTAATTCTCTGACATTACTGGGAAGAGTTGTAGGATAATAGAATAAGGTCAGTAATGTAAAACTAATCCCAGCTCAGAGTTTTGGTAGTTATTGGCTGTTCAGCCAATATGCAGGCCAGGACAAGTGCTCAGAAAACAGGAGGATCAGAGCAGTGCTGTTCTGAGATGCTGTGCTGAGTCCAGCAGTGCCCTGGATATTCTTGCCTTAGGATGTGTAACCTGTGCCACCCTAACACACAGAGTGGGTTTCAGCACATGTAGAAACTCATTAGAAACACGTTGTAAAAGCATTTAGGGGAAACGTGGGATAAAATAGCTTGGAAAAATGTTGGCTTATACTGCAGGATTGACTCCTGTTCTTTTTAAGGACAAATGGGAGGACAGAGATAATTTGCCAAGAATTGTTGACACAGAATTACTCATCCAGTTGTGATATGAAGTAGTTAAGATTTCTTCTTGAAAATATTGCAACTTATTGCATAGAACAGTGATATTTCAAGGTCATGTGACCACAAAACACAGATTTTACTCTGCAACTAGCTTTTGACACTGTAGAAATATATCCAGAACTCAGGATGGGTTGGAGGAGTGTCAGAGGGTTTTTTATTGTTTCAAGGGGAAAATTGTAAGACATGGCCATGCTGCTGTCTTTGTTACCCTCACTTCTGATGATTACTGTGAAGAAGAAAAGCTTTTGGCTTTTCAGAAGAATTGTCTGTGCATGTGCCTTGGCCTTTCATCCCACCCACCTGCCCCATGAGGGGCCTAAAGGAGTTCTAGGGTGAGGCAGGGATTGTAATGGACAAGTTGAGTAGAGAGATGAAATGTCTCAATTTCTGTCTAGAAGAATATGGGAACAGGCTTGTGTTTGGCTTTTGATTATTTTTCCCCACACTACTGCTGAAAAGTCTTGTCGTTTTACTTGTATCTTTCCAAATGCCAGACTTTGGTTTAGGCCATGTGACACAATTCTGAATTAGCCAGGAAATCATTTTATTGACAAGCTGTTAGTTACTACTTCTTGTTTTCAGAAAGATTAAGTACAATTGTGCACAAGTAACTTGGATAGCTCTGGCTTTAAGTCCCTAAGAGTTTGGGTTTTTCTTGAGACTATATCCAGAAAGTAGGATTTTCCATAGAATGAAAAAGGAAATCAAGTGATAAAGTGCTTTTGCAGAAGGGTACATAAATAATGAAGATTACTTTTATTAGTAATGTACTAGACATTTGCATTATCCAATGCAAGGGTAGCAATAAGGTCATGAGAGGACAGACTTTTGAAATAACTCTTCTATTAATAATATTTTTAACAATTTGTTCCAGGTTGTTGTTTTAAGATGGTAGACATTTGTGCTTTAGTTGAATGTCTTAAGTACTAAAAATCTGAATACTGACAAGTTCAGGTGTAAACTGAGAAACAGAAGTTCCTTAGACAGTACTGTGTGTCTGTTCTTAGGGATTTACCCAATGAAGGAACATTTCCAGTCTCTGCTTGAAGTACTCTGGGCATTTGGAACCATTTTAGATTTCACTAAGGTTTTGCTGTTGTGTTGAGGACAGCAAATGAAAGTCTCTGAGATCTTGGGAATTTTTTCCTGGGGTATTGGTACTGTACTGGTAATGGCCATTCAAAACAAAGGGCTGATTGGAATTTGGAGTGTCTCTCTCACACTAAAATTCTCTTCATTTTATTTTTAAAAGAATGTCTGAAATGCAAATAGCACTCCTTCAAAGCTTCTGTTTGCGTGTGTTGTATCTCAGCTGAAGGTTGGTGATTTTAATGCCTTTCTAATGTAGTGTTTTAAAGCCCATTGTGATGTAGCATTGCACAACTAAATAATGGTACTGCACCCATTTCTGCTGAAACTTAATCTTGAAAATGATGCTTTTTTTGGCTCAGTTGTTAAATGGAGCATAGCAGAAAAAAATTGAGATTACAGGAATGCAGTAACGAATGGAATGTGCTTGAGTTTGGTTGGAGTTTTTTGTTGTGAAATGGAGGAGTTGCAGTGTCTGTTGTGCTTTACCTTGTTACACAAATCAGGCATTACACAATCCATGTGTCTAAAATAATTTTGAATAGAGGTTTGACTTAGTGTTCTGCCTGTTACCTGCAGGCCATCTGAATTTATAGGCCTGGTTCTGTCTGTATGGTTTTGTGCTTATTAGTAGCAAAAGATTTCAGGGAGTAAATAAATGCAGGAGCAGCTCTTTATGAGGGAAAGATAATGATCTGAATCTCACTTGTGAAGAACTGGGTAGGAGTCGATAGCACTTTCCCACTTAATTGCTGGCAAAAAAGAGAATTGACAGCATTATTTAGGAAAGTTGGGTTAGCTTTTAAAATCATATTTGTCAAAACCACTATAAATTAGGGTGATATTACACTTTTAAATGTGGTTGCTTTAATATTCTGTTAAAAGCAGAGTAAGTAAACTGACACAGTTTATGGGAGATGCCCTGGGTATAGCTAGGGAACAAAATTAGATTTGGTCATTCATTAGTATTTTAAAGACTGCGCTGTTCTGACTTGTGTCATAAAGCAGCATCTTAGCTCATGATCATATAATTTGAGTGTGTCCAAGAGACAGTTTAAGTGATTGCTGTCATGCTAGATTTGTGCTGGAAATAGTTATAGCTATTAGTGCCAGTTATATAGCTGCTCTTGAAAGGAAATGGGCTCCTGCTTATGCAGTGGGACTGTTGTTGCATAGCAACTACTGTGCTGAAAGCTAAAAATCAGATGCTCCCTTGAAGTTCACTGTGCCCTAATAATGCTTAATTTATCTGTGCCTTACGCTGCCTTTATCACAGTAGTGAACATCTTTGAGTGCACTCATAATGTCTGGGATATACATTTGCTTTTCTTGTTCCCCAAGCTTAGAACTGTGTGGTATTGTGCCTTTTTTAGCCCGATTTTCTGAAGGTGGAGACCTTAATGATGTGATTACTCACACTGAACCAAAATCAGGAGTTCAAGCATCCTGGCCTTTGATAATCTGTAGAAGGCAGGAGAAGAAAGGCAAGCCCAGCATCCCTCATGGATGGGGTGTAGCAGCTACACCTGGTCCTGTGTTGTCCTGAGTGGAGGCTGTTGCTTGACAAGTAAACATAGATGGAATATTTGGCTAGTTGGCATGCTCATTACTGGTAATTAGTGATACCAAAGGATGCCACAGGTGGATGACATGAGGGTATGTGAGAGTATTGTGGGCAGACTGGGAAATGGGATAGAGAAGGGAAACAGTTCTAGTGAAAAAAGAACTTGTGTTTGCTTAGGTGTTGCATTTGATGGTTGGAGAACTGTCTTATGAAGAAGGGAGGTTTAGAGGAAACTCAGGAAGGTATAGGGAACCCTGGCCTATGGAAGTTGCTTTGAAATATGCTTTGTATGAAAATAACATTTTCCAGTCCTTGAAACATTGCAATGAATTCTGACGGGTGTGTTCTCAGGTCTGTGCTTGATCCTGAGAATGCCAGCACAGTTGATCATCGTTGTTTCCTCAGTGAGTCTGTTCATGTACTTGCCTGTGTACAGCCTTTGACTTCTCATGTGCTGTGCTCAAATTTAGGCTTTGGTGAAGAACTTGCTAAGGAAATGGCATTGGCAGAGGTGCTGAGGAATCTGCTTCAGTAGCTGCTGATTAAATACCTGTCTCAGCCAGGGCTTTGGGTGCTTTGATACCGGGCACTTCTAAGAAGTGGCTAAATAACACAGATGTATTTAATGCTGCAAAGCTTTGGAAGGATTCCTGATTTTCTGTGTTGATGCTTTAGGACCATCTAGATGGTGTTTTGGGATGGAACATGTGCTAGCACAGAGCTTTGTAAAGCATTATTTTGTGTTAACCTTGCAGTAACACGGAGTGACGCAGCTGCTCTTCATCTCCTGCTTATTTTAATACAGGGCTGATATAATCCAGCCTCTTCCTCTGGCTTAAGTAGTTTGGATTTACCAAAGCAAACTAGTCTAGACTGTTTGTATTAGCTGTCAGGAAGCCTTTTACCACTGGCATGTTAGAGAGAGTGTTTTTTAATCTGTTTGGTGGTTCCTTTCCTAAAAACAAATTCTGGCTTCTGTGTAGCTATGGAGATGCCTTAGGTTGTTACTGCATAGGGTTACAGTAAATATGGCAGGGTTTTAAACTAATATGCTGAATAAATCTATTAACTTCTCCAGAATGTATGATATTAAGAAACTTAACTTGTGCAATAATTATGAAATTGAGTGTTTATTGGATTTTATCCATGTTTATATTAAAATTATTTCAATTTACAATATTTTTAAACAAGTTTTATAATTTAGGAAAATTTTTGTGTGATGATTTTATAAAATGGTCCTCTGCATTAATTAGAATGGATTTCTTGCTGGTGTCTTTTTTCAGTCAGGACCATATAAATAACTGTCATTCCTTCATACTTCCACAATTTACAAACAAAAGGGTATATTAAACATCTTCTAGTTCCAAGTCATTTCACTAAGCTCCAATGGATTAATCATTGGATGGAAATAGTTGAAAATGCAAATGAGGTTATACTGCAGCAGATTTTCAGCACTTTGTCACAAGGACCAGTTCCAATACTTAATCAGTAACTTCTGTCACTGAATATGTATTCATGCAAGCTATTAAAATAGTTTCACTTACAATAAATTTTAGCCCAATTACAGGTTGCCATAATTTAATACTTAATTTTACACTAGTTTTTTTTTAAACCCTGCAAATTAAAAATATTACTTATTAATTTCTATGTAAGAAACATCAAAGTTTATCCAAACAGAGATGGGTTCTGTATTTCTTAATAAGTGGCTCTTCCTTGTGTGAGTCATCTGGAATGCTGTTCTGTAACTGTTGCAGAAACTTGCCCAGGATAATTGGCATTTTTCTTGTAGTAAAGCTTCTGTTCATAATTTTCTATGTGAAAATTGCTTTGTTTTGGAAGTTTAGATGACTTCCATCTTAACAGACCATTAATAATTAGCGGCCTTTCAAAGGTGATCCTTGCTTTAAAAAAAAAATCATTACTTTCTCCAATTAATTGTTGCTTGTTCACATGGTTTCATTTCTAGGGAATTATAAAAGGTTTTAAAGGTTAGGAAGTTCCATAATGAACAGCAGCAATATTTTTCTTTTCTGTATTCTTTCCAGGACACTTAAAAGAGATGGTTACTTTATGGGGAACAGTTAACTTGCATAAAAGGCTTGGGCTTTAGGCTTGATAAATGTGTAGTTTCTTTCACAGAAGGAATTCCTGCAAAAATGTTTTCTTTTTCATACAAAATGTCTGAATACATATGCAGTGTATCTAACAAGGACAGTAAATGCAGCTTATGACTGATAGTGCTCATTATGTCTCACTTTGAGTTAAATAAACCATTTTGAGTTAAATAAATGTCTCACTTTGCGTTAATAAACTGTGCATAAGATCATCAGGAGCTTGAATCCTCCTAGCTGGATTTGCTATGATCACTTGTAACTGCTGGGGGTCAAAAGTGGGGATCCTGAGCTGGAGTGAGCATGGTAATGTTTGTGTAAATACAATTTGTGATTGTGCTGCTGTAGCTGGGATGGTGCAGGGCTGAGGTTTGGGTAGAGGTGTCACCATGACCAGCTGATGTGCTTGCAGATGTTCTTCTGGGGGCACAAAGCCCTGGCCAGGCATTGGAAAGAAGCAGTGGGATTGAAGGAAGTAAAACAGACTCTGAAGAGCTGCTTCAGGTTTTGGTAGAGGCAGGTCAGAAAGGCCCCTGGAAGGTGATGTGGTGTTGGGAGCAGAAGGTTCTGGTGAGGAGGGACAATGCTCAGTTTCTGTGGGGAACAGGAAGTCACTGTAAAATTCATGTTAGCCAAGAGAGACTTCAGAGTGTACCAGAAACCCCAAATAAAGTTTGATAGCGTTTTTTAGTGTTTTATACACTTGGCACTGTCAAGGACCTGGTGTGAAGTGAAGTCCTCCAATGGCAGGAATGCTTTCTGTGAGCAGTGACAGTGCTCTTGGTGCCCGGGTTCAGTGTGCAGGGCTTTGCCTGGCCAGTTTCACAAATGCATGAAACATCTGAGGGGGCTCAGGAGTCTTGATCTTCTCCTGGGAGGAGTTTATTGTGATTGTGGTGATTTGTTCCTGGGTGTTTGTTAGGGGAGAGCTGCATCTGTTCAGTAGAGTCTGAGGGGAGCTGGCTTCTTGTCTCAGAAGGTGAAGTTGTTTGGAAATCAAGTGTGATGCATTTGAAAAAATGTCTGAAATAATCATCTTAATTTGTAATACCTTAATTTGTAATAATGTAGATGTTTGGGGTGGTTTTTTTTGTTGTTTTTGGGGTTTTTTGTGTAGTAAAGCTATCATTTGTCGTTTTGTTTAAATTAGGAATTTGAAGGAATTTCTTAAATTTTATCTACAGCTATATTACCTGTGTGTGTTTGTTACAGTAATTTAGCTAATTAATGACTTCACAGAATGTTTGCATTTGCAGTTCAGGTAATTTTCAGTTTCCTAAATAAGGCTACTGAACTACTGGAGGAAGTAAACACAAGTCAGCTGTTATCTTCCCCTTTTTTCTTGTTGATGCTTAGAAATGGAAAAATATCCATTGTGTTACATTGAAAACTTGATTTAAATGAATATAAATTGTTCTGTTGAGAGCCCTCTTCAGAGGTACTTTGTTCTCTTTGGAATTATGACTAAAAGCTGGTGAGTGGCCTCACATCGTTGTTGATTTGTGTTTGAACAATGCTCAATATCTGCAGTGAAATATTCCCAGTCCCTAATGAGGTTAGAATGCCAAAGCTGTTGTGGAAACCAGAAACAGAATCACTTGTTTGAAAACCTTCCATTTTTTCTAGCTTTTATTTGTTGTATTGATAATATTCTCAAATGTGCAGAAAATGTGACCTTCTGGAAGTGTGCTGACACTTTAAAGCAGGATTTTCATTATGTCAATTTAGTCTTTACATGTAATTAAAATAATTAAGTATTCTGTAAGTGTTCAATGGAACATGATGAAAAGCTTTTTCTGCCAATCTCTCAATTTTTGCAGTTTTTTGAAGGTATAAGAGAGATGGACAAGTTTGTGCATCCCTTAATTACAGATCAACTTCTGCTTTTCTTTTTTTGAGGCTTCATTTTTGCTGTGTCCTGTTGCCAGACGTTCCCATTGATACTCAAATGCTCTCGTGAAATCCAGTCAGTCCAGGTCACCTGACATTGTTAAACTGACAGTGATGTAATAGCTAAATATATTTTAATCAGATGTGCTCCAACTACTCCTCTGATCCCTGTGGCAGCACCTGTTTGAAAAGAAGCAGCAACAACAAAACCAGCTCCTTGAGATGTGTGCTCTGGTCTCCTAGGGAACCACATGTCTTTGTTCTCTACTGAAGATGAAAACAGGGATGAAAATAGGTTTAATACCCCTGGCAAAAACTTAAGATTTTCCTAAAATGCCATTTGAGGATTTTGATCCTGTGAGTAATAACCTGGCTCAATCTCAGGAAATGTGTTGTAGAATGTTTATATATAAATTTTTGGAAAATTGTTTGGAAGTGTTTGTAAAACAGCTAGAAATTGAAAGTTCTTGAAATGAAGACAAATCACCTGGTGAATCACAGGGAACAGAAATGGTGTGGAGCTGATTATATCTAATGCACTTGTGACAGCAACTTGTGTGTTTGGCAGACTGGCACAAATGCATTTATTGGAAGAGAGAGCACTGTCCTATGGTGATGTATTTTACATTTGTGTGCAGTTCAGGTGGGGATTTCTTCTAGCAGCTTCTTCTTGTATGTCAGATATTTTAGCTCAATGTCTTCCAAAAGACCAAATTTCTACTCTGTGTTTGGATATTTGTATAAATTTATTGACTTAAACAGAATCCCAAGGCTTGGTGCTATCCCTGTTCATCATAAACTTCAGTAAATCACATTGGCTGAGGCCTCTTAGCTGGAACCAAGTCCAGAATGGTGCAGGCAGGTGGTGAAGCACAGATCTCTTTTGCCAATTTGTCCTCTCTGTTCAATTTCTTCTTAGCTTTCCCCACATCCATGGGATTAAATGTTCAGACTCCCATTTTTAAATAAATGCAGAAGGATAGCTTTCCCTGAAGGAACTTCTTAGGGTGCTTAACATATTTTTATTTATTTCTAGGAGAAGGAGCTACAGCTGAAGTTCCCTCATCTTTTGTGATTCTGTCTCTGTGCACTCTGGTAGTCCTGGTGATTCTGCTGGCAAACTGTGTCTCCTGCTGTAAAGACCCTGAGATAGATTTCAAGGTAAGACCTGAAGTTATCAATGTATGTACAAGTGATATTCTCAGGTGCATCCTGATGTCAGAACACTTGGTTAGTTGTGCTGATACTCTGCAGTGTCACTGTCCATCCTCTCTTCTGAAACATCTGAAACAGCCAGTGACTGTGTTCCTACAGGCTGAGTCCTCATGCAGCTGTTTATTTTAACTAATTACTCCCTGCTGCAGTAAGGATCTTTAATGCCTTTTCAAAATAATAACTAGCTATCAGGATCAGTAGTAAAATTCTGCTATAAAGAACCTTTTTGTTGTTTTTCCTGTGTTTTGTTTTGCTTTTTTTCTTAGTCTACAGGCCCCTCCTGTCAAATAAGAATACTGGAGATGCAAATCCACTGTAGCAAAACTCTTGAGAAATTGTCATCAGAGAATTGTTACTTTTGGAACATCTGCAATCAGTGTTCCTAAAATTGATATTTGTTCTCATTTCTTAGTGGAGAATATTTGGCCTCAGCAGTTCATGGTAATTCATTTGAAGTAGAAACATAACAAAGCAAAGAACCAACTACACGAACAAAACTCAAACCACCAAACCCACAAAAACCCAACCAAACAAAACCCCCTTGATTATTAAAAGCAATGCTTTAATCTGTTTAAGGCAGAAGTTAATGGAAAATAGGGAATAGAGCAGTAAATGTCTGTCACTATCCTTGGGAAACAGCTGAGCTTCCTTAGCAGTGCTCATTGAAACTGAAAGAAATGTATTAGTGCTTATTTAAAGACAAGGATCAGATTGTTTACTAAGACTTCTTTTGTTTAGGAATTTGAAGATAACTTTGATGATGAAATAGATTTTACACCTCCAGCAGAAGATACTCCATCTGTTCAGTCTCCAGCAGAAGTGTTTACTCTCTCAGTTCCCAATATTGCTTTACCAACTCCCTCCCAGTTTCCATCTCGTACAGGTAAAATCCTGATTCTCAATGCAGAAAAAAAGCAGGCATTTTCACTGTCTAAAATGGAGTGGGGCTGATTATGGTTGACTTTACTGTAATAAGTAACTTGTTCAAAATTTCTAGAAACTGAGCCAATGTATTTTGTAGGGTAAAGGATAAAAGGGGGAATATTACTTCTAAAATGTTAACCTGTGGCAGGGTAAGAGAGCTTAAGAGAACAAAACTGCCTTAAACCCCCCTCTCTAGATTGCTGCCTTTATATCTCTGTATTCCTAAAGGGTTTGAAGTACCCTGGGACATTTGTGACTTCTGCTCTTTAGAGGTTTTCTTCATGACTAAGTTGTCATTGGGTTTTAACCAGCACCCTTGAAGAGAAATAAGAGTGAATCCTTTACTTGACAGCAGTGCTGCTGCTCAGCTGCATCACTTTGTTGATCTCACTGTATATGATGGCACTATTTGTGCAGTAAATGTCATCTTGGTAAGACAGAGCATTAGGTTTCATCTCCCTGTGTGGAAGGGGTTTTGGAATGGAAAAAATACAATTTTTGTAAAAGCAGACTTAAGCATCTTACCATATTATAAGTATAGTTTAGCCTGAAGTACTTACTCTGATATTGTGATATTTCACATAATTTTACATACTACTTGTGTTGCTTGATCATCAGATGTTCAGAGAAGCTTCTAGTAAAATTCCTGTACAAATTTCAAGAAACTATCAGTGTGCCTTTAATACAAATGACACAATTGTACAAATGACTCAGTGTTTTAAAGAGCTGGGAAAAATTATGAGTGAAAAATTTGATCTCATCTCTTCTGTGTAGCCATAATTGTTAAAATGAAGCTGTCACAACAAGTGCTTTGCCAGAAGGAAGGCAGTGTGCCTTCCTTGGTTGCACTGCTGTGGCCTTCACCATGCTTAGGAGCACACTGACAGTGAATTATACAGCTCTGGCTCTTCCAGTACAAAAACACTGCTCCAAATGTATTTCATGGAAATAAATTGTGGGTAGAATTCTCAGACAAGAAAAGGTTTTGTTTAAATCCATTAGTGTTCCTAACCAGTTGGGCAGCAGAGGGATCAATATTGCTGAATCTCTTCTGGTGGATGAGGTCTGCCATTGTTCCTGCCCATCCTCTGCCAAGATCTGGGTTTTCTTTTCTGTCCTCCTCTTTGGGCTCTTATGTGAGGTATTTTTAGTTGAAAAATGTCCTCCTTCCAGATGGTAGCTACAAGTAGGGCAGTTAGGCTGAAGAATAAAGCAGTCAAACCTTTTCTCTTAAAATGATAACTCTATATAACTGTAAATTTTAAGATGAACAAACAGTGAGTTTTGTCTTGGGTTTTCTATTTATTTGCATAGGACACTTTTGTAAGTAGGTTATTTTCTCTACCCAGCTACAGGCTATAATACACTTTTATATTGGAAGCAGAACTTAAGCCTTTTTGCTTTCTTGCTGGGTGTGTTAAAAACTTGTAAGTTCACATTTCATCAGGACAATTGCTGTAGTTTTGTTTGGGGTATGTTGTGGTGTAGTTTAGAAGCTGGACCTAAGAAAAATTTCACTTGAGTGCTGTTGTTACAACATTATCTTCCTACTTTATGTACATCTCTCTAGGGCTTGGTGCTTGGGCTGAATGTTTGCACCCAGCTGGGAATAAATCTTGTAGAAGCTTGCATTATTTCCTCAGCAGTTGCTAACTTTGCCCATCTGAGAGGTTTGATGTGTGTTACGTTTGTTTCTTTGTGTGACAGATGGATCAAAGTCTCAAGTTGCACGTCAGAGTCTAAACTACATCCAGGAAATTGGAAATGGCTGGTTTGGAAAGGTGAGGAGTTATCTCTTCATATTGCACAGACTGAGGCTTATTACCAGCTGACTAGGTATCTGTATTTACTTTAAAATGGTACTCAAAAAAAAATAGAAAAGTTTTAGTTGAAATTAGATATTTCTTTGCATGCATTCTTTAGCTGTAAACACAGCACTAATCTGTGCTTTTAAAACTTACCTGTAGATTCTTACTCGAGACTAGTTAGACATTTCACTTCTGTGGATTTGATTTAATACACTCCTGTTTTTACCAATTCTTTTTAGGAAAAAAGTTAAGTAAATAAGTGGTCTTCAGTAGAAAACGTGTTTTCTGTAAGCTGACATGCAGATTAGTTTTCAAGATTTAAGTATGTGTAGTTCATTATCATAGCTCTGTTTGTGTTTGTAAAAAAGCCAGAAAATCTTTCCTGCTACATGCTTTTAGCTCTTGTTTTTCTTTGCAAGGAACACTCCACATGCTTTTTCCCCTCTCTTTCAGGTTCTCCTTGGAGAGATCTACACTGGCACTAGTGTAGCAAGGGTAATAGTGAAGGAGTTAAAGGCAAGTGCAGGTCCCAAGGAGCAAGAACAGTTCTTAAGAAATGGAGAACCATATTAGTAAGTAATGTTTCACAGCTTCGTTCTGCTGCAGATAAATTATGGATATTGCTTTTGTTGTGTTGTCTCTACTTGCCCTCCCACATAACTGTAATGTTTGTCTTTAAAATGTGAAATACACTCAACCCAAAGTGAGCAAAAGTTATGTCACATAACTTAGTGTGCTCTACCTTGCCTGGATGAGCTGTAAAGGATTGGTCAGTGAATAACTCTCTCTTCCTGGTGCTTTCTAATGTCCTGACTATATTTGCATTTAGGCTTAGGTTGTTGGCATTTGTCAGAAGAAATTTTCATGCCTTCTGCTGCATTGGCAGAAGTGGTTTTGGAGCAATTTAGGAGAAGTAACTGATCTGGCTGGGAACAAACCTGGCTTAAAAAAGGTTTATCTTTTAGCCAGCTCTGTACCTTGGTGTAGTTCATGAGTTGCATGCTTTTATTTCTGGTATGAGGGGTTGTGGGAGGATGGATGTGACTGTCATGTGGCAATCCTGGCTTTTATGGGTTTGAGATCCTCTGAGTTTTGGCTGCTGTCAGGGATACACTTGAGCAGTACAAAGGAGACACCAAGGTACAAATGGAATCTGTGCCTCTGGTACCTGCACCTTCTGTTCCTGCCACCCCTCTCCAATGTTATGTGTTGAAACTTCTGGTAGAGATTTCAGTGTGTTACATTCTACTGTGATCTTCCTGGCTTTAACTGAATTTTTTTCACTCCAGCATTCTTCAGCATCCAAATGTTCTCCAGTGTATTGGGCAATGTGTGGAAGCCATTCCTTATCTCCTAGTGTTTGAGTTCTGTGACCTGGTAAGTGCACTTATACAAGATGCTGCAGTTGTTTTTCCACTGGTGTAAATTGTGTGTGGTACATTTCCTGCCCTTTGCTCATGAAATGATTCTTTTGCTTTCTGGGAAGTTTTTTGATTAGCCAGAATTTTAGAAGGCTTTAATTTGTTTATTTTTCTTAGAGGAGCCACAATTACAATTTTTTGTTTGTAGTCTTTTCAGTTCATCATGTATGTTGTAAGTGCCTGTGGGGTGTTCTGAAGAGGCAAATAGCTGTTCTTTGATAATGGAATTGCCAGTCCCTTTCAGTGTGCCTTGAGGAGGGAGCTTGGTGGGCAGAGGGTGTCATAGCAGGAGCTTTTTATCACAGTTGAGTATCACATGCACACACCAACATCACACCCCGAATATTTGCTGTCTGCAATCTTAATGTGCCTTTATTACCATTTATGTGGAAATGTTAGTTGAGGAAATGGAAGAATTTCTTCCCTTCTGCCTTCTCCCCCACCTCCGGAGTGCCAAAATTTTACCCATGCTGTGCTGCTTTGTGCTAAAATGCAATGGTGGGCTCACTTCTGGTACCAGTCACACGTATTCTAATAGTTAGAATTTTCAGTTTCAGTCTTTATTCTCTTCCCAATCCCTTTTCTTATAGTACTCTTCTTTTCCCTACATTCTTATCCTTTTATTTCCTTTCTAATGCCCTTTCTACCCCCTAAACAACTACCCTGTGTTTCCTGGGCACCAGAAGAAAAGCTGGGAACACACTGAAGGGATTCCCACTGCTCTCAGTGCCTCATGGTCTCTGGAGTGGGAGGGACAGCACAGAGCCTTGCTCAGCCACTGCATTCCTTGGAATGTTCCTGAGTGTTGTGAGGAAGGGGGGGCATGGGCAGAGCCTTTGAACTGTGCCCAGCCTGCAGAGCCCTGAGACAAAAATTTGGATCCATGGTCTGGAAAGCCTTGGATTGTTTTATTGTAGCATAACACATTACTAAACCCAAACAAACCCCAAAGTCCAAGTGACTGTCTGAGCATTGGCTTTTAAGGTTTGTTGTGTAGATGTCACCCAAAGCAGAGTTCCTTGGGAAATGTCAAGGCAGAAATGAAGTCAGAAGTGCACAGATGTTACTAAGGAATAAGTCTTTAAGAAATAAGAGAGTTTGCATTTATAATTTTCGGCAAGATTTTTTTTACTAGCTTCACTACTGCAGAATTTTCCTTTAAACTCAGGTGCAAATATCTGCTTCTAGTTGCCTCAGGCAAGTTAAATTAGTTAGCATGAACTTGAGTTTTTGGTGAAATATCAATTAATCTGTGACCTTAAATAACTATATTTTTCCTTGCTGCTCCTTTGCTCAAATGTATTAGCTGTGGTAAATTAATGAGGCAGAAGTCCTGATAAAATCCTTCCTTTCCAAATGAAAGAAATGCCTGAACTTTTTAAGTGACTGATCAAAGTGAAATGTTCTGGGTTTGCTAACAATTAAAAACTCTGTGCCCAAGGTTAACAGATAAGGTTCTTCATAGCTTTTGAATGTATAAATAGAAAACTACTTACTGATTTTTAAACCTGCTATTCAAATTGGAGTTTCTTTAAAAGGATCCTGGAAAGAGAGTTGCATTTTATAGAGTCTATCAGGTATACATCCAAATCAGATTTAATTGCTGCCATCTTTTCAAATAGTTATATGAATTAATCCAACTTTAAAATTGAAGATGGGGTAGCTTTTAAAGATTGCCCTACTTTAGGTATACAGGAAAAAATGATATCCTTGTTTGATGACTGATTATTTATGCCAGAAGTTGTCATGATCCTGCAGAGTAATCTGGAAAGGATTTTACTTAAGGGGATAAAATAGATTTTCACTTTAACTGGAGGCAGTAAGCTTGGCAGTTAAAGTGGTAGTTTTACAAATTTGAGTGTAGTTAGGTAATTTCTTTGGAATGGAAAATAAATGTCTCTGCTTATTATTCTCTTCCAAGTGAACTAAAACTTGGTTTTAGAAAATTATATCTTACAGTCAGTTAAACCTAAATTTAATATGAAAGTCTGGCTCACTTAAAGAGTTCTTACTTGGTAGAGCTGAGTATCTCCTAGACATGATGGTGTTTTTTTTCTTTGTGCACACAAATACTTTCTTGCTGGGCAGACAGGACAACGTTCCCTTTGCAGTTTGATGCAGAGACTGGGCTCAGTATCCCTGTGCATCACTAATTCTTGTTGTGGTCCAGGGCCTGGAGTAAGTGCTGAGAAGAGATGGGAAGGAAGCATGATGGAATAAAAGATGTGGCTAAATGGGGTTTTTTTAGTAAAAGGGTTTTTAGGGGACTGTGAGGAAGCTTTTTATCACTGAGGTTGGAATGGCTGTTATTGGGATTTTTTAGGCTTCTAGTAATTGATATCAAAACTCCTTTTGTACTTTTTTCCCCTGAAATTGGGTGAGTTGGGATGCATGGAGGTGCTTCCCAAACAAACAGGAGTGATTCTTCAGCAGAAAAAGCATAAAGGCAGGTGGAACTTCAGTGGTTGACTAAAGGTTCTGTGGTGAGAATTTGTTCAGGTGGGAAGGATGAGAAACGTGGTCCTGTTTAGCTGCCAGTGGTTTAATGCTGAGCTAAAGCTCTTTCCCCTGTGTTATGGTGGTGTCTGTGTAAATCCAACAAAGTAAACTTGTTTTAACCCCTTGAATTCAGTAGTTCTGAAAAAACATGGCAAGAAGATGAGCTGTGTTGGGTAGGAAGGTTTAATATCTTCAGGTGACAAGTTCTTTCGAGGCTCATGTGAGTGTTGACCTTGTTTAGCAAATTTGGTGTACTAACCCCTAAGTAACAAAAAATGTGGCTATTCTGCTGAGCAGCAGAGTCTGGAGAGTACAGAGGTTGTTTTATTCACATTCCTTCAAACTTACAGCCTATCACAGCATGTTCTCCTTTTGCTACTTCTCTTCCTTGGATTTGTAGCCTTTTTAGGGCCAGTTGACCTTGTCTTGGCTGCTCAGGCAGCCCTGTTGGATTATCAGCTCCCAGGCTCCTTGGCATTGAAAGGTCTTGATCAGAGGTGCTGGAAACTAGTGCAGAGAAACCAGAGCTGTCAGGGTGGCAATGCTGAATGTCAGGCAGGCTGGCTTACTTGTTTTGGCCACAGAAACTCCTGATGCATTTCTTTTACACAAGATTGCTGGTTGTATGTGCAAGAACTGTTTTGGCTAACATAATTCTATTTTGTAATGTAATCCAAGTTACTCTGTATCCCTTGCTTTGCAGAGCTGGGAAAGCAGTAAGAGAAGTCAGTTGCACATAAGTGATTCAAGCAGTTAAATTCTGTGTTTTGCCTGTGTTGAAATTATTTAGAAAACAGTAAATATAAAAATAAATGCTCAAAAAGGTTTCATAGCCCCTTTCCCTATATTAGTTGCATTGTATGTTGGTGCAGTCTGCTCTGAATAGTTAAATCTTCACTGTTAAACATTGCAGAATGATGCCAGGTTAAAAATAGTGGTAGCTGTCTTATTAACTTTAATATATTACTCAGCCCTGTGTGTGGCCAGCATTTTGTCAGCACAGCAAATCCTCTAATGGATTGACATAATTTATGAGCAAAGGAAAGTTATTCAAATGTGCAAGTTGTGTGTATATTGTGAGGCTGATTTGCCTATCAAATTCTTACAGAAATTCTTCAAGTCTTGCAATTCCCTGGGCAGATGAGATCAGCAGGATGCAGTATTTGCCTGGAATGCTCTGTTGCTTACTTTAGGGATGTTGCTGTTAGGGGAAGGTGTCTGCTTGCAGTGATGGGTTCTTTTTTTAATTACTGCCACTTGCAAGCATGTTCTAATCAAAAAAGAATCTTTGCAATGAAAACTTCATAATCGAAGAGTTCAGTGAATCAATTTAATGATCATGGTCAATATGAATATGAAACAAAGAGCAGATTTATCAGTGGAATGTGCTTTAACAATAAGGAGGGATTTGTCAGTTTATGACAGCTTGGTAGAATATGTTCAGTAGATGTAATTTGGTAACTGCTTCATGTTTTTAAAACTATCATCAGTTTTACAACCATCATTGCCTTCTGGTTAGAAAGTCATGTCAGCCCACTTGGGTGTTCACATGAACCCAATATGGAATCTCCACAAACCAACAGCTGCCAATGAGTACTGACTGTAAGTGTGCCCCCAGCTTCTGGCTGTTACAGAGAAAAAAATATACTAAAACTTACAAGAAATGGCTGAAGTGAGAAGGATGGGAAGTAAGGCAAAATTTAGTTCTTCGAGGAATCCCAAGAGAGGAGGGAAAAGGCAGAGTGGCAGAGGAGGTTGGAGAGAAAGTAGAGCCTCAAGCATGATTATTTAGCTTTTTATATTTAGATGTCTCTGCAGTGAATTTTGCAGAACTGCATTTATTCAGATATATATAACCTTTGATATTTACTGTGTTAAAAAGTCTGTCAATAAAGGGCCATTTTGTGGCTCTCAAAATAGTGCAGGGATAATGTTGCTGTGTTGCTACTGTTGGTTTTTAAGCAGGGAAACATCACAGGATAATTCAGGCTAGCAAGGAGCTCAGGAGGTCTCCAGCCTCCTGCTCAAAGCAGTGTCATCCCGAGGTCAGGCTGCATTTCCCAGGACTTTGTCCAGCTGGAAACTGGAAACTGCATTTTCTGGGCTGCCTGCCCTTCTGTTCATGTCCTTATGTGAAGAACTGTTTTCCTTACACTCAGTCTGAGCCGTCCATGTTTCAGCTTATGCCTGTTCTCATCCTCCCTCCGTGCTCCTCGGGGAGGAGCCTGGCTCAGTCTTTAATAGCTTACACTGCACAGTCATTTTGCTGAATGAGCCTGGCTCCCTCAGCCTCTCCTGGTGGTGAAATGCTCTGACCCCTGACTGTCGTGGGGGCTCTTTGCTGAACTTGCTGCAGTTTGTCTTGTTCTGGGGCAGCCAGTTCTGAGCACAGGATCTGTGTGCTCTGACAGCTGCTGAGCCCTGCCCTGGGCCTGGCTGTGCAGCCCAGGAGTGCTGCCAGGGCTCATGTGGAGCTCACTGCCCACCAGGATGCCCAGGTCCCTTCCTGCAGGGCTGGAACTGCTCACTTGGTGCTGTTGCAAGGGATTTTTCCTTCCCAGCTGGGAGAGTTTGTGTTTGTCTTTTTGGAGTTTCATAATGTCCCTGTTGAAACATTCTTCAGCTTGTCCAGGGTCTTCTGAAGGGCAGTTCAGCACCTGAGTGTGACCATTTTGGTACAAGCAATGTCCATTAAAAGCAGTACCAAAAATACTTATTTTATATTTTTAACCCTGATTGTTGCCTTAATTAGACCAGAATGGAAACATAATACCAGTATGTTTCAAGGTGCTGGATTTAATAAAAGTTGATTTTCCTACAAAAATATGTGCCTTCATGAATAATTTACTAAATAAGGGATGTCACACAGCACTGCTGTTACTAATGCATTTAAAAATTAAAAAGTAATTCCTGGGTGCATTTCAGGCATCCTAGAACTTAATCCACCTGGGACGAGCCCTAAGCAAGCAGTTGCTGTTTGAATGAATGACAATTTTAGAGTTTGACTTTGTTCAGGCTCTTGCTGCCACCTACAGTCAGCTCAGCTGGGTGCTCAGGGCTTGTATTCCTCGGGCTCTGCCGTTTGGAACCTGCGTGTGTTACAAAAGCTGTTCCTTTCCTAATTGTTTGGAACTCTTCCCAGGCCAGGATTTGGGAAGACAGTGGGCATACACAGCCCAGGATGTTATGCTGGTGAAACAAGTTGTGATATATGTTGTGCAGTCTCAATACAGAAATGTTTTTTAAATAATTTGGCAACCTTTCAGAAAGTCTATATTTTAAATAACAAAAATATGGGGCTGCTGGGTTGAAAGTCAAACTGTGAGAAAATGACCAACAATAGCATGAGAAACTTGTTCTTTACCCTTGCTTGGATTCTCTTACTACATAAGTCTTCCCTTTGCTGAATGTTTGGACAGTATTCAATTATTCTCTTCTATTCCAAAGCTGTTCTTTTTTTAGTAATTTATGGAGTGCTTCTGTGGGCTCATTAATTACGTGTCTATTGCTCAGCATTGCCTGGGTTCAGTGAAATGCTGCCATCATCAGAATTCTCTGACTGGAATGGGCTGTGCTACCATGCTCTTTATACAGAGCTCTGGTGAGCTGGCACTGTCTGAACTCTCTTCTCCAGTCTCTCCCTTCCAGCCCCTTACACATTCCAGACACAGCTTTGCTGATTTGGAGCACTTGAAAACTCATCTCATTTAAAAGCAGAGGCTCATCAAATTCTGGTTTTTTAATGGAAGCTATTAATGCATGACAGGTTTTATGTGGCAGTCTGATCTAGGATATTAATTACTAAATGATTAGATTAAAACCCCTTAAGGACAATACCATATGCCTTAGATGACTTTTAGAAGAGTCTTTATAGAGGCTGGAAACTTGAGGAGCTTTATTTTATGTAATAAATAATTATTACTGTATATAACTATTATTAATAATTATTATAGTAATGTGGTCAGTTGGATCTTTATTAAAAATAAATTTTTTAGACTCAACCAACATATAAGGCTAATAAACATCTTGAACTTCTTTTACAGGGTGACCTGAAAACTTATATCTGCAATGAGCAGGAGCACATTAAGGGAGAGTCTCAGATAATGCTGCTGCAGAGAGCAGCGTGTGAGATCGCTGCTGGCCTCGCCGTGATGCACAAACACAACTTCGTGCACAGGTAGGCTCCAGAGAAACGGCAGTCAGGCAAGGTGCACTCAAATCCAGCTGGGGATCTTCATTCAAATCCAGGGCTGTTGAAGACTTTCTCCACGAACATGTGAAATGGCCTGAGGCATGGAGCTGTGATGGTAATGAAGGTGCTAATTGAGCTGCGGTGGTGTTCCAGCTCCACCTGCCTGAAAGCTGATCTCCTGCTCTTTGGGTTTGCAGCCCCTAGAACACAGCCTGCTGCCAAACCAGTCCACGTGTAGTTGTTTGAATAATTCTTGGCCATGTCAAATTAATTTTGTTTATTGTGGAGGGAGGGATGTTAAAATTCAGTTAGAATGAATCTTATCTGCTGTGAATTTTTATTAAATTGTGGGAATTTAGAAATTCTTTTTGGTAATGTTGCCTGTGTTGCTAAAAATGGAAAAAAAAACCCTTTCTAATGCAGTAAGAAGGAAGCTGAGTTTAGAGGGAAAATCTGACTGAAAGGGGTATTCTTTGACTGAATTGTTGTTCATGTAACATTTAAATCTTCACTAAAAGAGGTAGTCAGATTTCAGAGTTATCATGCTAGGAGAAGAATCTTGTTCCCATTGGGGGAAATGCAAGACTTATTTTTAATTAGTATAATTACTTTCAATTACAGTTAATGTAGTCAATACTGAAAGAATGGCAGTAATGGCAAAAGGCTGGGAAAATTAATTCATGAAACAAGTTGCCCAGAAAAATACAATTTTTTTTTCTTTAAATGTAAAGATGTTAAGGGACTGGAAGTCATTAACCTCTAAGATGACTAAAATATTAAAGAGTACTTGTTCTCCAAATGTGGCTTACCTGGTGAAACCTTGGGTACCACAAGACACTTACTCTGTCAGTCTGTTCTCTTCTGTAGAGCCAACACTTGCATCACCCTTTCAGCAAGTCAGGAGCTTGTGTTGGAGATTATCAATGCACATTTTGCTGCTTAGGGAAGGCAGAGACCTTGTGTTCAGGGAGAAATGAACTCTCAAACCTCAGTCCTAAAAGGTGCAGGTTTGAAACAGCAGCAAAACCCTGAAAAAAAGCCCAAAACCTGGACTCAGCTGGTGGCTGATGAACAGAGCTCTTCTTTTAACCCATTTAACAATTTCAAAAGACTTGAAGGTAATACCAGTTGTACCTGTCTACCAGAGGGATCAGTTTCTTGTACTGAAGCAGCATGGCTTTGTAGGTATTAAATTCAACAGTACATTTTCAGTGAAATACAGATAAACTTGGTAAATAATTAATCTGTGGATCTGCAAGATTCTCATTGTAATGTTTACTTCTAGCAACACTATCCTGATGCTGTCAGAGTAAGTGGTAAAGCTCCAGCATCAGTGATTTTGTTGTTAGTGGTAAATTCAAGCAGCCAACTATTTTTCTCTTCCAGGATATTAATTTAAATAGTATAAGACAATTTGACAGGCTCTGGGACATACTTGAAGGTTATAGTTATGTTTCTGGCATGTGTAGTTTGACTCTGGAAAGAAAAACATCATCATCTTTCTTTATAGCAGACAAGCAGTGGCTTTCATGCTATTTGTACTTCAAACACTTTGCTTCTGTTGGCTTAAAAAAGAGATAGAGTTCTTTCAGGGCACTTAATTGCCTGGTCCCCTCTGTGAAACTGAGAAGTGAAATACTTGAGCAATTAGTCTGCTGAGCTCTTTGCTGTCACAGCCACAGTTCCAGCTTCATTAGACTTGCATAAATTTCTGAGTTTGCATGATGAGTTTCCTAAAACTGCTACTTTGCATTATTACAGCTGCACTGCTGGTTTGTGAGTATTTGTGGTCTGGTTTATGGTAGAAACTGGAAGCAGATTCTGTGTCTATTCAAGAGCTTTGGGATTTGTTTATTGGAGGAATTCTGTGAAATACATTGCTTTTCCTGTTGGTCTTTTTCAAAGACTGTTGTTCCTGGTTCTCATGTAATGCATGGATTTGTTACTTAAGGAATTTAACTGTAGGTGTAAGATATTACTGGTTGCTCATATTGTAAATTATTTAAACCTAATCTGAATTGCTGATAGATTTTGCTTGTGACAATTAAAATACAAGCCATGCAGTGATAGGTGTGCAGAGGGGTGACATCACTGGAGCATGTGAGCAGCCCATGTAATCTCCATGAGAGGATTGTGAGCAAAATGAAATAACTGCATGTTAATGCTCCTGGAGTTTGAATACTTGAGTCTACACCACTGCTCCACAGAAGTGTCTGCAGCTTAAACTTTTTTATACAGCATAATAGTTCAGGGTTTTTGTATAACATCTTTAAATGTGATGGCCTTGTCACTGTGTTTAGTTTTCTTTGGATTCCAGAATGCAGAGCGTGCTTGGCTCTGTGTCTCTAAACTGATTCTCCTTTGAAGCAGTGAGAGTGCCCAGGGGAAATCACAGCCTTTTGGCCACAAAAGAAATCTTGTCCACTAAGTCCTCTCTAAGGAGAAACCCTATCAGTGTTTGTTTTTTCTGGAAGCCATGAGTGTTTGTATAGAGCTGTAGTGGCTGCAGTATTCCAGTGAGATATGGAATCAATTGCTGGCATGTGTAGGTTCTAAAACTTAGGCTTTTTGTTGCTTATATTTTTATTATCTTAACATTTGATGTAGATCACAATTGCACTTTAGAAATTATTCTCCCCAGTTCCTGTGCCTGGGTTTGCACTGCATGTGAGTTGGAGTGCACAGACTGGTTTAATTTCCTCAGAAGAGGATCAGGAAGGGAGCTGCAGGGATTCCAGGAGCACACCTTCCTTGCACCCAGCTTGCCTCAGCCTTCAGCAGGATTTGGGTCTGTGGGATCAGCCTGCAGCTCATGCACAGAGGATTGCTGAAGTGCATCTGGAGTGGATGCTGAATCCTTAGCACTGTTTTGTTTTACTCATCTGCTCCTGTTACCTGCAGCTGTAACCTGCAACTCTGCATAAGTCCTTGATTTTTAGATTCTAAGTTTTTAAAAAACTGTTTTCTTGGTTTTTCATTTGATACTTCAAGCTGTGACCTGACTGTTCTAAAAATTGTCACTTCTGTTAACCCATTTGTCTGAATTTGCATGGAAGACCTGGCTTGTCTCACTGTTGATTTGTTTGCACTTGCAGTGACTTGGCCTTACGGAATTGCTTCCTGACATCTGATTTAAATGTCAAAGTAGGAGATTATGGTATAGGATTCAGCAGGTATAAGGTGAGTTAATCTTGTCATGGACCACTTTTTTAAAGGATTCAGGGGCCAAGGTTACAACAGGCATGCTTGAGAGTTGTAAACTGATACTAGATTGTCCTGTATTTGAATAATGAACTTTCAAAGTATTACTGACAAATAACTGTAGCAGGTTCATGTACCAGAACAGATACCTTTCTAGAGATGAGTAGAGTTTGTGCTTCTGGAATCTTCTGCTAAATCTACCCTTTTTTGGTCCCATTTACTGTAGTCCTACAATATGAACATTCTAATTTTAATGTGTTTTAAGGACACATTTGAAAGACAAGTTCAAATTTCTTAATGAAAATATTCAAAATATTCAAGTGTATCAAGAAAATGAAAAATTAGACATTAATTAAAACATTTTGTAAGTATCAAACCTTAAATAAGAAATTGGCATTCAAGTTTCTTCTATGCAGTGACCAGTAAATTAATTTCCTCCTTAGCATTATTCTCTGCTACTTGGGGAAAATGAGATTATTTTTTTAATTCTAATTTTTTGCATAGGCATCACATAAAAGCATATTAAGGAAGAGACTGTCACTGTCTGGAAGTTGATCCATTGTTTGTTCAGCCTTTTTGGTTTTTTTTCTTTATTTTGATCAATAATTTAGGAAGATTATATTGAGACAGATGAGAAGAAACTTGTTCCTCTACGATGGACTGCACCTGAGTTAGTAACAAGTTTTCAAGACAGACTGTTATCAGCAGAACAAAATAAATACAGTAATATATGGTATGTATTCCATGAAGGAGTAAATAGTATTTAAATTAGCCTGATGCATCAGATGTGCAGTAGGTTAATCTCTGTAAACCTAAAACTATATCCTGCTTTGGAAAGATGCTTGGAAATCTGTTGAGAGGAAGTTGGAGCAAGCAAAAATATTTAGCAGAATAATAGGTGTTTATATTAATAAAAATGCCCTCAGATGTTTATAAAGGCAAGAAATGGTAAATGATTTTTCCAAGAATAAGTAGCTGTGAATGACATAAAACGTTGATCCCACTAGAGCCTGATGAAGTTCAGTTGGTGGAACAATGGAATTTTAATCAAAATGCTGCATTTTTGCTGCAGCATTTGAGAGCAGCAATTAACTGATGGTTTCTGCTGCCAAGAGCTGATAGACAATGGCTGATGAACTCTTGAAGATGAACATTCTTGAAATTGCCAAGTTCCACTTCAGTTGTCCAGCCCCGAGAAATTTGGATAATGGAAATTGTGGATTAGGCTAACATTTCTGAAAACATTGTAGTTAATTCCTGCTTTATATTCAAAGGCTATTAAATAGTAAACTAGGCTTTGTTTGGTGTTTTAAAAGTAGAGTTGCAGCAAGAAAGTGGGATAGATAGAAATTATGTAAAAACTAATTTGCTTCCATCCTCCAAGGAGGCTTCCTCAGCTCATACTGTTCATCTGGACCACAAGCAGCCAGGTTAAGGTCTCCAACTTTTATTTTATGTGCCTCTTATGCAGAGCTGCTTTGAACAGGTTTGGACTAGATGATTCCAGACTCCCCTTCCAATCTCAGTTATTCTCCATGCAGAGTCAGTTACTTTGCATTTTGAGCACGGAAGGATTCCCTGAAGATTAGCATTGACTGTAATCAGTGCAAATGCCATTAGTGTTGGATACAGTACAGATTTTGCACTGAGCAGAGGCAGCTTTTGGCCACTGCAGCTTCCCAATAAGGAATTCTATGAACTCTGGAACAAAGATGAGTTTTCTGGCAGTTTGACCTATAACTGCAATTTCTCATGAAAACTTTTCTGTTGGACTAACTTGTAAGGTTTTTAAATCTCATTCCTGTACACCTTACTAAAAAAAAACAATACTTTTTATTTTTAAATTGTTGGAAAGATAATATTTTATTATACGTGGGGGATTTCCATGATCAAATAATTTGAGACTCCTGCATTTTGTTGCCTTCATTATTGTTTCCTTCAAGCAACTTTATTCTTCAGGCTTTTAGCATTCTGTCAAAATAAATGAACAAGTTAAGAAGTTATTCTAGAGACAATTAATTTATTCTTGCAGTTATGCTTTGCATATCCTTTCCTAGAAAAGCCACTCTAAAATAGATCTGAGAGAATGCCCAGTCTCTTGCTGCTCTTTTGCAGGTCCCTGGGTGTGACACTGTGGGAGCTGTTTGAGAATGGTGCTCGGCCTTACTCAGACTTCTCTGACAGGGAAGTCCTGACCCATGTCATCAAGGAGAAGCAGGTTAAACCCTTCAAGCCACGTCTGGAGCAGCCATACTCTGATAGATGGTAAACTTCAAATGTTTCTATTTATTCTTAAAGCTGCTGAAGAAGTTTCTCAAATGACTCAGTTCTCTTAAATACTTTAAAATTGCTATGTGGAAATGCAGCAAACAAACCCTGGATAAAGGGAGTAAAAGGACTTGCTAGAGATGGAAGCTCCTGCCAGTGATATTGGTACTCTGAGAGTTGTTAGGTATCAGAATGGTATAAATTCCTTTTCAGTGTGAAGCCTATTGAAACATGTTTTTGTTTGTGTAGGTATGAAGTTCTGCAGTTCTGTTGGCTGCCTCCAGAGAAGAGACCGACGGCAGAAGAAGTGCACAGACTTTTAACTTACCTCCGCATGCAAAGCCAAAGGGACTCAGAGATTGATTTTGAACAGCAGTGGAATGCTCTGAAACCAAACACCTCAAACAGAGAAGCAAGTAATTCTGCATTTCCAATCTTGGATCACTTCACAGGAGATAGACTTGGCCATGAGCTGGAGGAGGTTCTGACTGTAACTGAAACGAGCCATGGTCTGAGCTTTGAGTACATCTGGGAGGCAGCTAAACACGATCACTTTGATGAATGTGGTCATGTGAATCCTGATGAAGCCATGGCCTACACAAGTATTTTCTATCCAGTGGAGGTTTTTGAGAGGTCACTTTCAGAGCAAGGGCCAGGAGCACAGGATGGAAGTGGTCAAGAGGCATCTCTTGCTGTCCCTGGGGTGTTACCTGTGTTTGATGCACATAAACTTTCTGTTGGAAGTGACTACTATATCCAGTTAGAAGAAAAAGGAAGTGGCTGCAACATGAATTTTGATAACCAATCAGTTGTATTAACAACAGAAGTTGATCATCAAGAAGCTGTACAAGAAAAAAATTCTCATTTCACGGTTCTCAGGGATCTTGATGTTGAAGAATCTAGTACCGATGGGGACTTCTTCCACTACAACACTGATCCTAAAGAGGAATTTTTGCCTGCTACTAGCAGTCCAGAAAGTCCTTTTCAGAGTATATTTAATGACATTGATAGATCAGAAGAATTGACAAACAGAAAAATACTTGGGTTTGCTGATGATTCTCCTAAAGATTTTAAGCCAGCTGTTTTGAACTCAAACACAGATGCTAAGAAGGCAGTAGGCTGTTCTGAGAAGGAACATTCTAGTCATGCTTCTGAAAATGAAACAGTTTCCTTAGGTGAAAATATCTCTAACCAGTCAGACCTGGTAACTTTAGAAGAACTTTCTGATAACTTCTTATTTCTTCAAGAGAAAAACTTATTAACAGGGTTATTGCCTAACAAAACCAGCAGTGATTTTGGGCAAAACTCAGATGATGTTCTGAAAAGTATATTAGAAACCTCAAAAAGAAACTCTGTGGAGCCCGAGCCCGTGCTGGCTGAAAGTGCACAGGTCTTTTCTTTAATACACGAAAGTCTCAGAACAGTTAAAGATGAAAATTTTAACCCAGTGGCAATGAACAAAGATCTCAGTTCCCAGTCTCAGACTCCTGTGGAGATGCAGGCATCCTCTAGTCCACCCACAGCACATCATTCATGTGATAACCATGCAAATCTTCCTGTTTTGAAGGATGAGGGGAAATTTCTAAATGTAGAAGTGAATGAAGTCATGTCCTGTAACACTGATGTTCTCTGTCAAGAAGAGCTATCTTATAATGCCAAAAATAATGTTGGAAACAATCCATATTACAGTGTTGCTATTGAAACAGAGGAGTGTGATGCACAGATGAAACAGGGAATGCTTTTCAAGTCTGATGAAATAACTTTTAATAGAGAAAAATGTAGTGATCAGGAAGACAGAAAAAGAAACTTGCAAGATAGTTCTCCCATATTAAAAAAAAAAGAATGCTTATTGGAAGAAATACAAGAAACATCAAATAATTTTGAGAACTGTAAGGATGTTCCAGAAGAGGTGACCTCAATTTCTGTTGCTGCTTCAGATTGTACAAGTCAGGATAGTCTTTTGGAAGACAGCCCATCTCCTATACAAACTGTAGAACAAGCCTTAGAGACACCTGATTCTTTGGATTCTTTAGATGTAAATGAGGTTTTAGAATCTTTACAGGCTCAAAGTCCTCAGAAACTTGTGCCACCAGATAAACCTGCTGACAGTGGCTATGAAACAGAAAACCTGGAATCTCCAGAATGGACTTCCCATGTCCCTGTTGAGGATGCTTCCAGTGTGGATACTGCTCTGTGTGTTGTGAGTGAGAACAGTGTCAGTGCTTTGCCTTCTAATCCAGTCATCATTGTGTCAGAAGCAGCAGCTTGTTTGGATGCAGTGAACAGCAATCTAGAAATAACACCAGTGGTTTTTCTGGGTGGAAATCAAAACTCTTATAGAGACTCAGCCTATTTCTCTGATAATGATTCTGAGCCAGATAAAAAGCCAGAAGAGTCTGTCAATCTGCCCAGAGAGACTGTGTGTGTTGTTACCTCCAGCAGAGGAGAGAATCCCTCTGAAGAGGTTTGTGGTTTTGAAGAGGGACAGCAAACGTGTGATGTGAGGAATTACCAGGATGATGATAATCAAAACTCAAAACTGGAACTAAACCACAATGTAGAGATCCAGGAAATGGATGAAAGGATGCAGGGGTGTCCTGATGAGTGGGCTGAGGCAGCTCTGACTTCCCTGGAAATAGTGATGGAAGGAAACCTGAGGGATGAAATAAAACTATCTGAGACTTCCCATAAAAGTGTCTCTTGTGTTGGCACAAACACCTCAGAACTCCTTTCACACAGAGACTTAAAGCCTGTGCACAACATGGCTTTAGATCTGAGTAACAGTGAGAAGTCCTTCTATCACATGGAAGGACAAAAGCTGAAAGAGCCAGATATTGAAGGAAAATACCTCGGCAAACTCAGCGTGTCTGGGATGCTTGATTTAGAAGATGGCGATGATGCAGATGAGGAAGATGAAAACAGTGATTCTGAGGATGACATGAGGACTTTTCATATGCATAGTCTGAGTTCTGACAGTGAAGATGAAACTGTTCATCAAGTACCTGAGATAGTTACTGACAAAGATGATGGAAAACATCTGAGAAGCTTGTTGAAACTTCCAAAACCTCTTAATGAAAGGCAGCCTGAAGTTTGGAAAGATGAGAAAAAGGCTGTAACATTCTTTGATGATGTGACAGTCTATTTGTTTGATCAGGTACCCTTTTTCTTTTTAATTACTAAGTAAAGTTTTTGTTGCCTCGTTTTTTTTATTTTGGTTTTTTGTTTGTTTAAGCAAGGAGTAATTGAATAAATTTCATAATATTTGGGAAAACCTTGTTACAAAAGCATCTTTCTTGTTTTGGCAGGGTTTACAGCTTGTTCATGATGTGGACTATTTTTTCTTTATACATTAAGGCTATGTCAGAATGTATGTATGTAAAAGAATAGTATTTATATATAAAGAAAAAAGAACTTTGTGACTTGAGTAGGTGTAGATTTGTGCTGCTGGTAGAACAGCAGCACTAATCTGAAGTGAAGGAAGATTTTGCTTTGGTTGCCAAATCCTGAATCTGCATTGCTGTTGGACCCTTGACTGCATGTGCTGAATGAAACATGGTTTTTAGTGATGTTTTTCTGCTGTTTATAAGATGTATTTAATTTGAATATAAGAGACAGCATTGCTAGGGACAAGAGTTAATTATTTTATTTTGACAGAATATTATTGTAACTTTATAGAAGCAGCTTATCTGTTTAATGAGCTTGAAGTCTTTAAGATAAAGGAAGAAAGCAAAAAAAGACAATAATTAAACAAAAAAAACGCCAAAACTCAAACTGAAACCTAACTCTGAATCCTATGTTAGTTAGCACTAAGATAAATTTATCTAACACCATAATCAAAGATGAGAACAGTATTTAGATGGTAATGCTAATTTTTATTAATCCTGTGGGATTTGTGTTCAGTGACACGGCGATCTGCTTATAATATTCAAGGTTACTTTTGTTTCCCTGTCAGCTTTATCAATTTTTAACTTCTGTAACTGGATACAGAGGGGATTGTATTTTAGCATTATGGCAACTAAACTAGTCCAGTGAGTTTAAAAGAACAGTCACATTGTCAGGCTTTGGAAATGTTGCTTATGATGACGCACATAAATATTAGAGTTAACTGTGTTTTGGAATAGAAAACTTAGGTGATTTATTTGTGTTTAGGCAGCCTGTAGAATAGTAATCCTTTTGTCAGAGGGGAAGGAAAAAATCAGCTGTGTTTAAACTGCTCTTAGTTGCTGAACTCTACTTTTTATTCCAATAACTGATAAAATGTTGGCTGCTTCCAATACCGGCTGTACAAAGTCTGTCTCTTTATCCTGATCATGATTAGGGGATTAAAAAAAAATGAAATGTTGGGATAAGGCTTTAATAAAGAGGAAAGAAAAACCCTCCCCATGTTAAGTTGATATGGGAACTGTTTTCAATAGGAAGGTATTTTAGCTTTGTTCCTAGAAATAGGAAACCATTTTATATCATAAACAATGTTTAAATAGTCATTTCCTGCATGCATGCATTTGAGCATAGATTTGATGCAGCTTTCTTTAGAAGTACATGCATGTGCTAATCTCTAACTCGTGTTGTAACAGTTTACAGACCTTTTAATTCCACATTTGACTTGGAGGCAGGATGGGGGAGTGTGTTTGTGGGTGCTGGTGTCTGAAGGCACAGAGACATTGTGTGTAAAGAGTTAAATAAATGACTTTGTTTGCCTTAGGAAACACCAACCAAGGAGCTGGGAAGCCGTGGGGTAGATGTGAATGGGGAAGGTGCTGGCAGCTCTCCTGTTCCATCTTCCAGTCCTGGTTACTTCAACAGATTTGCAAATTCAGAAAGCTCAACAGATGAAGAAGGTACATGAATATATTTATACACAGCAGGGGCCAAGGCTGTTCTGTGCAGAGCCCTTTATGAGTACCCATTAAACTGTGTGTGATCTGTAAATTCACTGCACCATGTTGGCTTCAGTTTTGCATCCTAAGCACACACTGCAGCTGGGCTCACATTCCCTTGTTCCTGAGGAGCAAAGCTGGGCTGTGATACTGGCTGGTTGTGTATTGATGTGTCCAGGGTTGCCTGAGAGGCAGCCAGACTGGCTGACAAATCTTTGTGACTTCCTGGGCTAGAACTCTGCCCAGGGTACAGGTTTTGTTTGGGGTTAAAGCAATCCCCCAGTCTACAGTACAACTCTGGGTGACCTTACATGACATTACTGTAATGCAGCTTTTTTTCTTCTTTCTTTTTTTTCCTCCCCAAGGTGGGGGTTTTGAGTGGGATGATGACTTCTCTTCTCCAGAGCCATCCTTTATATCCAAGGCAGCTAACAGTCTCATTGGTTCTAAAGCACCCCTTCAGACATCAAAGTACTTCTCTCCACCTCCACCTTCCCGGACTCTTGATCAGAACTGGTCACATCCATCCCCTTATTCCAGATTCTCCATCTCTCCTGCAAACATGGCAAGCTTTTCTCTTACACATCTGACAGATTCAGATATAGAGCAAGGAGGTAAGTGATTTAGTTATAATAATATAAAAATTAAAAAATTAAAACTGTTATGTAAAGATAAAAATAACAGATACAACAAGGCTTGTTCTGTTTAAATACCAAATGTAGAAGTACATTTTTAACACTATTAAAGTTTTTGTCTGGTCTCATGTTTCAGTTAAGATGTAGTTTTCCATGGAGTTTGAGATTATTTGGATGCAAATTGGTACAAAGTTGTGGTAGAACAGTCTGTGGAACATTTACAGGACAAGCTCTCAGTTTTTGTGTT
Organism: Thryothorus ludovicianus; assembly: GCA_013397245.1. Classification (NCBI taxonomy): domain Eukaryota; kingdom Metazoa; phylum Chordata; class Aves; order Passeriformes; family Certhiidae; genus Thryothorus; species Thryothorus ludovicianus. Next base: position 363,273 of record VZTB01008340.1, on the reverse strand, counting down.
AAAAACCCCTAGTGCTGTGTTTGTATAAATGAAACCTCTGCTCTCCTGAAGCACTGCTGCTGCACCTGCCACACTATGGCAGTTATTAATTCTGGTTTTTGCAGTGTCTTCAGACACAATTGTGTTTTAGGTGCACAGGATGAGGATGCCAGGAACATAATGTTTCTGCTATTATTGTGTAAGCTTATTTTACAGTTTAGTTTCTTTTCATATTGCTTTTTAGGCATTGCATTCTTGACATTCTCTTGAGAATTGCAGTATGTTTTCTAGAGCTGTGACTAGGAGAGTTTTTGTTAGGGGAGCCAAACAATCCATTCAGAGCACTGCTGAGTACTAGCAGTGTTTGTTAACAAGCCTTCTTGTCAGTAACCAAAAGCTTTTATAACCTTTGATACATTTTTGAGGGTTAAGAGAAGCAAAAATAAGCACACTTGAATCAGTTGGCATATTATTAATCTTGATAACACATTGCATTATTAAAAATAAGTATTACTGATTGCAGAGCCTTGCTAATGGTCAATGTCTATAAATATGTAATCAGTGTTCTATAGAGTTGTATTGTTCTTGTATTGTGCTTATTGATTAGATAATATTTACTGCTTAGTAACTTACAGATAAGAGGGAATATTTTGGAGATCCTGCGTTGCCTTATGTGTCCTAAGAAGTGACATTGAACTGTGTGATTGAAGCAGATGTCTATGAATAAATGAACCAAATGTTTACAGTAGTTGAAAGCGTAGGGAAAAATTAACCAAAACTTGGAAGGGCAAAACAGCAGAATGCCAAGTTTTAGCAAGGGTCTTGCAAAGAAATGAGGGTTGTGCAGAAGAATCTCACTGTATCTTGTGACCTTTTCTCTACTAACAGGAAGCAGTGAAGATGGAGAAAAAGATTAAATCAATTTAAACTTGCTCGGACTCCATACATAAAACACAAAGACTTTGTGTTTGAACCTTCTTTATCTAAACTCTGGATCCTCCTGGAGTAACACAGGTAATCAAGAAGTACTGAGAAACTGAAGTAAACACTGAAAGCAATGTTAAATCAGGACATTAATTTGAATGTGTATTTAACTTTGTAATGTATTTTTAAATCAGTGCAATTTTGCTTTTCATTGAAAGACAATTCTGCCGCTGTTTTCAAGTACTTGAAGTATTTTTCAGATAACTTAAACAAGTAAAGCAATTACACTACAGTCTGGTTTATGTATGAGATTGTATAATATTCTTTTTATATTTTTCCATGTAGTTCATTATCTATTTGAACATACACCTGTTGTAGAATTGTGTATAACTGTCCTGTGCAACAGGTGGCTGTGTTGATGGAACTGTACGAATGATAGTTGATCAGTAGTGAGCCATATTTATTCAAAAAGATATCACTACATATTACTTTGCTTATTACAATTGCACTATGGATTATTCTTCCTTTATTTCCTGATGATGTACAGAATCAAAATCTTAAATCTTTCAAAGAAAATAAGACAAGTTGAATTGGCCCAGTTATCCAGTTTAATTTGTCCCTTTTGTAGCCTTTGCTATGCACGGTACTTGTAAAACATACATAACTTCTGAGTATTATGTTAGACTTGCTGAAATCTTATATTCAGTACCATTTCTAAAATGATAATGGTTATAGAATGGTTGTTAGTGTTCATGTTTTATAGGAAACTGGAAAAGAATATATGATATCCTCTGGAATTTTTAGATGAAAGAGATAATAATGTCTCTTAATTCCTACCTATGATCCTACTGACTGCTTAAACTGTAATAGCATCTGACTATATCACAATTAAGGGCCTTCCAATTTTTACTACAATTTCTGCCTTGGAGAAAGAAGAGGAAAAATTGGCTGTACAAAACCTCTGGAATTTATGAATCTTATAAAAAGACTAATTTCAGTAGACTGGATTTGGGTACACTTGGCCCTTTGGTTGTACATTCTGTGAATTTTGAATTCTGCCAACTGCAGATCAGGGCTCCATTCAGAGGCCTGTGGTAAATCTACCTCTTGGTGATGTTATGAGAATTAAGATTTTGGTTAATGGTTAATGCCCAGTTTTGCACCCGTTATAGGGCCAGATCCATTATAGGATGTGTGCAGAGCTCCATGGTACCTCTTGAAATGCATCCTGAGCAAAGGCTGCAGTACAATAGGGTTGCTCTGAAGCCTGTAGGGAAGGGAGGACAGTGTGGGGCTTAACCTTCCTGCTCTGATATGCATGTAGCTGGTTTAATCCTCTAAACTGCTCGCAAAAGGATATCCTTAATTATTACTCCAAAGTGAGTTCAGCTGAGAAACAAATCCCTGACTTCTTGGAATGCCTTATGCAGTTCAGATCTGTAGGAAACACTGATAGGAACAGTTTGCCCTGCTTTGTGTTTGTTTACCTGTACTAAAATACAAATGCACTGAAATATGAAGTACTTTGTATTTTAGTGGCTGTTTTGGCAGGGCTTGAGATGATGGTGGTCCAAGTGCTCTGTGTCCAGATCCAGTCACCAGAGAATTTTCATCACATGGAGATGGGAGGACTAGATATTTTCAGATGTGTGATTCCTTTTTTTTTTTGTATACCTCTGTGTTAGTGTTGATTTTTAAGTATGTTTTAAAAATGACATATGTTAACTGCTTTTTTTCCAGCATTGTTTAGCCCTTAAACCAGAATGGCTTCCATACTGATTAAAAGGGAATGATTTAGTTCTTATGTTGTTTGAAGTTGCCAATGAATTGAGATATCTTTTTCTGATGAGGCACTCGGGTTCAGAGTTAGTCAGAACTCTTCTTCAGTATGAAGTGAGGAACTGAATTTTCCTATGGACCTTCCCCAAAACATTCTTTAGAAGGCAAAGTCAAGTAGTTCTTTATACAGGCTTACAGTATTTACTGTAGAGGGTTTAAGGAAGCTGTGCACTACTGAAAATATTTTTAAATGTTGGTAATAGAGCTTGTGCACAAACTATTGCTTAGAAATTCTGTAATTCCAAAATCAAACTCCTTGATACAGCTAGATTTAGGGTATCTCATCTGTCTTTAATTCTCACCATAGTAAAAACGAAACTCCATAATGGTCTGCAAATGTAGGCTTGTCTGCCTTGTGTGGTGAAAAACCTGTCAGACTTGGAGTTCAGCCTTAATTTTGAATCATTTGATTTCAAAAATAGTCCTGGGTTAAATAAAAGCTTATGCTCCAGAATGCTGTAATTTGGTTGTGCATTTTGTTTCTTGTAATTCTGGAAAATCAGATGTTGATCTTGCACATCAGGAATTTCCTTTGCTTGATGGAAATATAAGATTTTTATTTTTTGCCCGAGTTTAAAGAAAATCTTACAAAGGAAGTGAAAGTTTACTCCTTTGTCCAAATGGACTCATTGCTAATGAATTGCCAAAGGAGCATTTTTTCCAAAACTAGATGTGTATGATATTAAGCAAGGTAATGTCCTTTTTAGCTGTACAATGAAGAGAAATAAATATTTGAAGTTAACTCAAATCACTTAAACATAAATTTTAATTTCAGTAATCCAGTAGGCTGGATTGCAATAATACAAACTATCATTTGGGGTAAAAAATGATTCTTAAAGATCTGATCAACTACTAGCAATACTTAAATATCTGCCTGGCAGTAAGTGGCACAATGAAGATGAATCAGTAATTCCAATATGTTCCATTATAGTGAGGGGATTTGTTCCTAATCATTCATTACACTCTATGTAATTTCTTGCACTAGCTACTTAAGCCTGGTCTCTGTTTTAGAAGTACATGTATCTGTTTTCAATGGTTTATTATGAGGACTGGTTACAGCTTAATTCCTTCTCTAGTAGAATACCTGGGTTGTTTGAATAATGAAGGTATTGTCTCAATTTGGCTACTAAAGGTATTTAAAAGATCTGATTTTTCCCACCTAAAGAAGTTTGAACATTAGGATCTGTAGTGAGAAGCCAAGAGAGCAACAAGAGTGTCCAGTTTCAGTGGGAACACTTGTACTCTCCCAAATCCCCCAGCTGCAGATACACTGTGTATAACTGCATTTATGGAAATTGCCATTTTCATGGAAATGAGCAGATTTAACTGTTTTTTCATATCCTTGTTGATGCACTAATGAAAGCCATTTAAGCCTCATCCTTTTTATCAGTATTTCTAGCAGATTTTTATGTAATACTCAATCTTTCATGAGGAGGCTGGTTGGTAGAAAGACTTTTTTTTATGATTAAGCACTATCCTAAAATGTCAGCATTGTCAGGTGTCAGTGACTTGGCTATTTGTGTTGGAGTTGGTGAAAGGTGGAATCCAAGTACATTAGCCTTATAAGAAATAGCCTTAAATAAGAATGGAGTTACTTCAAAAAATTACTTCAGCTTTAAGTCATACATGTTAATGGTTTTGGTACAAAATGGGAGGAAATCTAGAGGAGAGTGAAACATCATGTAAACTTATTGAAAATAAGTATTTGTAATACCAGCAGCCTGTTTTTCAGAAACTTGAATATGACTTACAGTTAGTTTTGTTTATGAAATTGTTTGAACTTGCACAGATGTAGGTGTAACTTAAATGATAAATGGTACTGATGTGTGTGTATATATAATGTTCAATTCTATTTGTAAATGAGAAACTATGTAACAAAATCATAGGTATGAGGTTTTCCTATTGTAATTTAATACAGGTATGAGGTTTATGGCAATATATCATAGTTAATGAAATTTCAGGTCAAAATGTCTTTAAATTGTGTACATTTTTAAATTGTAATTTCTACTGTATATTGATTATCATGCATAGTGTGATTCAAGAAACTGCTTGTAATTTAAAAATATTTAATATTAAAAATAAAATACAGTTATATATTTATAATCTCTTTGTCTGTTTGTTCATTTTTAAACAGATGCCAGCAGTGTAGTTCTACTGTAAGATATATTTATTAGTCTCCTGAGGTTGAGAAAGTTCCAAAAGCTCAAAGCCACAGTCCCAGCAGATGAGTCCGTGCTAAATAGTGTAGTCACCTTTAAATTCTTCCAGCTTCATCACCCTTGTGAAAATTCCAGGTAAAGTGAGTACAGTCAGTAGAGAAGCAATAATTAAAGCAGAAACAATGTAATTCTGAATACTGAATTTTGCTTTTAATCATAGAATGAAATATCTGTAGGAGGAATGAGGATTTTAAAATTTATAAATTCAGAAAACAGGTTAATGATGTTTCTCAGTGTTCATTGAATTTCTTCCTAGAAGACTCTCTTGGGTTTTTTCAGTCTAAATGTGTGTGCTGAATGGACCAGAAAATCACCAGGTAAACAGAAGTGCTGGTGTGTGAGCTGTGCCCTGGGTGAGGCCGAGCAGAGGGCAGCCCTGGCAGCACGGATGGAGCCCCCAGCTCTCTCAAGCACACCTGCTGTGACCTGGGAATGAGAAACTGATAGCAAGATGCCTTCACTTCGTTAGGTAAAATATAACTACTGGGCTGAAATCTGACCGAGGCAGTGATCGTTCATGAGAACAGATGGGAAAGGTCCCATGGCACTAAATGAGTCACCTTAAATAGAACCTATTATCAAAGAATTCGAGAAGTCGCAACCCCTGTGAGCAGCAGGTTCTCAGAGCTGGCAGCGCTGTGTCCGTGGTGTCGCGGCTGCAGTGACAGCTTGCAGGACAGGGCTGTGACAGACCTTGTCCGAGCCCTGCTGCGGTGGCCGGGCTGCGCCGGGCTCGGTGCCGGTGGCACCCACAGCTGCCGGCCGGGTCCCCGGGGCACCCCGAGCAGGGCTCTGTGGCCGTGCCCGGCCCCTCGGGGGTGTGCGGGGGGCCGGGCCCGCCCCCGCCGCTGCAGCCACGTGTCCGGGGCAGCGCCGGCCCCCGCGGCTGCCTCCGCCCGCGGGGCTCGGGCAGCGCCTGCCCGGGGCTCCTGGGGCCGGGCCTGCGCCCCTGCTCCTGCTCACGGACCCTGCCTCGCTCAGGGGAACGCAGCCTTCCCTCCCCGGTACACCCACAGCCCCTGCTGCGGTTCCTGCCTTCCCCTGCCTCTCTGCCGCGTTGCCCCTTGGGCCCCAGGCACCTTCTCAGCAGCTGGTGCAGTGGTAAGTCACAGAAGAGGGATGCCAGCGCTGGTAGATGGCTGCAGAGGGTGTTAAATGCGTTGGTATTTGGCTGCTCTCTCTCTTTGGTTTCTCTTGACCACTCCAGTCTGTTGCTCCTGATTGCCCACAGTCTGTTTGCTCCTTGCACACTCGTACCACCTTCCTGGGACTGCCAGCACCTGCACTCAGGCTCTGTAAGGCTCCCTCTCAGGGTTACAGCAGTGGCAGTCTGAGAGCAAACCTGCCAGCTAGGAGACTTATTATCCATGTTACTCTATTTGCTTTTGCTCAGCCTGCAGTTTTAAACACTACTTTGCTCTCAGAGTTTGCTGAAGCTTCCTTTCTCTTGGATCTTCTTCCAACTTTCTCTCCTGGCTGCCTCCATGCACCCCTCTTCACCAAGTCCTGTGGGCTGTTTTCTTCCAAACAGCAGCACTCTCCAGCAGTGCTTCTTGTACTTGGGCAGGGAAGCTCCCTCTCCTCTGTGCTGTCCTGTAGCTGTGCCTTTTCTGCCAAGTCAGTTACAAAGGGTCCAGAACAAACCCAGTGCTTGCCTTTGGACCTGTTTTCTCTGAAGATACCTGTGTGTCTCCAGGACTTTTTTAGGCTCCCACAACACAAGCTGCTTGGTGGTGTCTTCATCACCTGTGTGCTACCCTAACCCAGCTGCTTTGTGAACTCCTGTCCTGTTGTTAAAGTTGCCTCTTTGCTAGTAAGGAAACTGGGGATGGCCAGGATGTCCTCACAGGCAGAGAACTGAGTCACTGTGCAATCCCAGCAGCTGAACATGGCTTTAAAGAAATGAGAAATGAGACAGGAGGTGGTGTTTACCACAGCACAGCTGGGACCTGCCACCACCTGCTCCAGCTAAGGTTGATGTCTTGTACTGGGACAGTCTCACATCTGGGGCTAGGTGTTTTGTTCTTTTTCTTTCATTTTTTATTGGCTCACCAACTCTCAAACTGCTCCTGCACAATACTATTGGCATAAAAATATATTTTGCATTTATGACTACATGAACTGGAAGACTGTGGGAAGAACACATTTTGGGAGTGTCAGTAACACTGATTGTTGGTGTTAGAGGCAGGGTTACTGTTGTTCTGTTGTCTTCAGATGTAGTGTGGGCTGAGAAGGGGTAAAATATCAGTGCTGTCATCTAGTGCAGAGGAAGGAACATTGCTGTGTCTTTTTGGGTAACTTGGAAAACAGCCTGCTCTGCTGCTGTTATCTGGGGCAGTGACTGCAATTAAGCTCTACCATTATTGGATTGCTGTTGGAAGAGGCAAGTGCTCTTTTTTGTGAGTGTGTGTCTGGTGGGGACTAGACCAGAACACAGAAATGCTGCAGCTGAAAACACGTGGCTGCCTCAGAGCTTCTCGCTGAGAGTGTGCCATGTTTCCCTCTAGTGGACTCCTCTCACAGTGGAAACCTCTGCCTATAAAAACCAATTACCAGGAGTTCAAGGAGAAATTACTTTGAATAAGAGTCTGAGGGCCCATCTAATTCTCCCCCTAAGCCAGCAAATGTACATTGAAGTTATGCATGGCTTTATTTTAACATGGGGTAGTGAGGAGCTGGGAGACAACAGCAACCTAAGAGATCAACCAGAGGCAATGTGTTATCAAACCTGACTGCTGCATTCTACACATTTTTTGAGTTGTGGTTCACTGTTCTACAGAAAGACTGGATCAACTTGGAGACCATTTTCTCTTATGTACAATGATAAAGGAAAAATCTCTCAGCTATGAGGCCTGTTTCTAAGAAAGTAGAGGCATCTTTTCACCAGTAGGTGATTCACTGCACCTTTGTTTCACTGGTTCCATTCACTTGCCCTCTGCTCCCTCTGCAAGCTCTCCTCCCAGCTGAATATTGGTGTTATGTTTTTACAGCACATTGATAATTAATACCAGTCCATCCAACAAAACATGAAGACTAAAACCAAAGGAAAGAAACAAAAGCAAACTGTTGACAGAGAAGCATTTTCCGAAGAGCCAGCAATGAGAAAAAAGGATCTGGTGAAATGTTTGCGGCGCAAAGAAAAGAGGAATGGGGGAAACAAGGAGAGCAAGATGCCCTCAGGCAGAGCCAAGCGTGCCTGGAGCAGCAAGGACAGGCTCCTGAGGAGACTGGAGAGCAACGAGCGGGAGAGGCAGAGGATGCACAAACTCAACAACGCCTTCCAGGCCTTGAGGGAGGTGATCCCCCACGTGAGAGCCGAGAACAAACTCTCCAAAATAGAGACTCTCACCCTGGCCAAAAATTACATTAAATCCTTGACCTCCATTATACTCAATATGTCCAACGGACACTTCCCAGCAGCAGAAGGGATGGGGGGAGCCTGGGGATCCAAACTGTACCAGCATTATCAACAGCAGCATGGGGAGGATGACCATGAGGAACATCTACAGAAATACTCCACATAGATTCATAACTTCAGCCAAAACAGCAACTGCCAGCTACTACTGTCATTGGTTTTCCTTCTTACATCATAACATGTCATTACCTAGAGGTTTAAAAAGAATATTTTTGCCTCCAGTCTCTCCTTTTTTTCTTAAAAAGACAAACAGGTAACACTCATGGCTATAGTTTATATGGCACATTAAAAAATTACCTTCAACTCTCAGAGCATAATGAATGTGCTTGTGTGGTGTGCCAGGGTCTGGAAACCTATCCTGTAACAACTGGAGTTGACTTGAAAATAGTGATTTAGTTACTTCTGAAAATTATCCCACCTGGATTAGAGTTGAGTTGAGCTTTTAAGGTCTGTGTCATCTGAGTTCCTTGGAGTTTAAGAATCTTGCCTGTAGCTTTGTTCATCAGCCTTTCAATGATTCATTTACTGTGCTAAAGAGAAGATTAAAATTGATGGCAGCATTTGACTGAAGTGGTACATATGGGAAATTGATCACCAAATCTGAATATTTATCTTGATATTTAACTTCTGTGGATCTGCCCTGGTAATTTTGAACCTCGCAAGGCATAAAAACATCTGTTGATGCAAACATCTGCAAAGCTTTCTTAGATTGTAAGCTCTCTAGAGTAAGGACACTTCTGATCTGTGCTTCCAGAGCATCTGGCCTCATGGAGATTTTCTTTAGTGGGTGTCTGGGTGCCATTGTAATACAAATAATAAATAAGAGACAAATTACTTACTTTTGCCAAGACAATGATAAAAATGCTTTAGCATAGTCTTAAGTTAGACAATGCTCTGGCCAGTTTAAATTATTTGCTAATGAAGCCTGTGATGTGATCAGGTTCTTTCTGGGTTAGTGTTAAGATTCTGATATTATAAAACAATAAATGAAGCAGAAACTCTTCAAAAAGGAAAATTATCTCTTTTTTCCCCTTCCCCTATCCCCTTCTGTGGTAAAAAGTTTTATGTCAGTGAAGAACTTTCATTTCCTCGTGCATTCTCATACCTGGGGCACCTGAAGCTGGAGTGGAAGTGTGGTGCCCCTGGAGCCCCTGTGTCACAGCTGCCCTGCCCACATGTGGAACAGGAGGCTGCTGCTCTGTGCTGGGATGGCACAGGAAACATTTGGCCCCTCATGCATCACTAGGATTGATAATGGTTTGTGTTGGGGTCCTTTTCCTGCAGGGGAGGGCTGTCCAGGGAGGAATGGGGGCTCAGGAAGGATTTACCAGACCCATCCCAAAAGTGCTGTGCTGCACTGTGCAGCTTGGATTGTGTTTGCACTTTGAGCTGAGGGGATGCCAGTGTAATTCAGAGTGAAAGGTGAGGTTTCCCACACAGGCTGGTAAGGGATGTGAATTCTCTTGCTCCACCACAGCAATCCACAGCTATGGTGTAGAACAACAGTAGTTTTTACATGTGGTTGCCTTGCTGGAAAAAACATTTGGATGCTGCCCCAACTGGAATTTTCTTTCTTGTTGAACTGTTTTCACATTGAAATAAATGTGGTTAAGCCCTTCTTGTACTCAAGTGTTAGTGAAAGAATTGCAGTCTCTTAGAGATTTAACTTGTCATTACAGTGCTCAATCTTAACTCCATTCACCAGCTGCCCAGTGTGGGTAAATGTGTTTATACACTGGTTATGATGGGTCAGGCAGTTACACCAAGGCCTTTTCTTCCAGTTACTGCACTCAGCACCTCCTCAGGTAAGAGATGTTGATGTTATTTGGTTATTTCTCACCCTCTGGGTCAGTGCAGACTGTGGCTCTGTGAGCCACACAGCAAGTGATGACCAAGCACTTGTAGATGATGGCATTTTTTGGGTAGGATTCTTTAGAGGTCAATATCTGAGACTTTCCAGCTAGTAAACGTTCCTGGAATGCTTTTGTGGGATAGTATTGTTTGAACTGCTGTTTGTTTGCATTGATGGAAAGAGGGAACCAGTTTAAAATCCAGTATCTTAACAGTGCTGTTAATGAAGAGTTGCACTTTAGGAATCAAGTATGCTGGTATTGCTCCTAAACACACAGAGTTTAATGCCTGGGCAGTGTATTTTTGACTTTCTGCAACCAGAGGCATTTCAAATATTAAGCCCAAAATGGCACATCATAGAATATATAAATGCAGCAGCCAAGGAGGCAGGTGGAAGTTACCCCTTCTGTGAGCACTGCCATCCCTGAGGGACAGTCAGGCTCTGGACACAGGCATTTTTATGGAATTAAAGCTGCTAGTTCCACAGTGGTACTTTGCTACTAAGTGCTGTGTTCTTGGACATGTCAAAAAGAATTTCTAAAGCATTTTTTTCTGATAAATTACTTTTATTTTTCAAAATTGCTTCAGTTTAAAGTCACTTTTCCATATTTTAACTAGCCACAACAATGACATATTTTTAATTTAAATAATTTTCTAAATAATATTTTAGAAGGCAAATACTTAGTACTCAAACATAAACAACTTATCTTTTTTTTTCACTTAAACCCAGTAAAATAAGTGAAACTTGGCAATGTAGGGAAAAATGCAAAGGTACATTATAAAGCTTATTGTATGCAATCAGGTTGATTGTTGATGTAAACACTGACTATTAAAAGGAAATCTTGATACAATGCAGAGAAAAATACAATCCTAATAATTCTCTAAAAATACATGTAATAAAGTTATTTATTTGGACAAGATACTGTGCAAGTTATGCAAAACCTATTACGGTAATTAATGCAACACATTATTTATGGTTCTCCCACAATGTATAAACCAGAAATCTCTAATCACATACTGGAAAGATCAACAGGTTCTTTTTTTAACAATAAAGCATCTTCAATCTTCATTCACATTTGGACTTGAAAACAGTGCTTTCCTTGGCATTAAATACCAAATATATTCCTTAAATACGTGCAAACATAAATTTTACTTCTACAAATACAGTACTGAGACCACACCAAACTGCTCATCATATAAAAATAGCTTCATATACAGTCACACACACAGAGGAGAAATGAATCTAAATTGTCCAACTATGATAAACAAGTCAGGGAAAAAAACATTTTTGAGAATAGAAAGTGGTTTTGTGTTGGAAAAAGGGATGAATAAATCAATTCCTCAAAATGAAGAGCAGAGCTTCATTCTGAACTGCCATCAGTGTACCCTGGCAAACTCCACTGCTATCAGTAAAGTTCTCTTGCATTCTTACCACTGTAAAGTCAGAGTTTAAGACCTTCCCCTGACTTCTACAGTATGAAAGCATAATTTGCAATTATCTAGAGCACAGCCTCCAGTCTGGTGCCTCGCAGCCTCCTCAGGTGGGCCCTGTGTAGCTCAGATATCCCAGCTGAGCTGAGGGCAGGACTCGATTTCCCAGCGCCTGCAGGGACAGCTCAGAGTGAGACATCGCTGAGCCCGACTGCCCAGGGGCTTCCTGAAACCAGGGCTTCTGCTGCCTCATTAGCACACTGCTCACTGAGCAAAGACAGCAAAACCTGGCCCTTCCTCCCAACTGCAGCCTAAGCAGAGTTGTACAGAATTTGATTTTGCTGATGGGAGCAAGGAGGGTGTGACTCAAGCCCATCCTTACACACGGAGCCCTCCCACGAGCAGAGCTCTGTGCATGTGTAAGGGCCTCTACAAACAGGACCAGCTGTGCTTGCCCTCAATTCATTCAAATTGAAACAACATCTGTGCTCAAAGATGAATCTCAAGGACGGCGTGCAAGATGTGTGAACTTGAGAGAAATGTAGAGAGCATAAAAAAGAAGTGCAGTGATCATGGGTGCAGATATTCACATTTGTATGGTGCATAGCAGCTACGTAAAGGGTCAGAAATACATCGTGGTTAAAAACCTTGCCTGCTTTGACAAAACTATGAATTCTATCAAGTCACATATTACACAAGATGCATTAGAAGGATTCAGTACTTAAAATACCCCATTGCAAAGTCCAGTTCAGTCAAACGTATTAGTAGCACAAAGTTGTCATGCTTTTCTCTCCAAGCAGTAGACATTTATTTCTTTTTAAACGATTGCCTACTGCTTGTTTGCAACATGTAGATGGCAACAATTTAACAGTTAACAGAATTTCTGTCGGATTCTTGACTGTCACTGACCATCAGAGGGGTCTTAGAGTGCTCTGCTTTCCCTTTACTCTCCTCTTCTCCCTCCTTCAATGCTTCTGGGTTTTCCTCAGCAGTGTCAGGCTCAGCACCTCGAGATGCTTCTGTTGCATTTCCTCTGACTGTAATGTGCTCCCACCCCCCCTGTGAGAAAGGGATACAGAAATTCAGAAGGAGAAACATCACCCTGTCAGTGCTGGATGTGATGTGTGCACTGCTACTTTATGCTATTTGTTCATGAGGAAAGTAATCCTGCTCTGGGATGAATCAGAAAAAAAGGCTCCTTGTAAAATGAAACAAAACTCAGCAGAACTCCCTGACAGGGAGTTACAGAGGTGGTAAACTTGAGGATTGTTTTTATCACAGGGAACTGAGATTAGTAGGTTTAGGCATTCATAACAGAGCCACTGCAGATGTTCTATCAACTTAAAAGGTGGCAAAACCTTGAAATAGCCTTTCTCAAAACATTGAGAATATTATAGGGTACAACAATGAGGAATAATCATGTGCTGACCAGGAATGAATCCACTCTTCTTTAAATGGCTCTTACTCCACTAGTTTTTCCATTATAACTTATAAATTACCTATTTAAATTGAATACTTATCAAAAATAAACAACTTCCCAGCTATGACTGCCCAGCCCATTACAATAACTTCAAAAAGGAACCTAAACCTGAAGGAAAATGTCCTTTCCTTGCAGGTGTATGCAAGCTTTCCAATGCTGGGCAGGATGACACTTGCCTTTGTCTGTGAGCCCACAGACACTGGGCTGTACAAGTTGGGGCAGTTCTGTGCCCCCAGCACTTACCCCAATTCCATAATCCCAGGAGAGGCCTTTAGGTTCCAGGGGCTGGACACCAGTCCGGTGGCACACGGTGCCACAGCTCAGGCTGTGGCTGCCCTGCACTTTGTCAGCTATCACCCACACCTCAAGGAAGCAGAGAGAGGCAGTAAAATGTGCTGCTCTTCCCAGATGTGAAACCTTTCAAAAATCAGTCCCGTTCTTCAACAGGCTGAAAATGCTCTAATTTAGGCAGAGAGACACCCAAACAAACTATAGAGCAGTGTTATAATTAAACATTGCCAGATAAGACTTGGCAGGAAAGAAATTAAATGTATAAAAAGCCTTGTTAAAAGAAATGGAAAAAAAATAATTATGAGGCTTTTTAACAGCAAAGGGTTTGGCTGTATTACTATTTCATTGATATGATTTTTTTCACTTGCTATCAAATTCCAGCACTTAGACCAACATTTTGTGGAATAAAACTAAACAAAAGTAAGGCTGAAGAACATTTAATTACTAAAGTATATTCTACATAATTTTTAATAAACTAAAATGTTTATTAAAGGAAGCTTAATACACACCTGGTCCAGGGGCCCCACAGACATTTTACGGATATTATTTGAAACATGATCCCAGGTAGATCCTTGAGGGTAGCTGGGTGTGATACCCTGCCTGTACCAAAGATTGCCTGTAAAACAGAGAGTGCTGCTTACAGCCCAGCCTGGCTCTTTGTCTAAGGGCTGTGAACAACATAAGGCAGGAATTCATTCTATCTCTAGTCAGGAGAAATGCAAATTTGGCTAATGTATCACAGAGATGGACAAATGAAGTTCCCACTTTGGAATTTGTATTTCTATAAGTTACTGTTTATAAAAAATAGCAAATACTCTGTTTTGTAAAACTTCTTGGGGAAAAAAGTTCATATAAGGAGCTATGCACTAGAAAACAAAAGCAAATGAGATGAAGGTTTCTGAATCTGGTGTTAAAGGCTTGTTTCTTGCACAGAAGATGCTTCATGATTTATCTGTTTTGGAGCAGGATTCCAGACAAAACCTGGCCATGCAATTCTCTGACATTCCTGTGTCTTCCCCCAGAGAGCACAGATGCTGCATTGCTGTTACCCTGGGCACTATCAGATATAACAACAACCAGGCCTTCAGAAGCAGCACTTAAGTGCACTGCTGCTCCAAATCCTTCAATGTGAAATATTACTCCCTTTGGAGCACCAGCAATCATCTGTCCAGTTCTAACTTAGCCTCTCCTTTTTAAATCAGTCTGGTATAGACTGATGTACATTGTGTACCACTGACTAATAGTTTTTTAAATTCTTACCATTATTATCCAAGACAAACACAGATGTTCGTCCTACTGAGACTTGCTTTAACTTCTGTTTCTGAGGTGAAGGGATATGGTACCAACAGTCACCTAAAGGTCACAAATCTTGAGTTAAGCATTGAAAAAACAGAATTAGGCATGGAAATGTCTACAGTTGAAATACATGGCTGTGCAGGAGAGCTGTGAATGACATCATACTTCATATATTTTTAACAGATTGTTTTTTACAAATGAACACTTTAAATTATGCAAGTGATCAGCAAATTAACTGCTGTAATTATTGTATTATTTGTATGCACTCTTTTGCACAGGCAGAGGAAAGGTCTCTGGAAAACAGATTGGACTTTTTCAGACATGGCAGTGGAGTAGAGCAAACACTGAAGTACAAGTTCTTACCTGCAGGTTTGTTTGGAGACACTGAACCCCGGTAGAAGGCAGAACCATCTCTAGCAATAGCCCACACTTGGTAAAATGCTCCAATGGAGATGGAAATAAAGGGCTGATCTGTTCCCACATGCAGCCAGGATGTTCCCTAACAAATCATGGAAGATGAATTGTGAAGCAGTGGTTAAAACCTCCTTGACAAAATATTGTTGATTATTACCAAATGAGAAAAAAACAACATAGTGGAAAGTATTCTGGAGAAGAAATCATATATAACTTTACATACTGAACAGAAAGGAGGTTCCTCAAAGATATTTGGATATACAACTCTTTGAAAATAAGTAATTTGGACAATGAAGGGCTTTTTCCATTAGACACCTAAAATGCAGTGATTTTATGTGTCTTTAAACAGCTGGACTAGAGCTTTCTTTTTTTTTTTAATTCCTCACAAAAATCAGTGGATATGGGATTTCAGATTCCAGACACAGTATTCCAGTTCTCCAGTTCTCACTGCTGCACTGCCTTACAAATCAGCAAAAAAAAAATCCATTTCTTGTAGTTTTTCTCCAAACTCTACTGAAGTATTTTTTTACATGTTCTTCCTGGTTTTTGTCCTACTGGTATCAAGAGGCACTAGACTGGGACCACCCTTCACAGAGTCTATGCCTCAGCAGTTCCTTTAAGTGGGATACATCTGTTATCAACAATTTCAAAACACAAACAAAAAAAGAACTAAGCTGCCAGTGCAGAAAGTGGAAGTAAAATGCTTCATGAGAAGATGGCCAGGAGCTGAGAGAGGCTCCTGCAAGTGATGTGGCACAAGCTCAGGTAGATTATGCAAGAGAAGCACTATTAAAAGGAACGTGGGCAGCAAAGTGTGCTACAGCTGATGGACAGGGACTTGCAAATCTGGGGCACAAAGGGATGAGAAATAACAAGGTGCTTTGAGAGAGGGTGTGATTGTACTTGCATATGACATGAAACACATCAGTAAGGAGTAAAAACAAACAGGGAGCCTTACAGCTGGATTCTGCTGTGTCACTCCAAGCCTGCAGAGCACGTCTCCTTTGTCACTGATTGCCCACAGTGCTACTGCTTCTTCACCATCTGCATCTGAACTGGGAATTATGGAGATGTCCCACAGGGTAACAGGAGGCACTTCCAGCCATGGCCCGTTGGTGACTATCTTACATTTTCTGAAGCAGAAAAAACCCAGACCTGTCAGAAGTATGTACTTTCTAGAACTGAATTGGTTTCCCAGTCTACTGTTGACTTCCAGTCCTGAAGTCTTTTAATTAGGCACTGTTTTCCATTAAATATTAGTATTTTTTATTTGAAAGAGGTTTGAAAGATCCTGTTTTGCATCAGGTTTTGAAGTTTGAACTAATACTGATTCCTCAAAGCTTCTGTTTGGTTTTTTTTAAATTATTTTATAAAACCAAGACCACCCAAGAAGTCTGGTGCTACACTGCTCCACAGCTCTCTCAGACTCACTGGGCAACAGCAGGATAATAAACTGCAGAGAGAACTGCACACCCAGCTCATTCCTTCCTCTGTCTTGGTTAAAGGAATAATTTTACAAGTCTTTTTTGGCTGGTCTGTTAAAAAGGTTATATAGCATCTTGAGGTAGGCAGAGGTAAAGCAGCTCTAAATTATAGACTTGGTAAATCATGCTGGGACTTTATGTACTTTTTCTGTGGAAATTGCACCAAAGTAAGTGCTGTTGATTAGGGAAATTATGTTAGACTCTATCATCACCACAATAATTTTGTGTATGAAAAATGTCCTAAAAAAACATCAGGACATTCCAGTTCTGAAAAACCAGATCCAGTGCTGAGTAGTTCCCTATTTGTTTTAAATTTTCAATTGGTAGTTAAAACAAGAGGAAGTATTTAGGCTAGAGGATATTTCTCAAGCTGCTTATTTTATTTCAAGTTACTATTTTGATTTACTGGATTTGTTTTGCAGCATATCATAAAATAACACTTTTGATGCTTCAGAATCTCACTTCAAAGCTTTTTGTACAAGGGGCAAGATACTTTGTAGCATCAATACCAAACCCAGCAGTGTGTAAGTTCATAGCAATTAATTAGCACAGCTATTAGATGCTCTAGTAGAGAAAGCATAGAAAAGTTGGAAAATCAGGGAATGCACAGACTTCCCCAGCTTAGAGAATATAGTGGCAGTTTGCTGTTTTCTGGGTTCCTGGACGTTTCCTCTGACTGAAATGGGGTTGGACTATCTGTGGCCCAGCAATGAGTATGTGGATTCCTAAGTTGCAACTATTAATATGAAAGGCCTGTTGCCAGCACTTACAAGTGACCTAATATGTACTGATATACCCAGTGTCTACTATTCCTTAATCATTTACCATAAGGAAAATCAGATATAGAGAAGAGCTGTCTGACTTTTATCTACAGATCCCACAAAATCCAATAGGGTAACTACCCATAGAAACTTACATTAGAGACATAATGCTAAAGGTC
The DNA here is from genome assembly GCA_013397245.1 of Thryothorus ludovicianus. NCBI lineage: Eukaryota > Metazoa > Chordata > Aves > Passeriformes > Certhiidae > Thryothorus > Thryothorus ludovicianus. Next base: position 345,710 of record VZTB01008340.1, on the reverse strand, counting down.
ATCAGTTTCTCTGCTGGGTTATTTATTTCAGGTTTCTTTACTTTTTCTTTTGTTGATTGAGACTTTTCACCTCATAAGTAAAGCAGACTTAGTGAGCAATTAGCATTCAGGTTCAAAACTTAAGTTATATTGAGGTTCCTCACCTTGCCCAGCGCCTCCGTCGGACAAAGTCTTTCATTGTCTTGTGCCCATGGTAGGACCTACCAAACCAGATTTAAACAATGTTCATGAGGCTGTCACAGCATCTCCAGTGTCAGTGCCCCCATCTGCCCACCAGGCACCTCTGCTGATTTTAAAATTCTTCAAGTGCCCAATTTGCCAAGTTCACCTTGCTGCCCTCCCTCCCTGTGCATACCAGCGTGCCCACAAAAAGGGGGGAAATGAGGCAGTGCTGTGTCCCTGTAGAGGGCAGGCAATGTGCAAACCAGAAATGAGGAGTGAGGAGTGTGGGCTTTGGTAGGGGAGGAGTTCCTTACGCTGGGAAGTCAGCTGCATACTGCCAGCCCTCCCGGTCCGTGCCGCCCGCCGCGCCAAAGTCGATGTACCAGTCTGAGACCTGTGGGCAAACAGGGACACTGGGAATAACATCAGCACCTCATGGGCCATAAACACCTCTGCTTCTATTTACTCCCCCCTTTGGAGAGCAATGACTTGCTAGAGACCTTATAATACTTAAATACATACAGAGGTTCCCAAATCTTTTTAATTCAGCTGAAAAGGATCTAAGTAATGTTGAACAAAAAACCCCTCTCAGTGCTTAACATTCTTTTGACTATGGAAGATTATTACTAGTTATGAATGGGGGAAACAAGGTTACAAAAAAATGTTACAACAAATCCCCAAAGAAAATCTAGGCCCCTTGAACTCAAGTGTTAAATCCTGCTTGCTGTGCCTCGACTTCTTTGTAAAAATATTCGCAAGACAAAACTTACCCAAGACCACTGTGGAGAAGGAGGCTTGGTGTTGGTTTTTGTACATTCCTGCAGGCCCGAGGCATCACTCCACATGTATCTGTCTGTGGGCAGACCTCTGTGGTTGTGGAACAGTGCACAAGGAATGCAAGGTCATTTACAACAGGGAGAAAAGCCTTTTTGTAGCACTTCCTGCTTTCACACACAAAACACTGCCATCATTAATCTCTGTATTTAGAAATATCACCTGAATGATGAGCACAGTGGGAAAGAATCTGTACAATTGTTTCCAGTTATACCAAACTTAAGGATGATGTAAATTTTTTGCTGTAGAGTGATATTCCTCACTACCATTTAAAACTGGAAAGTGAATCCCATATATGTATTTTTCAATACTTTTGCTCCAATATGCTATTCAAGGACCCAGTATATTTAGTACAATATGTATATGAATATATAGATCCTAATAATTTTCTGTCTGGCCTTAATAGTGAAAGATACTGCAAGTAGGCACACTGTGCAATCACAAAGCACAAATCTGTAATGTTTTGCCATTATGAGATTTTGAATGAAAAATTACGAACTAGAAAATTGAGAAACACTGGTCCTTCCATTACAAATTAACTACAAATCTTGGAGGAGAAGATAGAGTAAGTGTAATAAGTTCCAAAAAGCTAGACCAAAGCCCTTGTTTCATTTGACAGTAGTAGTACTAAAGCAAATAAATCCAATATATTGAGTAAATAACCTGCTGCTGTATCCAGTGACAGGATTCCACCGTTGGTTCTCATAGATGTAAACACATTTCACATCTGACTGTGTATAAATGTTATCAGCACTACTGGCCAGTCCTGTGAGGAATAAATAACGTGCATTAGAGTAAAGCTAAAGCTCAGACATTACATTTTGTATCCCACAGGCAGTGATGGGTCTGTTGCTCCCTCCCAGGCTGTACCTTGGATGAAGCCTCCTCCGTAGCCCCCAGTGTAGAGCCAGGCTGTGTGGTCGTGGCCGATGCCCCACACCACGCCGCGGCTGTTGCTCTCGATCAGCCGCAGGTGCCCTCCCACCTGACGCCAGAACCTGCCAGGGAAAGGACATCCTGCTCAACTCCACGTCCTTCAGGAATGTGGGCTTTCCCCACCAACAGCCCAGGAATCCTCAGGACAGGCAACCTTCTCTGCTCACTTGTCCAACCACTGTGCAACCTCTAAGTGAAGGCGGTTGCCAGCTGAATAATTTCCCTCTGAACAGCTACCAAAAAGCAGATGGTATTGTTCTGCTTCAGGGGTTTGACCATACTGCCACAGTTGTCATCAAAACTGTTGGGAAACTGCTCCTGGACTGCAGTGTCTATGGAGGACTGAGAATTTCAGATTTCTTGACTCAGATAAAACTGAAAGCTCAAATTATATTCCAATTACAGCGATTAGATTTACTTTCAGTCTAGGCTATCTCTTATGACATTAAAGACACAATTACAAAAAATGGGATCTCAGAGACAAAGGCTTTTGAAATCACAAGGATATCTCCAGCATCTAAGAATTAAAGTATGATTTGGTGAATTTCTTCACATGCTATGATGAGTAGGAAGGCAGCCATTAATCCTGTCAGTGAGACATCTGTAGTGTAGCACACACTCCAAGAGCCCATCAAAGCCACTGAACTGACACGACATTCTTTGCTGGATGGCATCCCATGCAGAAAGAGCAGCTTCAGAAGCCTCTTACATTTGATCACACGGCATCAGCTGGGGTCCGGCCTCCAGCTCAGGGCTTGGCTCACTAACAAAGATGTCTCCTTTACAAGTAACTGACCAAATGGCATGGTGAGAAGGAGGGCCTTGAATCCGTCTGCTTTCACAGCAAGACATGTTCAGCAAAGACAGCTACAAAACAAGAAGCAAAAAAAGCTTCCATTTACAGCGAGAACAAAAATTCCCACAGAGATGCTCAGTACTGTAAAACAAAATTTTACCTCTGCACGTTCTTGCAAATCAGCAAAGTGAATTTGCAGCTTTTTCTCAAAAGGCACTAGAATTCAGTGGTTCAGAAATTATTATACAAACCACTGGAACTGCTGTGGTTTGCAGGAGCTGATCAGGATGAAGCATCCCTGAGGTTTGTCCCTGCTCCAGTGTATCTATGCCTGTACAAAAGACTCTGCAACAGTGACAACAGAGAATTGTTCTTCCAGCAATGTAGAAGAACACACTAACTTCATTCAACTCCTAACTCATTCCTACCCCAATCTATATCCTGAAACAGGAAGAGAATGAGAGGCAATATTGGTGTTGCTGTGGGTAACTGCAGCACCAGAAAGCAAGCAGACTTCAGAGAAGGTAACAAGCCTCAGGTGCCTCTAAGTAAGTTTGATCAGATGGTTTAAATACCTAAACTTAAAAAACAGATGAGTAGCCTCAAGAGTTTAAATGTAAAGCTGACATTTCAGAGACTGGCTTCTATGTTTTATTGCAGATATTGCCAGCTCTAAATGAGAAGTGCCCAGAATTACCCAGTCATGCATTTCTTGCTCTGTTGCTGCTGCCAGGCGGATTGGCCATCGCTGCTTCGTCCTCTCAGGGGTGTACAGTGCAAAGGAGTGCTTGGCTTCATTCAGCACTTCAACTATAATGGTCACTTCATTCAGGAACACGTGGATGTACTGAGACAAGAGGAAAAAAACCTGTGACTAAAGCAAACCTTCCACAGAGCCAGCATTTTTGCACTTCAGGTCTACAAACAAGGCATTCCTGCCAAGGACAGCAAAGAATTCTTGGCGCAGAGGGAATGGGACTCAATTTCCAGCCTTGCCCTCCCTCTGGTTCCTATTGCCTGCAGGCATTAACCCTTCTTGGGAAAGCTTGTCCAGCCAAGCCAGGCTTTTCACATTTAAGAACATCTTGAACTTCCAGAAGAATTGATAACTAGTGCAGAACTGATGGTTTAAGCAATGTGAGGGGTTTGTGATTGGGTATTTCTGACATAGCATGAACCCAGCTCAGAAAAGCCTGGGGTCTGCTGGTACCTGGGGTTACCTTTGAATTGGTTCCCAAACCTCAGAACAGTAGTGTGCCATAGTGTGCCTCCTTTAAAGAAACTGTTTCCCTTTCAGAGGCTTCCCTTTGCCAACAGCAGCTCTCCCAGGGCTCTGCAGCTGAACACACCTTTTTCTCCTCATGGTACATGTAGTAGATGAACAGGATGCTGTCACGCATCCCATCACTCCCAGTGAACTGCTCCAGTGCAACTCGAACATCCATCCACTTGTGAGGCTTCCAGTTCCTCCACCACTGCAAGGCTCCAGTTTTAACCCAAACTGACTGCAAGGCAAACACAACATTACAGGAATAAAGAAACTGCAGGAGTCTTTTTCTTTCTCCCAAATGCTGTTTTTGTGACCATAAGTTGTGTTTGCTGCAGGTTAGTCTGTATCACACCTCACCACACATCCACACACCTGTATCACACATTCCCATACAGGGTGCACCACAGCATGAAAACTCATCAAAGTGGGTAAAGAGATACTGAAGTAGCACATGTACAACAGCAGTAACATTTTTACCCTGCAATACTGCAGTAGCACACAGGTAGTAATTGACTCAAGTTTGCTCTTGTTATAACACAACCTATCTTTGGAGTTTAAAGGCTTATGACATAATTTTTTTAAACTTGATTAAACCCCTGGACTCCAAGAATTTTTATCAAATAATTCCAGATGTCATTTGGCAATTAGCAATGAAGGGACCAAAAACATGAATGAATCTGAAAAGAGCCAAGGAGTCATAACAAGGGGAACATCAAACAAAACTGCTGCTATTTATGTGCTGCCATTGACGTTTGCATCATTTTTTTATGCAAGTTAAATTAGTCCTAATGGCCAGAGAGGGAAGCTCACCTACTTGAGTCACTGTTTCAATTAAGAAGCCTCATCTTGTGGAATAATTCATACAATGTTCTGCTGTTGCAACCATTTCTCTGAGGATCTGAGGTCTCACAGTACCCAAATAATGCTGACCAATGCTTTGTTTCCTCCTAAATAAAACTATCTGATAATGCTTTTAGATGAATACTGCTGCTCCATGTTTGACAATCTGTTAATTTCCCACAGGGAGCTCAGACATTAATAATCCAGGAAAGTCATAGACAGAAATAAGGGCAAGAATATAAAGCTGATAGTAAGCTCATATCAGTATGTCAGAAATGTATTATTGATTCCCAGATGTGTCTATAAGATGAGAGATAAATGTCCTCACTGCTTACCTGCTCAACAGCCTGCTCATAGTGCCTGAAATTCTCCAGTTCCCGCTTTGTCCTTTCACTCAGCTGCTGAAAAATCTGCTTCCTCCACGCTGCTGTCTGTGCAGGAGTGATGGACAGGGACAGAGACTGCACAGATGATGACAAACCTGGGACAAAACCAAACCCAATAAACTGCAGTGAGCTTTAAGTACAGTTCTGTGAAGGTAAAACACAGCACTCCTTTGAACACCTGGATCAACCCAGTATAACACCATTTTTATAATGATTATCATTTGGAATCAATGTATTACAGACAAACTTTGTAAATGATGCATAGAAATAGGATCACTGGATGATTATATAGAAGCTTTTAAAGCTGTAATCTTGTAAAAACAAGAGTTTTGTCACTGAACTGCAAGATAATTAGAATAATTAGATAATATACTGCATCAGGAGTTAGACTGTTCAATACTGGGATGCCACAGTTCATGGTTTATTTTATCCATTTCAGTAGGAATGGAAGAGTGAGGCAATTACTGTCAGCATCTGCATCTCCCAAGAGCCATTTTCCCTCCTTCCTGTTACTGCTCCATGATATTATGTGTTTTACCAAAGCTGCAGTCTCAATACAGTTAAAAACGAGATGTAGATCCAGCACAGATTACTTTACAAAATTGTTACAGGAACTCAAGAGAAAATAGTACTTTTACTTTATTTATCTCAAGCCCAAAGTGTTCTACAGCTAAATACTGCAGCACTATGCTCAGACATGAACCTATTAACAAAACTGCAGTGAGAGAAAGTGGGTTAGCACAAGTTTTGTGCCATTGCTTTGCTCAGAGAAAACAAACCAACATTTTTCTTAAAGAGCTGTGACTTGAACTGGGGTGTGCTGTGGTGACTGACCAGTACCTGATGGAGCAGTGAACCACTTCAGTGGGCTGTGCAGATCCACCAGACAGCCTCCCCCAGACACCCAGGCCCACAGCGGGTGCTCATCGGCTCCGTACTGGTCTTCAGCTCCCCCCGAGAACACGCCCAGGGAGGAGAGGCTGGAAGTGTCTGCAAAGCTGCTGACAGAGAGCACTGGATGCTTCTGAGCCTCCTTCAAGTCAATGTTTATCCACTGCAGCTCTGCAGAAGGATTTGGGTTTCCAGGAGATTTATTCATTTCAAGGTTATCTTTCTCATGAGTAGCTGAAGCAGCAGTGGCTTCTCCTTGCTCGGAGTGCAGAGGATCCCCAGGCAGCTGTGCAGATGTTCCAGCCTGGCTGGCTGGGCCATTCCCAGCAGCTGCAGCTCCCAGCAGGGCAGGGCTGGCAGGGCTCGTGGGCAGCTCTGTATCAGAGGAAGGATCTGCATCACCCTGAATGACCGCGCTTGTTTGGTTCTGAATATCATCAGTAAAGAAACAGCCAGCACTGAAGGACAAATAGATAATTAATTACCATCCAAAGCATTGTAAACCAGCACAGGCCTTAGCTCACAGACACACAGAAACTGACTTAGTGTTTCATTGTAGGAGACAAACAGCAGACTTCTCTTTTAAATGTCAAATTCTATCATCAGAGGAGAGTCCAACACAAATCTAACTGGTCTAGTAAATCTGAAACATAGGATGGAATTTTATTGATCTTTTCAAACAATTGGTGTTCTTGACTGCCCACAACTCTCAGGAAAATGCATCTCATTTTCTGAATATGAAATAATGAGTAGATTTTTTAAAGCCTATTATTAACTTCATGATTTGTCTTTGCTAAAGGGAACTTCCCAGCACACACTCAGCTCAAACAAGTCAGATCCACTGGCACCTGTGGTACAGCCCAGAGGCCAGCAGGCAGGGGGAGTAACTGATTTAACCTTCCTAGGAAAAGAAACATAGAGTGACACTCAGGAAGAATAATTCCTAAGTGGAATTGACACTCCTTCATGGTATTTCATAAACAACATTTTCTCTTATTAGAGTAGTTCCAGATAGTAAAGCCCAGAGGAACATGCTTTACTGCAGCCATGCACTGAATTCCAATGTGGGAGCTTCAGATTCTTAGAGACTGCAACAACTGCTGCTTATTGTTAATTTTAATGACAAAATGCAAGTGCCTTTTCTCATACATAATGATGAGAAATGTCTTCCCCACTCCTCCTTGTCTGCACCCCTTGAAGGTAAAGAAGTATCTCCTGGCATTGAAACCCTTGCTGTACAAAGTTTTGAGCAGGTATTTCATGAAGTACCTGAGCAGACTTGTTGAGCTCCCAGTCTGAGATCTGTCACTCTCTCTGCCAGACACAATTGCCTTCCATGTCTTCCCACTGAGCTCACTTGGGGTGACACCTTGGCGAAAATAAATCTCTCTGTCATCGCAGCCGATTCCCCAGACCTAGGGAGGAAAGGGCTTGGTGAAGGAAGTGGTGTGGAATGCAGTAGGTGTCAGATACAAAAAAGGTGCAGTGGTGCAGAATTGAGCACAGGGAACTACTGGACACAGCGTTTTCCTTTTGTGTCCTTCCTTAATGCTGACAGTGTAGATGCAGAACAAAATTCTGTACCAAAACCAGCCTGCACCTCCCTGTGCCATACAAGACACGTGCTGGCTGTCACCTTCAGGTGCACAATGCAGAATTCAGCCACTTTCCCTCCCAGCAGATGAAGCCCAGGGCCCCTTTGTCCAGGCAGCCCTATTGGCACTGCTGAGAGTCCTCACCATGAGTGAACAGCTCCTGCACTGGAAGGAACACACCCCTCAGAGGTGACATTCCCCTTTGGAGGGGAATGGAAAAACCCTCTCAGCTGCTCCCCAGCTCTCTTACCTGGTTGTTTAAGCCCACAGTTACCATGATCATTTCTCCAACCATTTCAATCCAACTTGTCCCACAAGGATTATGTGAGTTCACTCCTCTTCTAAACCACACCTACAACAACAAAAAGTCTAAATTTTTCTCCTGTTCTAGCAGGAATTTAGTTTCTTTAGTGGATTAGTCTTAATCTCTAACACTGGCTTGCCAAATTGTCTTAAGAAGTCAATTACTTCCTTCATCATTTTTCTTTATCAGATAAAGATAAAACAATTCTCCCAATAGTACCTACATTGTGTCTCCACCTGCAGCCAGAAAAGCCAAAAAAGGAGACTTTTGTAGGACCTTCTGTGGCAGAGTTAATTTTTATGCTGTTGAAAAAATACTTTCTATTACTACCAACATGTATTTCTGATCACTCTGAATGGGCTTCTAAACAGTGTTCTTACATTGAAACCCTAGAAGCAAGGCTTCCAGAAGGAACTGTCAGTGGATATCTTCAGCAGTACAGCCCTTTAAATTGTCTCCCCTTAGATCTGACTACCAATCTGAAAGTGGCTTGGCACCTGGAAGAAGTTCCCTCTGTATGTAGCATATATCCACACAGTCATAGAAGCTGTTGGTTGAAGTCCCATAACATCAGGATGCTTGACTGCCCTGTGACAGTCTGAAGGAAATGCACCAGTTATCTCCTTTTATTCCAGTGGGTTTTTCTGGCAGATGGAGCAGGCTGGGCACAGTTACCATGGCTCAGCTGACAAGCAGTGACTCACTACAGCAGAGAAACTCCACAGAACTGCTGCACAAGCACAGAGTTCAGGCCTGGCTTGGAACTCAGTGTGGAGGAGCAGGGAGTGGGACTCCAGCATCTTTAAGGCATTCCATTCTAAGTTAAAACTCCAGTAAGAAAGTAATCACACATCCACATAAGAGATATCTCACCTAATTAAATACCAAAACCTCCGCATTAGAAGGCTGATGAAGAGGGAACAGTTGCAATAGGAAGATTAAAAAATAGCATCATGCAGGAAAGTGTAGATGAGAATATTCCCCCTGCTGCTTTTGATGCAAAATTCAGTTCTCGTGGAAACAGGAGTCACTTCAATTTTGATGTTTAATATCCCTTAGAAGAGGCTCCTCATCCAGTCCCCACCAACATCCCCACCCACCTGCCAAATCTGTCTGACCTGGGTTCAGAAATTCCTTCCAAAAGAAAAGCAATTTTTTTAATTCAACTCAACTATCACAAATGACAGAGAATTCCCATAACAGCAAGGGGAACTAGAATTCCCAAACCATGGGGATAGAGGGTTCAAATCACCAGTGCTTCCTGTGCAAGTTACACTCCTGTTTGAGAGCAGCAGACAGGGAAAGGGGAAAAAAAAATTAAAAATCAAAAGCAGAATATAAGCCCTCTTACTTTTCTATCCTTTGTAACACACCACACCACATCAACACCCACAGAGATGTGCATAATCCCATTTTCAGAGCTTGGAGACTCCACAGTACTCCAGGAAATTCCTGCAAAAGACAGAGCCCAGAAGGCACTGCAGGTTAGTTTCTTATTCAACACTATCCAAATCAAAGGGGTTTCCATCCAGATTTAACAAATTTTACCTTGAGGGTTATTCCTATCAATTCCTTCTCTCACAATAGCTTGCCCTTCCCAGAGAGTTGCCCAAAGGAGGTCATAGGGCCCACAGCTGATCTGTACAACTTCACCAGGAGTGGGGACTAAGGACCACGTGGAACCTTCTGGATTGTGATGGCAGACATTTTCTCTGTACCATACCTAGACAAGTTTAAAAAAACAAATGAAATAAGAAAAAAAAAAAATCACTACAACAATGAAACCATTGAGAGAAAAGACAAACTGGAAAGAACTGCTCTTTTTTAACAACTGGATTGTTTTATGTAGTGTATGGCACTCTGACCTTTAAAGGTGCCTTTTTTAATGTTGATTATGCACTTGAAGCTATTTCCTTATGTACTAAGGGAGGAGGCTGTAGTACAGAGCAGCCTTTGTCATGGAACTGCATCTGGACTGGATACAGTAACTATTGCTACAAGTTCTGTGTATATTTCAACATTTATATTTCAACTTCAGTGTATTTCAGGGCATGTTATATAAACCAAGAGTGGACAAATACATAACAAAAAAAATGTTACTGCTGGCTGACAGCCTGACCCCACTTTCACTGAACAGAGCTTGTCACAATATGGGGGAAATATTCCATTCTCTGTGCAGCCTTTGGTGACATCCAGCCATTTGCTAGTCCAGGACTGTGCAGTTTTCTGTAGATCCCAGTCAAAACTGGAAGGTCAAACATAGAAAGCATCCTGTGGCAGTCATACCAGTGCTCCACAGCATGACTGCTGAGTGCTAAATCTTCATTTTTAGGAATACTTTATCTCCCCAGGGACTTTCACTTGGGAAATAAAAGCATTTTACAATGGCAGTCAAGTAAGCCTGTAGACTGGGATGCTTCTCACGTATTAGTAGAATGTATGAGGAATAGGGAGTTTTATTTTAAACAATTTAACCAAGGTTGCTTGCCTCTCCAGGCAGTGCCAAATGGGACTGAAAGCTCAGGCTATCTGTTAAAAAGTATTATATTCTGCCCTGTGAGAACAAAAGTCAGAAACTTTTAGAAAGGAATATTAGATACATGCAGTAAGGATGAAGGAAGAAAAGCAAGAATCAAATCTTCACAGGACTGAGCAAAAGAGGACACCCCATGGGAGGCCTGAGACCAACAACAACATCAACAGAGAAAGATGTACAGTTTTCAATAGAAAATAAAATGAAAACATTTCAGAGCTGGATGCCACATTGCCAGGTCAGGAGGTGACCACTTTCCAATCAGTAAGTCTTAGAAAACCATTTTGTAAACTCTTGAATTATCCCTGTCTCTCCACCCCAAAGGCACAGCACAGTGCTTCACCAGAACCTTTGTCAGGTTTTAAGGCTCCTTCTCCTGGTTCCCTGCACCACAGACAGCATTCTGGGCATTTTTCAAGATATAAGATATACTCAGCTGAACTGGTTCATGGAGGTTAAAGGCTTCCATAAAACAACTACCCTAGAAGTACTAAGCCTTTCCATTTACAACACAACTTGTTACATAATGTAGTCCCAAAGCAGCTTTTCATCCTCTGCCAGTTGCACAAGCAGTGCATTTCCTTACCAATATAAGACAATAACAACCCTGTCTTGCTTTACAAGTATTTAACTCCTTTTCATCAATAATTTTTGTTAGCAACCTTAGGGAACACACACATACCCTTCCTTGCAAAGAAACTGCCCACACTGAGAGGCGGCCGAGAGGCTCGTCCGTGATCTCCCAGCCTCCAACAGAGATGTCATTGAAAGGGTCTGGCAGCTGGTCTGGTTCATCATGGGACACGATCTGGAGCAAAGTGAAGGAAGGTTGAGGAGACACTGCAAACAGGTGACTTGGGTGGTGGCATAGCTTGTTTCTTGCACATTGGTTATGTGTCACTTCCTAGAGTGGCTGAGCATGGAGATTCTCCCTCTCATTCAAGGCCTCCATATGCTGAGAGGGGAAATGCTGCCAAGGCAGCATAGAGAGGTCTGGTTTGCACCCTAACTAAAGGAAAGTTTTACTCACAGAACATTGCATACAGAAATGGCAAGCTGAAAGACCACAAATTACAAATTTTTATGTTCTTAGAGTGGAACAATTATTAAAGAAATAGTTATTCACACAGATAAAGGTGACACCTTGAATGAGAGGGCTTTGCCACACAACCAAAGGAAGTTAAGAAGTTGATCTGAAATTTGCAAAGAAGCTGAGCATCCATCTCCTAATTGCATCACCATGAGATCTGGCACCTTATTACCACAGGTTTCTATAAAAAATCTCAGCCTTCCATTTATGATTACAACAATAGCAAGTTGGAAGTGAAGGAATCCAAATCCAGCTTACAGAGAAGTCATAAAAAATTAACTTCCCTGCACTTATACTTGATTATTTCAGACAATCAGTTTATTTAATATTTAAAAGAGATGCAGAACCTTTGCCCAAACGTCCCGTGATTTGTATCTCCTGTATCTGATCCATCTCCTGCGTCTGACACAAGAATTCCATCTCTTATCCTTTGTGTAGGTGCTGGGGAAGTCTATGGCATAAGTCCAGCCCTGCAAACAGAGGTTTTCTTGTATAAAAAACAGGATCAAGGGAAAGCTTGAAGTCATAACTCAGAACAATTCTGCACAGGAGTCACAGCACAAGTCACTCTGTGTGTCTCTAGAGCCCTGATTAACAGATCAGCTAATTCCATGAATGATTTATGAATCATGCCCAAATTCCTCTGGATGATATACACAGAACAAACAAGACACAGTAAAACATTTTACTTTCTTCTAGTAAAGACCTTAAATAACAATGGCATTCAGTTGCCAGGATTTTGTGGCTTGATCAAAAGAAAAAAGCTTCTATAGAAGCCCCTACAGACTTCAAAAGCCTTCAAACAAGATCCTTCTTTCTGTTGTACTAGAGTTGAGCTATTTCCCAGAAAGAAGTATCTATAGCAAGTTTTATTTTTACAGACTTTTTTACACTTCTATGAAAGTTCCTTTCATTTTACAGAGTAAGGATTCCCAGAATAGATCTCTTTTTGGTATTGTTCACCTACCCCTTTCTCTGTTGGTTCCCCTCCAATATTTTCATCCACATACCAGTCAGACTCCCACTCCCAGTGTGGTGAAGGCAGTGTGAAACTATCAAGCTGCTGGTGTTTTAGCCCGCTCACATCACTCCACTGCCAGCGGTCACTGGGCAGTAATTTCTCACAAAAGCCACCAACTGGATTCCAGCGCTGCCAGAAATAATAAATACAGGATTTTGGTTGAGATCACATCATCCCATTGGACATCTACAGGGAGTCACGATGCATTTCATATTTTCTGCAGTAGAAGAGGAATAAATTCCTGGGGTGAAGGAGAAAGTGTTCACTCTGTGAGCCCCTCCCTGCCCCAGCCTTTGGAGGAAGCTTTTTTAAGAAGGGCTGACTGCAGAGCTTGTCCCAACCAAGTCATTTTCAGCTACATAAATAGGACCATCTGATGCTATATTTTACCAGGCACAGGGCTTTTTTCTTCTGTGATGTATGGCACCATGACAGTGCAGCATCAGGGTAATGCTCTATGGATGGCCTTGGTGTTTCTAATCTGCTCCCAGAGAAAGATTATTCATATCTTGGCTGCACTAGAAAAACAGCACTGCCTCTGCCAGGAGCAGTGTCTAGAGAACTGTATCAGCAAATTTCCCCTGGATCTTATGTTATATTTTTTCCCTAATCTGCCTTGAATCAGTTACAGAACCAATAAAATAAGGATTTGCACCAATACAGTAATTTTTTCCCCCACACTCCTACACAGAAATTCTGGCAAAATCTGTCTTATGTTTTAGGACACATGGAAAATGAATGGTTCAAAATACATCTATAATTTTTACATAAAATATTATTTGCTGTTACTAGAAATCTGGCTAAATTGCCTTGCAAATTATCTCCAAACTACTTCAGTTTAATTTTGGTGTTGTTAGCTCTTGTAGAGTATTTCTTTTTGTGCTTTCTAGTATTTTGTTTTCCATTTTTCATTACCTAGAACAAACAAAATGAAAGTTTTAAAGTAACAAAATCTAAAATTTTTCATTTTTAAAGAACATGTTTACACAATAAAAGGAACATTCTTAAATGGCTGAAAAGCTGTATCAATATTAAATAATATATAAAATTAATGTTTTGTACTTTTGCCCATACAGGTAAGTTAATGTCTTTTCCCAATTTATATTCATTCCATTATCTATTAGAAATCAGAGAAATGTGCTCAAGAAAATCCACCTATTTTCTCTCTCAATTATCTTTTGGTTAACTTAAGGCCAAATTTGATAAATTTCCTTTAAAATACTGTTTTAAAGACAATATTTTGAAGTGCATCAGATAGAAAGGATCATCTTAACACCTCTATGGAAACATTGTACTTTAATGGAAAGTTATGCCTTTATTAAAGAAGTCTTTGTAACACTAAGAAGTAGCATTTTTTAAAGAATAATATAATTCTGACAATGTATCTTTGTTGCCTGGAAGTTACGTGGGACATTTTCTTAAGGGCATTGTGCATTTGTCACTAAGGAAAGGACAAATGGGAACTCAGTGGAAAGGATGAATGCTCCAGTGTGAAATGGCTCACACAGAACAGGCTGGAGTTCACACTGACATTGCTTTTGCCAGGAGCAGGGAAGTGTGACTCCTCTGGGAATTTAAATACTACAAGAATAACCTGGTATTTGGCACATATACGTACTCTTCAGAAACTTCTGGTCAAAAATGAAAACAAATAAAACTCTTGTGAGAAAAACACACCAGGACAGCTGCAGGATGAGCTGCCAGCCCAAGCAGTGGCTGTGTGGGAGGTACTGTACCTGTCATACCTGGTTCTCAAAGGTTTCCTCCTGGTATCTGATGGGAACGTCCCCTGAGAACACGTAGGTGTACACCTGATGGTCACAGGCTATTCCCCAGCAGCACTGCTTGACAGCAGAGACCCGTTTGAATTCCAGCTGGGTGTCCTTACAGAGCTCCCAGTACTGGCCAACAGTAGAGAGACTGTAAACCCTCCCAAAAATGTCAACAGCCCACAGAAGGGAGCTGGGCATGGCCATATCTGAAAGGCAAAAAACGAGATTATTACTGGAAATGATGGGTACAAAAATGGATCTTGAACCTACTGCAGATCAGTCATGCTCTGAGCCATCATCAGTCAAATTAAATAAAGATGTAAGGGATGATTTTTTTAAAAAAGGGCCTGTGCAAAGTTGGCAGCCAGATCTTTGTCAGAGCTGTGCAACCACTCAGATGTCCCTGAAAAGCCATAAGAAAGACCCTTCTACCAGCCCACTACTGTCCATCCTACAAGAGCTCAGAAATAAACAGGACAGCTCTGGCAGGCTGGGACAGACGTCAGTTCTGAACTGGGATGAAGCAGCACAGACCATTTCATAGCAGGCAGCTCCACTCTCAGGATCTGGAAATGCTGGCAGTGCTACATACCCTGCTCATCTCAGCTCCACAAAGCCCTGATATCCCCTGATCCCTCCTTCTCAGCCTCCTCCATGTAACGACACAGCTACAAAGGCAAGGAGGTGAAAGGGAGCTTCTCCAAAAGCACACATCTGGTTTTTCACTATGGACCCATTGCCTGCTCCTGCCAGGAAACCTCTTTCAAAGCAGTCTGGATCAGATCCAACTTTAGGGTCCTTTTACGTAGGTGTGGTGAATTTAAGTACACACAGAGCATGGTCTGGCAGCGCAGACCTGGTTGAGTTCCATTCTGGTTCTATCACATAATAACCTGTCATTTTCTGGGCACTGCAGCCCTGCCCTTCTCAGAGGGCTGAGGCAGGTGCCTAAAAGGTCATCAGTCCTTCCAGAAGTCAAGAAAGGCCAGCATGTTTCTGTCACTTGACCTGGGTGTCATCAAAACAGAAAAATGTTGGTAGTTCTGTATGTTTGACAGTCAGAATTGCTAATGAACGTTTTGAACTTTGCCTTCAGCTCCTTTAACTGTGCAGTAGGGAACTGGGAAAAGAAAGGTAGAAAAGTGGACTCAGATCCAACACAATGAAAGGAATTCTTGGAGTCAGTGTGGAACACTGCACCTCTGTTCTCAAAAGGCAACTGTGCTTTTAACACAAGAGCCTAAGGAGAGCTGCCTGCCTGCTTTCTGATAAAAGAGGTGGCACACAGGGACTGCCTTGCACTGGGAAACTGCAGAGAATCTCACACAGCTGGGTCAGTGTCAAAGAACAGCACAGGAAAATCCCATGGGATCCCTGGGAGAATATATCAGGAGTCTGCTTCATAGAATTGCTGCTAAGTACCTAAAAACCTGGATCCAACAGGTAACAGTGATAAGAAAACACACAGCAGCAGAGAGTGAGTGACACCAGGGGAAGGTCATGAGCAAAATTCTCCCATTATTTGTAGCATAACTAAGATGAATCTTCTGGTTTTGACCATTTTCCCCTCCTTGTTGCTGGGACTTTGAAGGCATGAATCTTTCCTCTTGGATCAGCCATTTTCCTTCTTTATATCCTCCTATAGTGGAGTAGAGAAGGACATAACATGGAACAATAGAATGGAACAAAGTGAAGAGGAGGTGAAAATTAGTGTGTGTATCACTGGGAAAATGAAGGCTGTGAAAATAACCCTTCAGTATTAGTACTTGAAATTCTCCAAAGCAGTGTTTTAAACAGAAGAAAATGTTATGCACTTAATGTTAAATAACCAGAATGCCTGAGAGTCTGGAGTAAAGGAAGCATTACAGATAATGCAACGATGACAGCTACCTAGGCAGTAACAAAGAAAAGTGATGCTTGGGTCTCTAAAAGATGGGCAAAGATATAAATGAAGGCCTGTACCTGGAATGGCAGTCCAGGCAGGCAGAAAAGTACCTGCAACAGTTTGGGAAAAGGTGATGAAAATTCCAAAGATTATGAAGTTAAGAAAAACATAGATGGGACAATTAAAATAACCCAGGCTAATGCAACTGGTTTGAAATACCCAAGGCAGCCAAGACAAGTGAGAGTTTCTACATATTCTTTCATCTGAACTTTTGAGACAGTGTTTGGGGAACCATGGGAAAATCCCAAATGCATTTGGGATTATAAACTTTTAAGATTTCACTTTAGGCCTCTCTGCACTGGCTGTGCTGCAGAAGATGAAGGTATTGCCCAATTTTGAAGGATGCTCAGTGCTGCTGGCTTATGTGCTTTCCAGCGAAGGCAGAAATTGTCAAGTATTTTCAGGGGCCTGGAAAAAATCTGATCTGCTGAATTATTCCTCACCCTGCAGCTCAGCCAGGTAATTTCGGATAGAACTAAATTACTTAAACGAAGAAAACATACCGGTAATTAAAATTTCCAGTGGCCTGGCATATCACCGATTGTTACGGAATTCAAGAAAAATATCCCAACTCCTTGCATATAATAAAAGCGATGCTGTTCCAGGGAGAGCAGGGCCCTGTCCCCGAGCTCAGGCCGTGGCGGTGGCAGGGTGTTTACCAGCCCAGGACTCGGCGTGTTCCAGGCACACTGCGCACACATTTCAGCTCCGTGTCCCACGAACCGAGCGGGGACTCCTCCGGCACCCCCGTGCAGCCACGGCCGCGCCGCGCGGAGCCCGCGGGGATCCCAGAGCGCTCCACGGAGGCGCGCACGGTGCCCGAGCCCCGCACGGGGCCCTCCCGGCCGGGCATTAAGGCCGGATCGGCTTAGGAGCCGTGCGGGGCTGAGGCGCTGCCGGCCTGGGGCGGCTCCGGGCCGGGCACAGCCGCGCTCCCCGCGGGCTCCGGCGGCGCCGCCCGAAACGCCCCGGGC
>VZTB01008340.1:230856-324099 GCA_013397245.1 Thryothorus ludovicianus | reverse complement strand
GGCCGCCCCAGGTGGGTCACGGGCGGTGCTGCGGGTGGGGGGGCGGGGGCGGCTGTGGGGAGCCCCCACTGCTGCCGGGGCCGGGCGGGGGTGCCCCGGGGCCGTGGCTGCCTGGCCGGAGCGGGGAGCTCCGGGGTCGCTCCCTCGCGGCTCCGGGGGCTCCCTCGCGGCTCCCGGGGCTCCCTCGCGGCTCCCGGGGCTGTCGCGGCTCCCCCGCTCGAAGGCAGCGCCGGGATCCAGGTGTTCCAAAGCGCCGTCTCCCTTTGCCCTCCCTGCCTCCCTCGGGGCCCCTGGGGTGTTTGTGTTGTGCTCTCCCCAAAATCCCGGCTGGGATTGCGGGCATTCCTCACCCGCGCGGCTTTTCTGCCTCGGAACAATGGCAGAACCGCAGCTGTGCCTGGCACTGAAACAGACCCCAAACTTGTTCTTTGCCTGCGCTTCGCTCTGGTTAATGTTTGTTTTTTCTGATACACTTCAGTAGTCTGGGAGAGACTTGGGCAGGTGAGTAGCTGCAGTGCTTTCGTTAGCTAAATTAATACTAACATCTGCCGAAGAAAGAAGTGACCTCTCAGGAAAGAGGAATGCCTCAAAAGTTATGAAAGTTTCATAGCAGACACAGACCCCCATCGTTGAGTTGAACCTTGAGGCTATAGATAGATTTTCCTGTTGATAACTTGAAGCTTGTTTTCCTTCAATACGGGTATTAGTGGTTATTTTCAGTTTGAATAGTGAGGTTGCCATACTTCACAGATGGATAACTTGATTGAAGAAAGTCTGAGAACTTGGGAAATAAGCTCAAAACGGGTTATAACTGGGCAAACTGTGCCTTTATTACACTGCATACATCTAACCATCCCTTTCAAAAGCTTTTTTAAAATATAATTTCAAGTTTTTAACATTAATAAAGCAGTTAAAGGCTTCTGTCTTCTATCTACATCTGTTAAAATTACTCATCGTTTTGCTAACAACATGGATTTTCTGAGAGTTGGGGTTTTTTCCTGTGCTATCTCTTTTTACTTGCATCCTATCACTCCTACCTTGCTCTCCAGTTAGAAAATTAGTATATGGAATTTAAGCCTGAAACTTGAGGAAGGTATGTTCTGTTTCAAATTGTCTGTCTGCTGGAGTGGCATGTTCTTGATACCTAACATCCAGAAGTGAAAGCTATGGTCATGTTGAAACAGTTTATCCCTGGTGCTCAACAGCATTGAAACAAAATCTTGAAGTTAATTATTAGCTCAGTGTCCTTTTGGGATGGTTAAACTGATACTTGGGTTTATGAAGTGGTTTGCTATTAGATGTGCCAGGTGTTCCAGTTCTGATTTTGATAGAGCTTAAAGTGCTCAATCAAGACTACGTTCCTGTTTATTGTTTTCCGTGTTTTGTTGTCATACTTGTAAATTATCATTGTTCCTTGTGCCTTGCATGTGGTGATTGAGGGTTTTTTCCTTATTTTAGGGTATCCTGTTCCTCCACCGACATCACAGCCAAACTATTCGAGCACGTACACCATCATTCAACAGCCTGCCACCACCACTTCTGTCGTAGTAGTTGGTGGCTGTCCTGCCTGCAGGTAAAATGGCTCTTGAGGAATTAAACTCACTCCTGGGTTTTGTTATTTAAGATAGAGATGTCCCTATGGTTCCTTGGTTTCCAATATTTTTCTTTGTGGCTGTATTACAATTAACTGAAAAGGCACTGAGCTCTAGCAGTGGAATGCTTTGGTTTGTGTAGTGTGTGACACCTGCTGTAAATAATACAAGACACTGCAAACATGAATCTGGAGGAAGATCTGTAAGTGATACTTTTAATGAAATGGCACTTCAGTAACAGATGTAATGGGTCAGTTCTTGGGGGAAATCATGACAGGAAGTCCTTTCTGATGTGTTTATGCCTGGTGATGGTGAGTAGCATGATTTTATTGTGAAACTCTGTAATCTTTGACCATAGTCACTTCTGGTTTTCTGGCAGTGGTGTGGAAGAACTTCTGCTGTTGTGATGTGTGTTCCCATTCCCAGTCCAAACTGTGCAAAACCAGGCAGGGTGGTTGTCAGTATTGGCTGAAAACATTGGTGGCTTAAAGCTTTAAAAAAAGTCTCTAAGAAAGTCCTTTAACTGCAGAACTGAGAAATTTATAGACCAGACCAAAAATGTCAGTGGTGAAAACCAGAAAAAGTGGTCAGCTGTTACATGGAGTTGCAGCAAGAGAGCAGCTTCCCCCTTGGAGATGGCAGCCATAAAGAAGGAAGGAGGCCCTCAGTTTCCTCACTAGTGCTGTAAGTCAGCTGTAGTCCCTTTCACTTCTCAGTTCTTCCCAGGATATCAGGCCATGGCTGAGGGCAGAGGGATTGCTGCTGCTGCAGTTCAGGCACTGCTGTGCCTGGCCAGCTGTGACTCAAATGCAGGCTCACTCCCCTCTGTTAAAGTGTACAGGAGTTACCCTTGGGGTGTCTTGCAAGGAGGCTCTTGATGCTCCTCAGGTCTGAGCCCTTCCTTCCCTCTCAGAACAGGCAGCAGACCTGCCTGGGAACCTGAAGTGGTACCAGTTTGGTGTGTGCTGAGTGTGACAGAGGGTGGCATGGCAGGGGCTGTAGCTCAGGTGTTGAAGCTGGTGTTTGTCTCAGAGTCAGTACCTGCCTTCAGAGGTGGATTCAAATAAGGATCCTGTGGTGTTATGTGAAAATAGGTGCCTGTTGAAATGGCACTAGTTAAGGCTGAAAAACCTGTACCAGCTGGAGCTATTGATCTAGGGGTGTGTTTTGAGCAGTGGGGGGAAGCAAGTGCTGAGCTGTTCAGAGGATGTGGTAGATCCTGCCACCTGAGTGATTACATCAACATGCTGATGCTGTAGCTCAGCCACAGGACAGGGCAGATGTGCATGGCTTGGAGAGAGGCAGCAGGATGCTGATGCACACAGGCCTTCTGGCCCCAGCACAGCTCAAAGCATTTCACTGGGGGAGTGCTCTTGCAAATAGCTTAAAATGGGTAGGCTCTTGTTGCTAGTATTTTTTTCTTTTTCTGGAAGTTTGTAGAATATCCTGGTTTGGAAGGGACCCATCAGGATCATCTAGTCCAACTCCTGGCCCTGGATGCTCCAGGAATCCCACCATGTGCCTGAGAGCATTGTCCAAACACTTCCTGAGCTCATCCCAGGCTTCTGGGATGGTCTAGGAAAGGCTTTTGAAACACTCATTTGTACATATAATATATAACTTCAGCCAATTTTTTGGAAATGAGCAGTCTGTTGTTTTTAAGTGATCCCACTTGAATAGCTTTCTTGAATCATCAGGTATGCCCAGCTGGAAGTAGATTGTGGACTCCTGAAGCAAAATACTCTCCACAAAATGCTAGTTTACTCTTGGGTCCTCAGTTCCAGATTGTGGACTCCTGATAGTGAACTAGTGAATAGTGAATAGGAGAACTGTTTAAATATTCTGGATCAGGGAATCCCAAGGATGAGTAACTGTATCTAGTAATGGTGTGTCAATCTCCTTTGCCTTATTACCATATTAGTTCCTAATTGCCCTAGAATAGGAGACAAGTGTCAAGGTAGGAGGGAAAAATCTCAGATTGCTGGTTTTTTGAATAGTCATGGAATTGCTAGTGCATGACTTCAGGAGAAAGGACAGGGAGGCTGGGTGAAAAGCATAATATTGTAAATATTCATGGGAGCCTGAGGGGACAGGGTTCATATTCTGGAAGGTTACATTGGCTACTACTTTTAGAGAAAAAACTCAACTTTGACTTCTCAAGACCTTAAGTACAGTTCTAGTTTACTTCTATGTCCTGGAAACCTATTTTATGACAAATGCAATGTGCAGCTACACTCTGAATACTGCCCTGAACAGAAAAGTTGTTGAAGGGGCACTGAAAAATATTAAAAGCTATTAATGGTACATAAAAAAACTTTGTTATTAAACTACCAGGTCAGTTGTCCTGTTTCTTGATTTGATGGTGCGTGGTTGGTTGTTGCAGAGGTCCATCTGCTTTAGGTCACCAGGAAAAGCCTTGTGTGTGGCTGTGGAATGATGGAGTAACCTAAAGGCCATCAAGAGGATTTCTGCCATCAGAAATACAAAGCAGTCTGTTGCACAATGGCATGTATTCATGTTGCTGATTGAAATCAAAACCATTTCCAACTTAAAATATGTGATGTTGAGGAGAAATACACAGTATTGGTCTGTTATTTGAATTGGTGTCTATTTTACTGCAGTCATGAGTGATCTTGGGGTTAATAAGCTGGCTCGAGTACAGTCGATCTTTAGGCTTTTTTTAATGGTATTTAATCATAAAAAGTACAAATATCTCCAGAAGTAGCCTCTGAAGTTGGTAATGTGCCCGTGGTGAGTGGTAATTGCATTCCTGCCCTTCTCCTTCTGAAGCAGGAATCTGCCATCTGAGGGATGAGTCTCCTGTCTCCCAAGCTGTGCCTCTTGCTCAGAGCTGTTCCTTGCACTGAGCTCACTCATCTCTGGTCAGTGCTGCTTTCTGGTTGCAGACTGCAGTTTGAGTGTGTATTCCATCCTTCCTTGCACTCCCACAATGTCCTTGGTGGTTGTAGTGCTGTTGTCTCTGTGTGTTCTTCTCCCAGCTCTGATGTACAGAGAATTAAACTGAGTTGCACAATCTTGTCAGATTTATGGCTCCTAGCTGACATTTAATGTTTGACCAAGTCCTGCTTTTTAACTATTTTATGTTCCCAAGTACACATTGAGTCATTACAGGCACTGACTTTAGATATCCTGCTGTGGAATTATCTTTTCAGCTTGGAGAATGCAGCCTGGCTGCTTTACTTGTGGTCACTTTCATTTTCTTTTTCTCTGTCTTTTGTTGTTGGTGATAACTAACTGCTCAGGAATGTTTGCTTTCCTGTTATTAACAGAAGAAAGTTCCTTTTAAAAACTGTAAAAACATTCTCTTGATCTGATGATCACAAAAGCCAGTTCCTTCAAAATCTGGGAGAGAGACTGTGATGGGCCCTGTTGGGTTTTTATTTTCCTGTTCAACTGTATTCAGTTGCTTGGGAGAAGGGAGGGGACCTCACACTGCTGCAGCTTTCACTTCTGAGAGCTCAGTGCATCTGCTGGACCAGCACTGTAGTGGGCCTCAAATCTCAAATTATGCCAACACTGAAGCTTCTTCCTGAACTGGAAGATGAGACAAGTTTAATGAAAATTGCATTTATTCTGAGATATCTTACAGCATTCTCCCTGCTGCATGATTGGTTTTGGTTTGTTGTTGTGCTGCGTTTTTTTTTTTTATTTATTGGGGTTTTTTTTTACTTGACAAAGTTTTAACTTCTCACATTTAGGTTGAAATTCTGTTTTCATCAATTACATGCATGTCTTCTGAAGGAATAGACTGGAAAAATTGCGCCTAGGTGATCAAGTCCTTCCAAATTTTAGTCTTCTGCTCTTCCATTATTTCAGTCACAAATGCTGGGTGGGCTTTGATAAAAGGCTTCTTGGGATACAGGTTTTCTGTAGTTATTCACAACTACTTCTAAAATTCATGTAAATATTCTTAATTTAATTATATTCACTGGTTAAATATGCAAGGAATTTTTAAAAAGACAAGAGCAAAACACCTGTTTAGAGAACATGTCTGGTAGTGTGAGCAAACCTGGATTTTTGGTTTCCAGCAGCAAGCTGGAGATCTGTTTGAACCTGGTGAGTGAAGCAAACTTTGCAATACCTTTTTGAGAGTGCTGTGAAGAGGACAGGGAAGAAGAAAGCCTTGATCCAGCAGACTTGGGCAGAGGCTATGAGTGCCCTTTGGAATTCCTGACTGGGAGAGCTGGGATTTCTCCCAGCAGCTGCTGAGCGGGAAGTTGCTCTCTGAGCCCTGCAGAGAGGAGGGATAAGCCTCTAGCAGGGTCCCAAATGAGAACAGCACAGCTCTGGCTGCTTCTGAGGGGGTTTGTTCCACTGGTCTGGCCTGATTTGCAGACAGTAATCAAAACACATGAATCTCACAAAGTCTCATTTCTTAGAAAAATAAGACAAGCAGGAATGTATTCCCTAATGGAACTGTGTAAAAATGATAATCTGGTCTCTAATGCCTAGTCTGCCATTGGCCCTGAATTATAGTTTTTTTTTTTCTCAGAGTCACCATTTACCTTGGAGAGTACTTGTCTGATAGTTGGGATTTTGTTGTAGCAGGGAGTTGTTCTGGGGGCAGGAGAGCTGCCCTTGTTTGTTGGTCACCACAGCGGTGCTGTGTGGGCTGTGTGTGCAGATGAGGGAGGAAAAGCCCCCCCAGGGCTCAGTGTGGTTCACCCTTGGATGTCCAGCCCACGGGGGGCTCTGACTGCTGAGCTCAGCCTCGTTTGCCAGGCTGGGCTGTTGGTGTGAAGCCTTGAGGCTCATCTGGTTAGAACTGGGATTAAAGCAGTGGTGCTCCTGCAGCAGGGCAGGCTCGTGGTTGGGAGGCATTTCAGGAAAGACAAACAGCTAGAGACAGGCTGCTCCCATTGCCAGGATTCCTCTGCTTCTGCAGCCAGGCCTCTGTATAGGGAATGAGGCCTAAAGCATAAGGAAATTCAGATAAATCTGTAAATACTATCATGCTTCTTACTTGGAAGTGATTTTTAAGGATAATGGCATTTACATATAAGTATATTTTGTGCTGAGGAGAGCAAGTCAGTGGCTACATAGAGATTTGGGCTTCTTGTGGATATGGATCAACAACCATTCAAGATGCCATCAAGCTGAGGCTGGAGGAGCTGATAGCCTTCTTCATAGAAATTAAAACTGTAAACATCCTGTGCCTACTCCTTAGTTCCATATCTAATTGTCAATTCTTTTTCTTCTGCAGCTGCAGGTGAGATTTAAGCATTCTGAATGTAGCTGCTGCTGTTGCATTAGCCAGGAGATGTTAAAGAATCTCTGGCTGCTTTTGTTTGTATGCTCAAAATTACAGATTTAGTGTGTAGCTGCTACAGTCCATGCTTATCCCTGGTCTGATGTTTCCATTCAAATCTAAACTTTGAAACTCAACCAGCCTTTGTGGCAGAAGATGGGATATGATTTGATAATTCCAGGTGGTTGGTCAGTGATCTTGTGGAGGATAGTAGCAATTTTCTCAAGTGTAGTTTCTTTTCATGTCTTTCAGAGCTTGTGGTACAATCAGCCTGTCTCTGATTACCTGGGGTGACCCTTTGAATGTATTTTTAAGGTCTAAAAAATGCTGATAAGCTCACATTTAAATACTGTGATGTAGTGATAAGTCTGAAAAGGCACGTGTTAAATCGTTCACTGATCTCATTATCGGCCCTCCCATCCTGAGCATTTGGCTTAAGATCTTAATGTTTTAAGAGGTACTTTGAAAAAGGAGGTTATCTGAAAAACAGTTTGGTTTTAAGTACTTGTCAGTGGGCATAATTGACCTTACTGTATGAAGCTGGCAGCTGCAGTTATAGCTTAAATGCAAGATGCTGCTTGCAGTATAAATAAACCTTTCCACTTTATTTTTAGA
Source organism: Thryothorus ludovicianus (assembly GCA_013397245.1). NCBI lineage: Eukaryota > Metazoa > Chordata > Aves > Passeriformes > Certhiidae > Thryothorus > Thryothorus ludovicianus. The sequence continues at coordinate 316,623 of VZTB01008340.1, read as the reverse complement.
GTGGGAGTGGTGCAGTTATAATCAGCTTTTATGTGGTTTATGCTGTAGAAGAAAATTGATGTTTGGTTATGTTAGGGAATCCACAGTTTGAATATGGAGTCTCTAATTACTCCACATCTCAGGTAAGACATGCAAGCAAAAAATATTAATTGTCTCCCTTACAAAAAGTTTTGGTTTTTTTTTCTTTTTAAATTTAGTAACTGGCTAAGCAGTGGTTGGGTAAGTGTTCATCTAAAATTAGGTGCTGACATAAATCAGCAGAAGCCAAGAAGTGTTTGTGTGGCTAATGCTGTAATCACACTGTTAGGCATGATAGGAGCTCTGAAACAACAGGTATGGTGTGGAGGTCATGCAGGCACAGCTCGGGTGAGTGTCCCCTGAGCTGCCCCTGTTCTTCAGAGACCCAGCAGTGCTCCCTGTGCCTTGCTTTGTCCCTCTCTGGGCCTTTTCCCTGAATCTGGTGTGGAATATGGATGGCAATTTTAAAATTTTTAGTTTTAGTTTAACTTGGTGTTTTGCACTACCACAAAACGCTTGTGAGTAACTCTGTTTAGGGGGAAGGGAGTTTAAAAGAAATTCTATTTAAAGTGTCAAGGACTTGTGCTGACCAATGGACTTGGGCCCTGCAAGCTGATTAAGAGGGTTGGTTGGAATGGGTTGGGCTGTGCCCATCACTCCTGGGGCTGACCAGCAGTACCCTGATTGATCCCTCTGTGTTTGACTGGTGTGTTTATTCTTTAAGGTCACATCAATAGATTGCTTATTCTCTTAACTAAGCACACTGGCTTACTTGTCACAAACGTGGGTTTCAGGGCAGGAACTGAATATGGAATTATTAAGAGACAAGAAGATTTCAGAACAGTAACAAAGCAGGATTTGGATGCCTGCAGGTGGGAACTGCTCAGTGTGTGAAAGGAAGAGAAGGTGTTGGTGTAACAGCAGAGCAGGGCTGGAAATACAGCAGCTGTAATGTGCTGTGTACTGTCCTGGGTGTGCATTTTCCAAATAATGTTATTTGTGATGTCATTGAAATGCCTGGAAAAGGGGCTTTGCCTGTCTTGAGTGGATCTGCAGTATGAAAAATGAATCTTTAATAACTCAGAAACCTCAGGAGTGTGCCTGAGCCTCTCCATACATCCAGTGTGTTACTGGATTTACCTGTGGACAGGGGAGAAGGAGAGGCCTCACCCCCTGAGCTTGTGCTGCTGGTTTCTGTTTGGTCTGAGGGTGGTCAGCATTTTGTGCATTTCCCAAGTGCAAATTGCTGGATTCTGCTTCATCCAGACCTGACAGTTCTGGCTAACCCTGCAGTGTCCTTTTTGCCCCTGTATCTGGTCTGGTCCCAAGAGTGCTGAATTTCTTTGCATTCCAGCTCTAATAGCAGAGTGTTCCTGGGAGATGACACTTACTGAGCTCCAGCTCTCAGGGCACTTTGTGTTGCCACAACAGTGCAAGATTACTCTGGAATATCTGTGTGCCCAGAGATTAGAACAGTGAGAGATGAGCTCTGCAGAAGTGTTCTGCTTCAAGACACACTCCTCAGGACTTCAGATCCAACCCTTTTTCTCAGAGCTGGACCACTCCCAGAGTGAGTTTCAGTAGTGCAGGTACTGCTGCTCTCTCCCCATGGCTCCAGAGCCCTTCAGGAGAGCCCCCTGCTCTCTCCCCAGGCTCCAGAGCCCTTCAGGAGAGCCCCCTGCTCTCTCCCCATGGCTCACATTGTGCTGAGTTTGTGGGAGTAGCCACAATGCCCAGCACAGGCTGCACAAGTCTGAGCTGTGGGACACTTGTGTGCTGAGACTTGAATTTCTGTGGTGATATGAACTTTGTCTATGTTTTTTAGTTGCTTTAAAAGTGTTATCTGAGGACATGTAATGATGAAGCTGAGGGGATCAATGTTAACCTGACAGTTCTTTTATTATAGCAGACACAGAGTTAATTTCTATCTCTGCAAACAGAAATAAAGTGCATTAAAGTGAGGGAAAGCGCAAGGAGAACATGAATTTACGTAAGCAGCAGAATATCAAGAACACTTGGAAAGCCTTTGGCTTCTGGTGGTGGTTGAGGGGAAGGGGAATGGTTCCCAGGTTTAATGAAGTTGCAGTGTTTCAGGCAGTTGCTGTAAGGAAATGGTCTCTTGAGCCTGCGCCTTCCTTCGCTCTATTTACACATCCAAGAGCTTGTCCCTGGCTGCTCTCAGGGAAACAGCAGCTTGCTGGCCTTGGCACCCTGCTCACAGCCTGCACTTCAGGGTCACTCAGCTCTGTTTGCAGTGACTTTCACTGTGCCAGGAGGATACATCTTGTTCCAGTGTTTTGCTAAACTCCAAATCTTGAGTATTTAATGTCACTGCACAAATTTCTAAAGTCTGAATTCTCTGGTTTACTGTCTTCATCCAGCACTAGAGAAAGGAGTCAGGGATTGAAATGGAGGTAAATTTCTGCTGTCATAGGACTGTGCTGAAACAAAATTTGTGTGGTCATGGAGTTGGGAGTCAGCTGGAGCCACATGACATCAGTAACTAGTTCCTCTACAGTGTAAAGGGAAATCAGTTTTGAGAAGTAGAAATCTGTAGCAAACCCCCAACCTTGTATTTTTCTTGCTCTGTAAAATGGTGTGGTTTCTCATGACTGCCAAAGCACTGAGTGGTGACTTGGGGCGAACTTGGTGAGTGTCCTTGACTGAGTCTGTTTTCCCTTTTTGCAGGGTTGGCGTGTTGGAGGACACCTTCACCTGTCTTGGTGTTTTGTGTGCCATTGTATTCTTCCCCATTGGGATTCTGTTCTGCCTTGCACTGAGGCAGAGAAGATGCCCTAACTGTGGGGCAGCTTTTGGCTGAGGGGCTGAACGTGGACGTGCTTACAGAAGCTACAACTGTTAGCATACTCTTTCTAATGTAAATGTCATGTACAATCATTTTATTTGCTTCAGACCTGTTTTGTAAAGTGTGAAGGAATTTAGTCTCTTGCATGTAATTTAAACTTAATCTTTTATGAGCATGTGCATTGCAAAACATGAAAACCTGACTTGTTTTCCATGTTTAGTGGCACCTGTTGAAAACTAAATAAAACTGCTTTTCCTTTTGCAATCCTCAACTTGTGGCTGGATTATTAAATATGTTACTGACATGTCTGATACCATGTAGTCTGAAAGCAGAGTAGTAATCCTAGCTACAACGAAGGGTGAGCATTTGCCAGAGTCCTTATGTTGATGATAAATGATGTTCAAGACTGTACGTGTTTAGGGCATCAGGTATTTGAGGGAATTGTTGTAATTGCTGTGTGTGCTACCTCTATGGCAGCTCCTCTCCCCCACTGAAGGCTCAAATAGTAACACACAATCAGAGCCCTGTTTTAATTGGGGAGAGTTTTGCTTTGTGCAGGGGCTGGTTTGGTTCACAGACAGCAGAACCTTCTGCCTGCAGCAGGAAGAGGCTGGGGCACTGTCTACCGTGAGCTGTCCTTTTGCATCTTAGATTGTTTCATTCTGATACTGAATTACTGAAAGCTCAGACAGGCTAGGTTGAGCTGCCTCCACCGTGCTTCAGAAGATGGGCTCAGGTGCCAGTCACCCCTCTGAAAAGCTGCTGTTTCAGGTGGGCATGGTGGATGTTCATGCAGGGCTCTCTGGCAGACTGTCCTCAGCCTTGAACTTAAAAGGCAGGGTGAGAGGAGCCAGCACATGCTCATATACTATTTTTTGATATTAAGTAGCTGAAAGGCATTTCACATGACTTGAATTCACTGTTTATAGTAGTAGAAGTAGGCACCACTAAAGGATTGAGCCAGGAGATGCTGCAGGAAATGTGTGCATGTGTAAAATAGAAGGATTTAGAGTAAGGATTAATCACAGGCACAGCTCTGCTGTGGTTGGAGTTAAAAGTTCAGTTTCACTTACCTCAGCCACTGCACTGTGCCAGCACCCAGGCCTTTGCTCAGCTCCTTAACCAAAAACTTTCAACTTTAAGCTGTTTTCCTTTTGGGTAGGCTACAGTAAGGGAGGAATTTCAAAGGGAGCTTTTTATATTGGCAGTTGAGAAAAAATCATGGCACTGCTTTATTATGACCTGTTACGAGACTAAAGTTTGACAACCATTTTTAAAGACTGAATTATTGTTGAAGAATGTGTTGACAGTATGACATAGACTGAAAATTATTTTCTTTTGACACCTGAAATTTGTGTGTGAACATTAAGCAAGGCATTACAAGTTGTCTATTCTTAAGAGGATAAATATTTATTTGTAAGCTAAGGTATCTTTCTTACACAAAATAACATATAATCATTTATACAGGCAATTATCTATTCTGGAATAAGGCAGTTGTTACATTGTTCTGTTTGAAAAAAAAAATCACTCTTATCTTCTTTAGTAGGTGGCATATGCAGGCTTATATTCTAGAACTTACCATTGCAGCTTTCAAGTAATGAATGCCAAAGATTCTGAGCTATTACTTACTCTGATTCACTAGAGCATCCAAATTATCTCCAGTGTTTTCACAATTCCCACTACACAAAAAGGCATACTGTAAAGCCCAAGTGCTCAAACACTAGCCCAAAGCAATTATCTCATTAGAAACTATAGGTTTAAAAAACATCAGAGCTCCATTCCAGCATGTGTCTATTGTACAGTAATTACATTTAAATAAATTTTTGGGACAAGTTGAGATAGTAATTGTCATTGCTGAAACTGGGTGAGCCGTGTATTCATCGGATAATCGGTGCTGATCTGTCATTTGTCACTGTGGGTCTGAGTTTCACTGTTGCAAAGGGGTTTTCTCCACTGAAAAGAAATGCATGGAGTTACTTGAAGGCTTTCTCCACTCCAGCCCCAAATTTATTCATTCAGGTCCTTCATCCAAGCTCTTGTGGAGCAGTAAGTTCTGATTCTGAGACTCAAGGATTCTGTGCAACTCTTAGTTTAACTTGAATTTTTAAAATGAGGTTACATATGAAGAATCACTTTTTAGTGAGACAAAAATTTGGGAAGCTAATGCCTAGTTACATCAGGAGCTATTACTTTTTAAAATAGCTCCCAGTCTTTAAAGATTATTGCTTTTAACCCTCAAAGTCAGTTAAAGGAAGATTTTTAAGTCCTGCTCCCTGTCAAGCTACTGGACGAACATGTTTTTCTGAGAAGGGCCTGTGTGTTGAACTGCACTTGATGCCACTCAAGGAAAGTGCAACTAATTTTAGCCATATTGTTCTAGGGAAACATCATAGAGAAATTAATGATAAATATCCTTATTTCCCCTTATAATTGATAAAATAAAATAAGCTAATATATATATATATACACAACAAAATCGGGGTGGAAGTATTTTACCTTAGAAAAGGTGGTTTTATGATGCCATTCATGTCAGGTTTCTGTAAAAAAAAATAAAATATTTACATGAATTTATAGAAATATGCCACAGGTGATCTCACTGTCCTACTAAGGAAAGAGAACCTGTAATTAATCTCTATGGCCAGTTTGGTTTTAATAGTTCAAATTTCAGTGCTGAACCAAAGCCTGTCAGGCTTTCCATTCCAGGCACGCTGTGTTTTAGGACCTCATTCAGCAGGTTCTTAACTCATGCTTGGCTTGTGAGTCCAGTGAAATTGCTCAAGTACATCAGTTGTAAATAGACTTAGACCTTAGAATTAGGCCTAATTAGCCCTTAAAATTAATAAAAATTAACAAATGCCTGAATTAAATCTTACTGATCACCAACCCTCCTTAAAGCTATGTAAACTTTTAAGTCTTCTTTTTAATATTTGATCCTGTTGTGAATAGTACTGTCTTGTGTAGCACAGCATGAACAGTTTAACTGGCAAGAACCATTCCTCGTCTTCCCTTCTTGAAATCCTGAGCTATTTTTTCTGTGTATTCTGAAACAAAAATAAGATGCCTTGAATCATTTCCTGCTTCTGCATAGGAGGCCCAGTGAACAGACTGTTTTACACGTCTGTAAATCCTGTATGAACGTACAAGCCAGCCCAGTATAATGTTGGGCTTATTTCCAAAGCCTATGGAGCTGTGGGGGTTGGGGATTTGCACAGAAGCAGGAAAGATAAGGAAGTTCTGGAAGAATGAAAATAAATAGTGACTTTGGAACAAAACACTTGGTTGTAAGTGCAGCAGCTCTCCTCTACAGTTGTCCTGAGCTGGGGTCACAGCAGCTGCTGTCAGTTAGGAGGTGCCTCAACAAAAGTGGTCATTGTTCTATACTCCAGAACTTCTAATTTATTTCAGTCTTGCTTTCCCTGTGGAAATTTAGATTATCAAAAAAGATGTATTTGTTTTCCACTTCTAGGAGCTATCAGTTTCCATTCTGGCCTCCAGAGAGATTGTACTGCTCTAATTAGAGCCCTGCCAACTGACTGATCTGCCATTCCTCTTGGGTTTCTGGTTCAACAGGAATGTTAGTCCACAAGCCTTAAATTTATTCCTAAACCCCTGACCTATTGCCACAAACCAAAACAACCCTCAAGGTGACTGTTCCTGAGAATGGAGTGACCACAGCACACAGTGCAGGGATCCTGAGACCATTTCACATTCCATAATTCTTTTAAGCTCTTTAGTCACTCACTGGTCCCAGGGCTCTCCTGCTGGATTGGCACCTCCCAAGGGATTTGGACACAATCCCACCTGCAGGCCCCCACAGCAAGACACAGCCTAAGGGAGCCACCCTAAATTCTGACGTTTCACCATTCCTAAGGCTCATGGCTTCTTCATTCAAGAATGAACACCACAGATATGTCAAAATACAGATAGCTATCTTCAGAACTCGCTTTCATGGGGTTCTTGAGCCCAGAGTTGGTGCTGCTCTAAGTCCCCTGTGCCCCACAGCTCTAACATCACCACGATGGGTTTGTGCTGCTTTCTGTGAGAATTTCGTGTCACATTTAGCAGATTCTATTGCTGAGAAGTTTTGCTGTGCAGGGTTACAGCCAGTCACATCCCTGAACAATTCTCCCCTCCCGTTAGTGCCGATGGACTGAAACACCAGAGCTGTTGCTGGATCCCTGTGGCTCAAAGGGCTGAAGTCAGGCACAGTGGGTGAGGAGGGGGACCCGGGGCAGGCAGGGTGGGGTTTTTGGGCGCTTGCCCCGGGCACTCACCGGCCCTGCCGGCTCCGCTCTGTCGCCCGCGGCTCTCGCGGCAGCGCCCTTGGCCGGCTCCGTCCGTCTGTCGGGCTGCGCTGCCCCCAGGTAGTCCGGCGGTGGGAGCACAACCTCCCCTTTCTCCACGAGGTTCACAGAACTAACGCTTCGGATCGGGGCAGGGCTGCAAGACAGAAGCCAACAGATGCCACTGCCAGGTGCAGGACCCAGCTCGCCCTTCTCTCGGGGCTGGGAAGGCACAGAAGTGAATAATGGGGTGCTGTGTCCTGGAGCCAGTGCACTCTGAGTTAGGGCTGTGCTAAAGCTGCTCCTTGGGTCTGTGTGTGACCATTAAAACACATTGACAGAATTGTACTACACACTATTAGAGAGTATTTACTGCACACACTGCTGAACCTCAAAGAACATGAGCACAAAAGTAACATTTAAAATAAATGTTAGGAAGGATCTGGGCATTTCTGCAAGTGCCACCCAAAATGTTACCTTGGCACTGGGGCAAAGGCTTTTTCTTCTGCTGATTCACCCAGTGGTGTGGTGTATGATGATGGAAACCATCCTTTTCTGTAAAAGGAAATGTCTTTTTTATTATATAAAACTGGAAAGATCTTTCAAAATACAGTAGTAGATTCAGCAATTAGATTTAACTTTTGAAGAAATCAATTTCTCCTGATGCCAAATTAAGGTGTAAAACTAAATATGTACAGAAATTTTCCTTAGAGGGAGACCCCAAGTCTCTAGTTAGTGACAGCCAGTAAAAAAGGTGGAAAACCATTTACTATTGTCTGCTAACATAATCTGCTGAGACACAGTTTTACTTCATGTTCAAGGTGGGTAATATATTGCTTCTCTTACAGTCTGGTTGTGTCGTGCTCCCCATAAAGCCAGCCATCCTTTTCCTCAGCCACCAGCAGGGTGATGATATCCCCCTGGGCAAAGCTGAGCAATGTCTTGTTGTTTCCAGCAGTATGTGGGAAGATTGTCTTCACTTTTTGCCTTTTTATTATATTTAACCCCGTGGCAACAGAAGTTGAACGTGATAAACTGGCATCATCTGAATTCTCTGTCAAAAAAATAATAATAATAAAAAAAAACCCAAATAAAAATTAGATACATAGAAATAAATGCAATTAGTAATCTGAGAGAAAAAAAAAAAGGAAAACTCAAGTGCAAATGGAGCTATAAGACTTTGTACTTAGCCACCTCTCCCTGCCAATGTTTCTTATCACCATGAAGTTCTTAACTGCATGTGTCTTTATATGCACACACCCAGCATAATGAAGTGGAACCAACAGGCAGAAAAAGTTCTCTAAATTTTAACTGGCTACTTCTTTCCTCTTTTGGCATGAAGAGTACTAAACAATCACAGCTGTAAAAGACCTTTGAAAATTTTCCCTTCTGAAATAAATGAGTTGTGTATAAAATCTATCTTTCAAATGTGTCTCAGCACTCAGCTTCAGCATTGAGGAGACTTGCAGATACTTGGCACTTTCTGGACATGAGATGTTTATCAGAAGAAAAAAAAAAGGAGGCCTTAAAACTATATGTTATTTGAGTAGTACAATATATTGTAAATGTATTTTTAAGGAAGAAATGCTGGAATTTCTATTACACATTGAAGACATTTGCATACACATTGCATTTCTTATGCTGTGGTCTAGGCCTAGTTCTTTCCTATATCACAGAAAGTATGAAAATCAATATATTAGACACTTGGGAAGCAAATCTTATTAGGATTTTAAATTTCAGGAAAAGAACTACAAGATTGTTCCATGTGCATTTCTCCCTCACTGCTGCATGCCCTTACAGTGAACCAGAGACCTACTGTCAGTGTTTGTGTGCCCTGGAACACTCGGATGGATCCTGTTCAAAGTCATGGAATGCCCTCTGCTGATAACATTGCAAGCCATGAGAGCAGTTGGGTTAATCAGCAACACACAGGAAGTGATTAAAATAGAAACTACCTGTCCTGAGCTGCATTTTACTGCAAACAATTCTCTTATAACACATCTCTCTCCTGTTAGGTAAATTACATAAATCCTTTGTAGAGACCGTTTCCCACTCCGCTATACATCCTGAAATTCACATCATTGCAGCAGCAGAGAAGCCCGGAGGTGATTTTGAGCACTTCAGGATGTCATTTTTGCAGGGAAGGGACACTCACCTGCTGAGTGATTCAGTTTTTCTGAAGGTGCCTTGGGAGCTGTTGCAGGATTGTTGAACATATCCACGAGTGGGCTCGTGTACGCCCTGCCTGTGGGAGCCGGGGGCACTTTGGATGCATTTTCTTGGTGAGGATAAAAATCATTTCCAATCTGGAGCCACAAAAACAACAGTATCACAATACTGAGGGAACAACATGAACTTTTTTGCAAGATTAAATTCTAGAGAGGAATGTTTAAGTATTCCTAAAGGATACACATTTAACCATGACATAAAGGCCACATGTTCCTATGAAATTGCTGATCAAAGGTCTGTGAGAGGCTTGATAAACACTTGCTAGTGAGAAGGCTACAACAGCCTCTTTTGTGCAAATAGAATGAAGATCTCCAGATTTTTCTTGTTTAGAAGTTTCCTATAATCATTTAGAAATTCAACAACTAATGATGACAAACATACGAGCCAGCAGAAATGAGAATTTCACCTGTACTCCAATAAGCGAATAATCATGAAGGGAAGAAGGAGATAGAAAATAACATTTTTCTTAAGTTCATATTGAACTGCTGAGTATGTAATGACTATTACTTACAGACAAGAAGGTAGGAAGTGACTGGCTGGAACAAAAGTGGCCTTGAGGCTGAGCTCTGCAGGAGAAGCCCTGGGCACCCAGCTGAGAACTGAGCTCTGCATTTTCCCCATAGCAGAGCTGCAGCTTCATGCTTTGGTTCCATACCCAATCCAGTATATTCCAGCTGAGATACACTGTGGAGTCCATCCCCAATGCTGAGGTCCAACAGAACCTCTTGCAGCCACTCCACACCCACTGAGGAGACCCCAGAGGCACGAGGAACATACCAGGGTATTTCTCTTGACCATGGGCGAAGGCTGCGGCGTTCCCGACACTGGGGTGGAGCCAGGGGTCCTGATTTCATCTATCATCATTCTGACTTTTTCAGGCACTTTGGTGGCATCACTACAGATTTCCTCCCACCCAGGCAGCTTGGATTTTAGGAATTCTGCACACTGTATCCAAATTTAAAAGATTACTTGTCAAAGATAGGCTTCTTCATAAAATTGCACAAACCTACTGGTTAAATTTCATCGTACCAAAATGTTTACACCACCAAAATAGAAGTATTTTCTAAGATTCTTCTAAGGAATACCTCTTTGAAACAAATAAGATGATGTAAAAACAACTCTTTTTCAGGGTCAGATATTGGAAGGACCTGATCAGTCCATGTACTTTTTTCTTAATACATGATTTTTAAAAAATCACCCTTGATTTTTGCTACAATACATTTCATAGAATAATGTAAGCATTTTCCATGAACTGGGTACAACACTTGTCTGGCACTTCAGTTCTTAGCTATTCCTGGCAGTCTGGTCCACATGCTACAGGAAATACTCAACACCTCCTTTGTGCCTGGATTTCAGGAGTTTCATTTCTCTTTACGCTCACAGCACTGACCTGAACGTGGTAGAAGTGCATGTGCTGGGTAAAGCTGCAGTGCTTGTCAACCAGAAAACAGAACCTTCTTTTCTCTTCAAGGAGAGCTTCTCTGCAGCCTTCTGCAATAAATCTCTGAATATCACTCTGTCGAGAGCTCACCGTTTCCAAATACTGGGGAAAAAAGGAACAAAAGAATCACAAAGAGCCTCTGAGTTTGATTTGATGCTGTATCCAATTAGTTAAGTAAACTCTAAAAGCCTTAGAGAAAGCTTTTGGAAAGGCAGGGTGGGATAGGGTGGCTCTACTTCTAAGTCCCTCTCTTTTCCTGCACAGATCTGACTTCCCTGATCTCATCAGGTGATTGTGTGTTGTCCCTGCAGGCAGTTAACAGCCTGTTTAGGGGTTGTGAGGGGGTGTGTGCTGTGTGTTCAAATTAGACTAATGATCTTTGTCTGCACCACTGCAGCTGCATTTATTCACACAAAGCTGGGATGAATCTCTGCTTCATTTAGGAGGGGAGGAAATGAGTTACTAAAAAGACTAAACTATATTTATCTGAGATTACAAGGATTCATTAAATGCTAATCCTTGAACTCAGACCCAGAACCTTAAAAAAACCCTTAAATCTTGCAGGTTAAAAGAGAAGGAGAAGGAAATAGGAGCTTCTGTTACCTACATTACTGTACTGTGTTATACACAAAGATTTCTTAGAAAATTAAAATAGATGTAGAGAAAAATATGTAAGCTAGCACGAAGTACAAGTGTTGTGCAAATAAAAATATCAATGTCAAATATTATCAGAGAGACATGACACTGAGAATCTGATTTACATATTTTCAAACAGTTTCTCTTCAGTGTCTTGCCATTTCAGATTTCACCTGAAGATGGCAATGCTGGATTGAGGGCAGTGGAAAGGCAATAACACCAGCTGGCACTTCCTACTTAGGGAAATTACTCAATAGCAAATTACTACTGAATTTGCATAGTTTAGCTGGCTCCCTGTGTAAAGCTCTGCATAAAGGTGTAGTTACAGATCAATTATTGGTCAAGGGATGAAATCTAGGAACCAGAAGTCTCTGAATATGTTCACTGGAGCAGTGAGAGCTCAGCTGCATCTGCAGTACAAACTCTAGGAGTGCCTTTAACACACACCAGCTTTGAGGAACTAACTTTTGAGGAATTAACTTTTTCTGTTGAGTTCTCATGCAGAGAATGGAATAAGAGACGATGCACTGACCTCCATTTCTTTATGCTCGTACTTCATTACATTTCGTGCTCCTTGGCTTTTCCTTCTGATTTTTTTCAGCTCAGCCTGAGACTTCTCTAAAGAATCCAGTTTGCTTCTGTGTTCAGTTTGGTACCTTTTTAAAGTTGCCTGCAATCAAAGCATTTACATCATCTCAATGCACTCAGCCATGTATCACAGCATTTCTGTGATCTCTGAGCTATTGCTCACACACCCCAAATGAGTTCAGCTACTGCTGGAGTTTTAAGGAGTTATGAAGTCATACATGAGTTCCCTTTTTAAATTAAATTAGGCATGAAAATCTTGGTCATCTTTATATATCTAAAGTGCATTTCTATTAAAGTTTATATCCATTAACTGAATCTTGGCAAACAACATCTAGAAAACTTCTTTGACTAGCAGTAGACAAATGAAATAGGAGTTTTAGAATTGAATGTACTTACAGTCATGTATTTTACATCCAGATCTGTTTTCTTCTCCAGTTCAGATATAATTTCTTTATGAAATTTTTTGAACTTTAAAAGCAAATGAATTAAGGGTTATTAAAAATTGGCAAAAGTAATTTTTAATTTCACAAGCAAAATGAATTAGAAGAAATTATTTAACTTACACTCTCCTCTAGACTGTCATTAAGTTTCTTGTGTGTTCTTGAGATTTCTACCAGAACTTGGCCTGTTGATAAACATACAACTATGTTGGTTTCTTCCTTAGACTTCTGAAGTTTAAGTTAACAAAGAGCAGCAATAAAATACATTTAAATAATATACCCATTAATGGTTATATTTAAAAGGGGTAGGAAATTTATTGTTGTTGCTCATCACAGCAGCTGAAATGAATAATTAACTGTGGCCACAGACAAACCAAGCAGTTCATAAGTGATAGAAGAATCACTAATTATGCATTGTTATGCAAAAGGGACATGGAGTGCCAGACAAAATAAATACTTGTTCTCTCCAGAATAGCTCCTGTTGGTTTGTGACAGCCTCTTTTCATGCCAAGTCAGAGAATAGCACACAAGTTGTTACTACCCAAATAGGTGCTATCCATTTCCTAGTCTGAAAACTAAACTTCAATGTTTATTGAGTTACTGCACCTTCAGAGTCAACAAAGCAACTTTTCAGTTCCCTCACTGCACACCTGCTAAAACAGACCTGATCCACACAGGAGTTCCCACCTGGCATTAACCAATGGCCAAGGCACAGCAATTCCTCAGCATCCTCACAAGAGACCCTGAATATCCCGTTCTGCTCTGCTCTCTTCCAGCCCAAACTGACACAGCCCAGTCAGGACCCTGAGCAGCTGAAGGCTGAACTGTTCCCTTTTGCTTTAGGAGGGTTCAGAGCAAACTTCCCTCCATCGTTTGGGTGTGGTTGTATGAGCAAAGCAGTGTCAGCTGCGGGCCAGCCACATCACCCTGCCTGCTGCTCATGGCCACAGCAGCCCCACTCCCTTCGTGCCAGGGGCACCCCGAGGGAGTGCCAGCCCTGTCTGGGACACAGCACTGCTGAGGGAGCAGCTGGAAGGGCCCAGTGTGACTGCAGCCAAATCAGACCAGCCCCTGCTACCAGCTCCTGACCAGGAGAGCTTCCAGTGCCAAAACTGGAAGTGCTGGGACCACGATCAGATGCACAAACTGGGTTGGTTGTGGAGGCCTCGACTAGAGATGTGTTTTCCTGGCACTCTGTTTGCACGGCAGGACTGGCAGGTTCAGTTTGACAGCTGGGGCCCTGGCACACCTCCTCCAGTGATCCTTGTATCCCTCCATCGCCCTGGCAGCTGTCCCCCCTGGATCTGCCACAGGTACCTCAGTTGTGCTGTCCTTGTGCACAGGCAGGGCTGCAGAGTGACCACAGTTCTGTAATTCCTGCACATCACTGGCAGTCACCACATGGGACTGTGTCCCCTCCTATTTGCCATCCTATGCAATTCTAGTTTCCTTTTTTTGAGTTAAAATAGAAAGGATCCATTAAGTGCTCAACATACCACTGTATGAATTGTGTTTTCTACCATCCAAATTCTTTGAGAATCCCTGAGCAAAAAGTTATCATCCCATAATACTTCAGATTATTCAGCTGTTCAGAAAAGCTCCCGAAAGAAGCCAATAATAAAAAAACTTGGCTCAATAAATGAATGGCAGAACTCTTTGTGAGAACCTTCTCATCTGCACAGACATCCAAGCCTGTCTCCCCATAGTGCAGGTTGGTGTCTTGGCACCTTCCCACAGCAGGCAGAAGCATCCTCATGTCCATGGATATGTTACCACCTTTCTCCCTTCTGATTTGTCATTCTCCAGTTACATCATCTCAAAATCTTAGTTTCTTTGAAATGAGAACCACATTTCTTGTGAAGCAGTACGACACAGCAGATTTTCAGCTTAGCCTTATAAAATGTGGGTCTGCATGGTTGTTTAAGGGGAAACATCAGCTGGTACAGGAAGAAGCACACGAGTCTCTCCTGGCTTTTCAGGAATCCCTTTTCCTGCTCCAGTGCCCACCTCTACCTGTGTTTGCACAACAGACTGCAGGACACTGGGAGGAAAGAATTGGAATGCAGTGAGGACAGACAAGCCCTTGACTAGCAAGAAAAGGAATTCACAGCCACAGAGACAGAGGAGTGCTTTATTTCTTTTTTTAATATATATAGTTTTTCTGAGTTCTGTACAGCCCTGTCATGGTTTCAGTTTGAGACTGGGTGGAACACAGAGTGCTGTGTTTTTTTGTTCAGATTTAAAGTTGCTGGTGACTACAGCAATATAAATACTATGAGAAGTGAGAGGTGCTTTAGTAATTAGTTGCTCACATGCAATAGAAAAGTAAATACAATTAGTTACACAAACACTTGAAGTAATGGAGGTGAGCAGTGTTATTTTAAGGCTCCAGAAGAGAATGTGCTTTAGTTTCTACTGTTTCTGTTTCATCAACTCAACTCAAAAGATACATTTTAGATTCTAATGGGATTTTAAAGTTAGAAGAGTTTTATAAGTACTTATCTAGGGCTTAAGGAATCCAGTTTGATGTTGATAAAAGAAAGCAAGAAAAATTATCAAGAAATACAAATAAAATTTTAAAAGTTTGTTTGTTTTTACATACACAGACTAGAAAGCTGTTTGGGAAGTTCCAGAAATTCAGGGCGAGAACTGGAATGGCCCTCAAAATATTCACCCTTACAGATTTCTGTGCTTTTAAAACAAACTTATTCTCCCTCTGTGTAAAAAGCACTCGGAGCAGCGGCTGCCAAGGCAGAGCCCTGAGCTAATCCTTGGCAGGTTCTGAGCAGGGACACACATCCAGCAAGGTGGGGCATTGACTCAGCTGCCGGGCTCCTGCACAGAGCCCCATTCACCTGCGGGCGCGTCACTCCCGCCTGGAAACGGCCCCCACACCCCCGGCACACAAAAACACTGCCAGGACGTGTCCTGGGGAGAACTCTGGAAGCCACGCTTCCTTCTGAGGGCTTTGGGCTGGCTGATTGCATGTGTTTATTTTCCAGTGTTCCAGGACACTTTTAAGCAGGGTGTTCAGCTGTCGGTGGCTCTGTCCCTTATTGCATTTTCTTTTGCTCTCAACCAGACACTTCCAGTGCTGTGCATCAGGCAAAAGTCATATTTGTACTTAATGTGTGTATATATACATATATATATATATATATATATACTTTATTCTGGGATCTCCTCCCTGCCACCAGGAATCCAGGAATCCACAGGCATTGCATGTACTGGCTCACCCATTTCATTTCCCCTTTCAAAATGTTGATTCAAAACATGAAAAGAACCCATCCATAGTAACCACACTCTGATCTATTAAGATTTAAATTACAGATCAGATTCTGCACTTTGAATAAATACAGAGCATTTTTGCACTGAATGTATATCATGTTTTGTTATTGCCAGTTTAAGATAATGGGTTAGCCACATTTAGATGGTGTTCTCCTGAATTAATTTAGACAAGGAGACAAGTCTTTGTAGAAGATAATTCTGGAGAGACAAAACAACCCCTACACAGAAGAGTGTCCAAGTAGAATGGAAATGGAACAACTTCAATATGATATTTGAATTTTATTCACCGTAGTGAATTATAGAATAGCTCTAAGAAAGACAGTGGATTACTCTGGATTAATGGCAGCATAACCCAAGGCCAGGCTCTTGCAAAAAGGTACAGAAAACTACTTAAGGTGAAGACAAACATCTATTTCTCACATAAATTAAAATATTCTGCTCTATATTAACACTGCTCATGATTAGGTTTTATATATGAGAGCTCATAACACCTGATAACCAAATATTAACCTTGTCATCATTTACTGGCAAACCCCAAACCTATCAAACACAATGACATGACCAGAGCACGTGACACCAGGCCACTAAAGTCCAGTTTGTGGCAGCCATCCTGTAAACTTAAACCAGCTTTAGACATCACATAATGCAATGAATTCATAAACCCAAAACACTGGTCTGGATGATAAACACAACTATTTAAATACTTGTCTTTCAACAATGCTTTTTCTCTGCTTTCCATCCCACACCCTGAACTTGAAATCTTTGTGATTGAATAGAGTAGGTGTACATTAAATATTCCCACTTTGTTTTAGAAAACAAAAAGGTAGTTGTAGATGTTCACAGATACTTGCTCTGAGATTTTGCTATTACTTTAGAGGTGCACTGTAGGGAAGGGAAACATCAATCTCTTTTTTGGGGGAACATCTCAAATACCTTAAATGACTTAAAAATTAAACAAACATTCCTCATATACAGTTCTTGAAACCATGTGTCATAATACAGCCATAGTCTGATATAGGACCATGAACAGTAATGGATTCATGGTAAATTTATTTCAGTTTCAACTAGATTTAGTACACCCATAGAAACATCTTTTAAGCTGAAACTTCAGGAATTTGTGGGATATTTTTAGGCTTAGCTAAGGCTGTTAGTTGTATCTATTATTTTCTATTGAGAAAGTAATGCAGACTAGCATTAATGGTGTTGGGTCTGTTACCAAAAAAAAAAAAAAATCACGAGCCCAAAGGGTGCAACCATAATTTCTCCATATACAGCATCCCCTGAGCAAGAAAACATCCCTGAAAGGCTGCCTTGCCCAGGAGATGCAAACCAAGGAAAGCAATTTCTCTCAGAACTACTCATTGTAAGGCCAGAACTTCTGCAGAAGTTACTCTTCAACCTCTCTGTTTGCACTGGCTGATTGTTCAGGTTATTTACCTTTTCACCTTGTGTTGACTGTTCTTGTGAAGTCTGAAAGGATTTGTTCAAGTTAAAAACAAAAATGGAACTCAATCAATAGAGTTCTGCCATAGAAACAAGTATCAACAGCTACCTACAAAATCACTTAAACTTCTAAAATACCAAATAGCTAATTAGAATCAATGAAAGTATTAATTACATCAGCTTACTTGAAATATACTTCAATTTTCTTTTATTTAGAGGAGGTTGCTCTTGAAAAATTTCAAGCCTCTTAATAGTGAGACTTTTTTAGATGTCTGGGAACAGGCAAAATGCTTAATTATATCACTCATTTACCTCCTGTTGTCCTGTTTTGTATACAGGGCAGGTTGATTTGTGTCTTAGAGATGGAGCCACATAATTATTTGTATTAAACAAGAGAGTGAAAGGCTGAGTCAAAGCACAGTCCAAGTGGGTCATTACATGCTCTTGCTGCTGATGCTCTTTCCTCCAGGTCACCCTCTGCCCAGAAAAAAGGCATTTATGACATGGGAAAGTTAGAAACAAAGTCCTTTGAAAACAGGAGCCCCCAGGAGGTAGTAAAATAGGAAGTTTCAAAGGAATACAGTGTAACAAATAAATATGATTGAACAAAACATCTGCTAAGCTTCAAACATGTTATATTTATCATTCTGTGATAGGAAGGATTTAACTGTGCAACAGATGCTTTAGTGAAACCAAAAAGCTTTAATGGAATTCAACATATGAAGGAAGGAAATCATAGAGGGATAACAATGTAAAACTTGCTCAGCTCTAACTGCACTTTTCTTCAGATACAATTTGTTCAGAGTGCTTTAACACACTCCCCCATCTGCAGAATTAATTGTAATATGCACATAAATCAGTAGGACTAGGTCAAGTCTGCCTTTCCTTACTGCATGAGCGAACATGGAATAGGAATTCAGGAGTAAATCTCCCTGCAATTCATTTTACAAAATGGCATTGACACATGACCATTCAGTGCCATTTTGTGAAGGTGACTGCAGAAAATGAAGGGGAAGATTAAAAAAAAAGAATAAAGCCTACAATCAAGGAAAGGGAAAGATATTATAAAATATATTAAAGTATCTTAAGTCCACTCTACATGCTAGATATAATATCCTGAGGCAGCTAGAACCATACATAAGTAAAATCTGTAAATAAAATAAAAATAGAAGCAAAGAGAACTTCACATTCCAAATGCCATTCTGAGATTAAAATATGCAGAGTTCTCATTAAGGCTGCAAACAACAGAAATGTTTCTGCAATATAACAAACAAATAAGTTAGTTAATGTAAAACAGGTTAAGGGTTAAGGGAAATGAATAATTACTTTACAGTCTCATTGATACGGAAGAGATAATGAGTCCTGCAAGATTCCTAAATCTAAGTATCTTGCCTCCATGGCCAGACAAAGTCAGTTTGCAATAAGTAGGATTGTTGCTAATTTTGGGAGTTGGGCACTGATGGGGTTTGGAGTGATGAACTCCCAGTGCTCCCTCCCACAGGAACTGCTGTGTTCCTCATATGGCTCCAGAGGGAAAAACGTGTTCTAGCCCATGCTGACTTTTTAAGTGTCTTTGACCACAATCAAATTTTCATCCAATTCAAGTGAAAAAAACCCAAACAACCCACGCCAAAAAAGCCTAAAACTTCAGCCTCTGTTTTTATCCAGTCAAATTAATTCTTTCCAGCTATATCACAGCCAACACTCTTGGCCAGGAGTCCACAGCTGCTTTACCCAGCACAGAGAACTTTCTAGGCACAAGATGCATCTGTTGGACCAAAGGGGACTTTTAGCATTTTACAGCAAATGCTGTACACCAAGTTCTGTCCTTCCCAAATATTAGCTTTATTTTGCAATGTTCCCATTTGCCTGTACATATATAACCTACCCATACAAGTGCCTGTCTGTATCTCACTGACACATTCTTGGCAACACTCTCTTGAAAACTTCCCTGTCATGAGGTTACACATTGCTCTCAGCATGGGAAATAGAATCAAAGAATCCTCTTATTCAAAGATCTTTTTCTCATTTCATAATTAGGCAAACAATGAGGGGATAGGGCACAGTTCACTTCTATTCTAGTAGCCTAGCACCTCTTATGATATCATTTCCTTCTGTAGCCCAGGATCACTACTATATATAGTCACCCTTCTCTTGTGCTAAAACTTCACTGATGATCATGTGAAATAGCTTAGGACCACAAAACAAAGGGATTTCCCAGTACAGCAGACAGAATTTTAATTACTTGAATTAAAATTGTTATTTTTCTTTAAAACTTTGTGATATTTAAATATTAAAAGAGACAGAACACTGCTCAGCTCTTTATACCTTAGAAAGTCTATATCTGTTTATAAGCCCTATTCAGTTAAATCCAAGGATCAACTTGCTTTTTAAATATACTTTACTAAGACTAAAATGAATGCCAAATTCTTTCAGCTAGACACAGGTTTTAGAAAGTACTACAAAATTCATCCCATGCTATAAAGTGAGCAATGAACTCTAATCCATTACTTATCCCCACACAGGGCTAGACAAGAGTGAATACTTATGAGATTAACAAGATCACTTCAATTTCCAGTTACTCTGAGTTTGTTCTTGGGGTGATGCTCCTATTTTCCTGTTTTAAATGGAACAAAAACATTGGCTCACATTGTATTCTAAAGAGGAATGTGAGTTTATTGCAGATTCAGCAAAGTTCAGTCTAATTCCCCCATTTCTCACAAGATGTTTTGATCTCTTAGTCAAAAAAAATTCAGAGATTAGAATTTTTTTTAAACATACTATATTATTGAACAGATGTTAATCAACAAGAAATATTCAGCTTGTCTCATATGATTGGTAAGCACAGAAACTAAATTTTAATGTTACAAAAAAGAAGAAAAAAGCATATGCCAAGTAAATAATGCATGAAAAATTACAAACTTGTTCTTCCACCTGTTACTCCATTACTAATATATACAAAGCATGCTGCAGGCATTTTTGTTATTCTTTTTTTTTTTTACCCAAACATATAAATCCACAATATATTAAGGTTTGTGTGTCAGAGACTCATCTTTCCTAGGGCCTTGGAAGCCCTGTGTAGCACAGCTTTTCATACCTGAGCTGCAGTGCTGTGAAGTGACTCGTAATCCTCACGGCAGTCAGGTGAAAAGAAAAGTTACAATACAGCCACAAGCCTGAGCTTGCCTGGGTGAAACCCTGCTGGTTTGAGGCAGATTAGTCAAGGAAGATCATACAAGAGAGCTAATCTCTGTTTTACAGCAGGAATGGAACAAACAAATCATGCTAGCCAGCAAAAATTGAAGTTTTTATGGTTTCCAGTACCAGAGAGGGTAAATATTTGAGTCATCATTATAAATGTTACATGAAATGCAATAAACCATGAGGAATCACTGCAACTTTCATTACAGTATTTTGGAACTGCCATTGAGTTTCACAGTCTTAGCAGTGTCCAAAAATACCCCAAACTGAAAAAACCCACACATAAATTGAATCAAAAGTTTTGATAAAATTCTCCTCCTCAGAAGTCCAGGACAATTGGTTTTGGTTCCCTGCCCTGCCCTGTGGGACTGTTACAAACAGCTACAATGGATACAGGGTTTTTTTTTGTTTGTTGTTGAGAAATAATTCATCAGGAAGAGCTGACTGTACAGACTAAATATAATTAGACTTTCACTAAAGGATTTACAAGCTAGTTACAGATATGGTGTTATTTCCCCCACAAAATTGTCATTTACTTTCCATTTTTTCTCTCAGTACATTTTCTCAACACAGGCTCTGAGGCTTGTTTCACCTGGGGCTGGTGGTGAGGAAGGGCTGTGATTGCTCAGCATCCTCAGCTTGGGGATGTCAGGGAGAACAATCCCCTGCCTGAAGGAGCCCCTGGTGATGGTGCCATGGTGTCAGGGCTGGGGAGACACCCCTGTGTGCACACAGAGCCAGGAATCCCAGAGCCTGGCCAGAGCTGGCAGCACCCAGGAAACATGGCATGGACACACCAGTGAGGCCCAGGGCACCCTGCCCAGGGCTCCCGCTGCAAGGTGAAGGGTGTGTGTGAGGCTCACGTGAAATTTTTGTGTTCCAGCACACTGAGATATTCTTGAAGGAGTCTTGTCACTGTTTTCTCAGGCCTTTGAGCCCCAGCACGAAGGTATCCAGGCTCACTCCCTGCAGGTGCTGTGAATATGTATTTTCCCCTGGAGGCTGTGTGCTCACCAGTATCTTTGGGGGTTTCTGTGCTGAATCCCAGAGCCAGGGCACTCAGGCAGGGGCTCTTACAGCTGCAGGTGCCCTGTGCTGGTGCCATCACACAACCCCTGGCAGGTCAGGAGTGTTACACCCCAATTAGCTCTGACTAAAAACAGGAGAATCAGCTCCAGTTTCTGGGGTGCAGTAAGTCTGGGGCAGATGTGAAATAAAGTATTAAAACTGACTGAGAAATGTAACCTATTATCTAACTGAACATGAAAAAATAGCTGGAAAAATATCACTGAAATCCTGTGACTGTCTTCTTTCTTTTCTCTGGTACTGCTGCAATCATTACCAGAGGCCTTATGTATTTTCATATTCTGCTTCCTCCCATCAGCCATTTCTAGAACCTGAACATGTATAACTTATCTAGAAGTCTTCATAACAAAATTTACAATTATGTAAATAATTATATAAACAACCTTTCTTTAGGGGTAGTTCTGTAAGAATAAACTGCAGTATCCATTTCTAGACACATTCTTTATGTTCAGTAACATGCCCACTTCTTGTTCACTGGGCTTCTTGAAAGTATCACTTCTGCTTTATCTTCTATCAAGAAAATATTACAGAATTTACACCCAAGACTGGCTCATCTCCTTCCACCTTTCTTTTGGCAGACTGGAGCTCTATATAGCACAAGCCCAGAATGTTACTGTATAACTGGAAGATACAAATTATTCCTGCAAAGCCCCACAAATACTTTGTATTTCCTTTTCAAGACAGCTCTCTGTGTAGTTTCCTTTAATAGCACAGGAATGAAGTGGCTTCTTCAAATGAAATTCCATTATAAATATAGCAGAAGTCTCTTTTACTAAAAGCTGACCTGAGTCTGACTATTTAAGCTGCAGCCTCCAAGCTGCTTTCCCACAGGTTCCCACCAGATGAGGTGCTGAAGGTTCCCTTTCCCTTCTGTCCCACACCATCTATTCCAAAGGTGGCACTCTGGTTCCACAGGGATGGATGGCTGCAGGGATTTTGTCAGAGATGTCACATCTCTCCTCTCCAGCTGAAATGAGCCAGGGAAGAGTGCACGGTGTCACCTTTCTGAGTGAAACAGGATTCCAGCTGACACCGTCAATGTATATGTGTTAAAGTAAGCCAACAACTCTCCTCCCTGCCCTTTTTTATTTTAATGGAATTATAGCTAGCTACATTCATTCTAAACCATGGAATTTTCTGCTTGGTTTTCTCACTAGTGAGAGTGACACAAGTGCTGTATCCCAGAATGAACAACAGAGAGATAAAGCTCTGAAAAATACCCAATCAAGTGGCAATTTTACTTATTAAATAGGAAGAAAATAGAGTTTTGACTAATACTTGCAAGATAATGTTTTAGAAAGAAAGTACTGCTTTACATTATAGCCCGATTAGAAATTTTTCAGCAAGTAGATATGTCTGCTTTAGCAAAATTGAAGTTTTCCATTTTAGTTCCAAAATTTTTTTCTGTATGGATTGACCATTTAAAGGTCATGGTTTCTGACACAGAAATTCTCTCATTTCTGAAAATATGAGGAAGGAGAAAAGTTCAGAGTTTCTCTTAGTTGCAAAGCTGAAATAAAGTGGTTATCATTAAAAAACACCCAAACAAAATCACAACTCTACAGATTGAACCTCACATTCCTGATCCTATTAGTATTAAATGTGCGTGATTATCAAATGGTTAATTGTTAGTTTGCTCCACAGAAAGCTAGAAAACAGTTACTTAAGGATCTTTGTGAAACTCTTAGACGTTACTCAAGAACTATAACTTACAAGCTTGGTAGATATTCAGAAGAAATGCCAAATTTTGGATAAATGGCAGGTCTATTCACCAATGGCCACTAATTTATTCTGACTGAAGGTTTATCAGCCTCGACTCTCAAACTAATATGCAGTTACCCCAATAGTTGGAGGTGTAAAGGCTCTCTAAAAAAGATCACATGGATGTGGAGAACCCCTGCCCCATTATTCATGGCACAGAATTCCTGCAATCACTCTATTCCTATGTGAAATAAGGTGGTGTTACTATGCCACAAGGTTTTGTGTTTGACAGAACATGACAAAGACCTTTAAAATTACACCACTTGACAGGCAAAAGTGTTTTGTCAATGTGTCCAAATCCTGCCTTTTAACCTGGAGAACAGTCTGTTCTTTTGAGCTTGAGAGGAACACCAAGTTCAGGCTCACCCTCTGTCAGGAAAGAATTCCATTTCCTCTGGGCACCATGAGAAGTTTTGGGGTTTCCTCCCTGCCTCTCTCTATCTTGTGACTGCCACAACAAAAAACAATATTTTACTTCAATAATTGGTTCTCTAGATCATTTGTAGTGGCTTTTAACAAAAAAAATTCTTCTGAATGGAACCAAATTTTTCCCAAATTCCTACATTTTAGACTGCAGATGAGCATAAGCTCTTGCATACCTGTTTCCAATCAAGTTTTAACACAATGCAACTATAAAAAACCAAGCCTGTAAACCAGAGTAATCTTTAAATAAATTATCAGTCTTGGTTGGATTAGGGAAGAGACTTTTGTCTCCTCTGATTGTCCTATTAACATACTGACCTTCTGCAATTTAGTTCCATTGATCAAAACCATGCAATGTAGTATTTCTCTTTCTTCTTCTATTTGGAAAAGCAATTAATAGTTTACACTCCTTAGTTCTTGAGCAACAAGCTCTGGGTAGGGACCCATAATGTAATTGTGGGTGACTGCTGTAGATACTGTTGCTACACAACAAACCAAGTGGGACTTTACACCCACAATATAAAATGAGATGTAGCTACAATAACTGGCAGGTGCTGGAATAGACAGTTGGGAAGATAAGAGAAGCAGAATTCCATAGGCAAGCAGGAAATCACTTCCTGATTCCTTGTGCAAGTGAAGCCTACAGACAGAGCTTGTGCTAACAGAGGAGATTTTATTTAAATCATAAACACTAAAAATCGACGTGACAAAGCCTCACAAGCCTTTGTGTTTTGGGCATGACAAAACCAATTAGCAACACATGAAAGTTGCAATTTTAACACCGTGTTGAAGTGTCTTTGTGAAATTTGTTTTGCTGCATTATTGAAACACCATTTTGTGTTGGTGTGGTATGCAGGAATTTAAATAGGATGAAATCTTAACATTTTAAAACATGCAGTTTCTTGTTTTCTATCTTTTCTTCCTAGAGGGATTTCAAAAGGTGACTCGGAAATTAGGTATGCAAATTCCATATTGCAGAATAGCTTGAAGCACATAAATTCAGATTCTGTTCTTTAAATGCTCATAGACAAGTCTGAGGGACTACAAGCTCAGAAATTTAGGGAAATGCAAAATTAGAAAGAATGTTGACTCAATCAACTCATCCCTTATTCATAAAGATTGTGTTACGACTGCAGTACATTCTTCTACTTCCTCAATTTGCTTAAATTATTCTGTAGTAAAATAATTCAGAGCTTGAACCAGACTTGAAAGATAGAGCTACTTAGTACAAAAGATCTGAATCAGCTGGAATATCCAGATTTCCTTTTCATTCTCATTTCTCACTTCTGCTCCAATCTCATTCACCAGAAGAAAGGATTTCTGGCATTTTTACTTGATTTTTTCCCCCTTGACTTTCCCAGCTGCTCTGCTTTCTACCCTCTACTTAAAAAAAAATAATTAAAAAAAAAATTTCCTTTATTTCTATTCCATTTCTGTTTCTCCCCTGCTGTGGGGCTGTGTTCACTTTACTGTCTCATCTCAGGAGGCCACGTTCTGTGTTTCCTTGTGAGGGGAAGGATTGGCTGTGGGTTTGATACCAATCTTTACATCACATTGGCAGTGAACACGCTCTGGGTCACCCAGCAGGTTTGGGTTTGAACTGTGAAACCACCTCTAATTTGGCAGAGATAACAGAGTATTATGCATGACAGAGCTGCTAGTGGTCAACCACCAGTCTTTTGGCAAGTCTGAAGGAATTGAAGGATGAGATTTGCACAGGGGGCTGCAGCAGCTGCCCTGGAGTTACAGGGCCCAGGAGTGGGCAAAGTTTGATCTGTCCTAATGCACCCCATTCTGCTCAGCATGAACTGCAATAGTATTAAAACACAAAAGTGTACAGTAAATACTTTCCTTTTCAAGCAAATACTTTTAGAGACACCTGAGTGTATCATATTTCTTTGGCAAAAAGTCTAATATTGTAGCCCAGGTGCAGAATTTGTAAGACTTTTCTTGAAAATGCAAATGATCTGTCACAGATTCCTAACCATGTTATCCTGCCTTTTCCAGCATTCATTGACTTTCCTTATCTCTAAATTAAGTATTCCATCAGAGAGTATGTTGGAAGAAATCCAGGGTTACTCAAGAAGAATAGATTTTTCTGCAGTAACAGTTAAAGCAGCAGGTGAACAGAAAGCAGGGAAGAAGGCCGTGTTTTCTCAATACGGTAAATCTTGAAACAAGATTTGTAATTGCAGGATGGAATTCACAGTTAAACAAAAATGTGTTTCCAATCACAATTCTGTATTGTCCCAAATAACAGGGAAAACCAACTATATTCAGAAATTAGCAGAAGATTACCCATTAATAATATTTCCAAATAAGCAGACAATGTCCCACAGTGCCAAGTCATAAATGAGTTGCTCCCATGCATCTGACCAACTGCTTGATTGCAGAAACTGTAATTGTGCTTTTTCTGCTATTTCATAAGACTCTGCAGAGCCACTTCTTGTGGCTGTTCTGTGGCTGGACAGCAGCAGCTCTGCTTTCTGTAAACAGCTGCAGAGCAAACAGAGCAGCTGCTGCTCGGGACTGTTTGCTCTGCCCTGTTTGCTGTTCCACCGCTCCCAGCCCTCGGCGCAGAGCTCAGCGCTCACCCACAAGTGCTTCCAGAACAAACCATAAAATGCAGGCAGCCACACAGAAACCAGTGGCCACCTTTGAGAGGAGTCTGTGCCCCCAGTTCTACTTCTCCAGAGCTATGAAAAATAATTGCTAAACCAATCCATTGTGATCAGCTGAATGAACAAACTGTTGTGAGTTACAGGAGATGCAAGTTGCATCACTGCAAGGGTCCTACATTGCCCAAAATCAAAAGTTCAGAGGCACGACACGTCATCAAGTTATTTTTGTCAAAAAGCAAATGAAGGCATTAAGCAAATGTTTCCTCTTGGCAGTACAGGTCCCAATTCTTTGCTTTGCACAAAACTCCCCTGTCAAAAATATTACAAATCCTTCGCACTCCTCTGCCCAGTGTTGCAATTATACTGCTCAGCCTACAGAAGTGAAGTTGTCAAGGTCAAGTACTGCTGCTGATCTTTCAAATATTCAGAAATTATTTTCAGGAGAGTACAGAACTTGAAGTGGATTTATATTAATGTAAAATTAATCTTTGAGTCTACAGTTTCTCTTTCAAAAGCTCAAGTGGAAAATAAATATAAATGCGCCTGAGAACTTTCAGTGATACACTTGATCAAAAGTAGTGAAGTAAAACTGAACCCTTCACAATGACACTCAACCAGAAAATTATTTTAGTTTGGAACTGCTGCTGTACACGAGGACTCCTCATACCAATATTCTGTTGCAAAAGTATTTCAACCTTCACCTCTGTGTTAAAAATAACATGTTGTTTTCTCGCATTTACTTTAGAATTATATGAGCTTAAAAATATATGCTTTTAAATGCATAGGAAGACATTCACAAAAGGAGGGGAAAAAAAGGTAATTTTGTCAAAACATTGTGTCTTGATAAATAATATGTTTTAAAGGCATCTAATCCCTTCCATCCATGTTATATAAGAGTAGAACATACTTTTACTGATCTTTATCTACTTCACATTTGTTCTGTGAACTGCCAGCAGGAAAGCAAAAAAAAAGTTTATGCTTTGGAGTAATTTAATAAATGAGTTTTCACTTACCTAATTCTTTAGAAACTGGAGAATCTGCTGATATGTCCCCAATCTTTGCAAGGCTATCATAATATGCTCTTCCAGCCACTACCATAACTGGGTGTGAGTGAAAAAAGAAACAACTGTTAAAAAAATCAAAATATCTTCAATTTTTATTAATGTATGATCCTCTGAAGTCTTGTCATCTGGAGCACAGAGTAAGAGAGAGGCATATGGCAACAAGGAAATCCTTCTGTCAGAAAATGTTACAAAAGTCCCTGTGCTCCCTGCTGATCTGTGAGACCAGGAAACAAAAACAGAACTCCAGAATATATTAATGAAGTTTCAGTCTGTTATTTAGCTCCTGCTCCTGTGCATATCCAGAGGCAATCAGCATCCAGTGGGAAGGCTTAGCCATAAACCATTGGTCAGGACATAGCAAAGTTCCTTGGTACAGAGAAAACTGTTGGAAAAACCCAAACTAATCCCAAACTTCCTGAAAGTGCTGAGGTCTCTTGTGGTGACCAGGGAAATGGCAACTGGCCACGACACCACGGACCTGCAGCTGTCCCAGGGAGACGTGGAGCCCTCAAAAACAAATCATCATCTCCCCCTAAAGCTGCTGTTACAGGAACCAATGAGCTCTTAATATATACCATGGAGTTCAGTTATTCCCAGTTAATCATTGCCTGGTCAGGGCTGATTTAAACAGCAAAGGCAGTTTCGCTGGAATGAACACAGAAATGTTGGGATTGAAGCTGCAGGAAGGCCACTGGGGATAAACATCTTACACAGGGAATAGATCTACAGTGGCTGCCTTGCATCTTCAGTCTAGAACTGATCTGCACACCACAAAGAAAAGAAGTAACAAGGACAAACTGGCAAGCTTTAATGTGAGAAATAACTCATTGAAGTTATTTGTCATAATTTTTTGTAGTAGTGCATCCTTGACCTATAGTGAAAATCAAGCAGAGCCTCACTGTTGACTTTAAATACACTTTTTTTCCCAGAGAGGAATATAATTGCCAATTACAGGTCTGAATTTTTTAGTTTTTACCAGTAAGGTGACATCTTTGGTTGCATAACAGTATATTCACCGAGAAGCCTGAAAATTTTCCAAAGCAAACAAAGATTCTAGTGAGGCTCTGTTGCATTAGAAAGGGTGATTTCTGTCTGAGCTCTGTCTCCCAGGTGCTCTGTACTCAAACTTTCAGAGCAGAAGGATTGTACTGGGGCTGCTGATGGATGTGCCATCACCAGAGGATCTGATGCCAGTCCAACTCTTCCTATCTGTGTTTTCTCAAGACAGCCCCAAGACACTCTTGTCTCCTGACATAAGCACTACAAAAGGAAGGAAATGTGTGATTTTCCCTGTGCTAACCAAGCTAGATCAAGAATCCTGCTTGTATAGTCCCTTCACCAGTACTATGGCATATAAATTATTTCTGCAGAAAAGGAGGGGTTTTTTGACCTTTTGTCCGCAAAAAGTGTAGAAAAATACATTATAAACATATCTGGAGTTCTTCTAAGTTTTATGTTCTTTGTCAGGATACTGGAATTTTATTTGGAAAGCTGCAAAGTGTTTGATTAGCAACAGAGTATTTACTCCTTGTTACAGATCTATTTACACCACAAAGAACTGATGGTGAAAAGATTACCAATTTATGAGAGTCCAAAGATGCAACAGTTGTTGCAACACTGTAAATATTCATTTGAAATTAAGCATTCATTCTAGATATGCCTTATCAGCTAGGCTTAAAGGAAAATGTAATAAAAAACAAAATGTAACATATCAACAGCAAAGTGTGTGAAAAGCAGAAACCAGTATAGAAATATTTCAAATGAATATGAGAAAGCTTGTTATTCCTTCTGGTACTAGCAGCTCAGGTACTAGGTAACCACATGATAAAATCCATCAAGTTAGGCACTGTCACAAATAAGTCAACATTTCCCTATTTTCATCTCCGGCAGGCTTTGGTTTTATCTTTTTCTCAATCTGGGTCTAAAATTTGCATGAAGAGAGATTTCAATGTCTGTTTGGCTCTGCACTACTTCTGCAGAATCCCATTTCTCAGAGACCTGCATTACACTGAGGGGAAAGATGTGCCATAGGCTTGAGTGAGGCAGAACTAGAGAGATTTTATTTTACATGGCTTTAATATGGTATCAAGCAGTTTGACAGGTCTGCATGGGGAGTGGAGCAGGCTCTGACAGGTCCCACAGTGCAGCTCTGCCAGTCTGGAGCCCTGGAAAGCCCTACTTAGATTGTTCCTGTGAAGTCAATAATGGAAGCAGCAATTACATTCTAAAATGTTTGAGAGACTAGTCCTTAGATTCAAATTAAAATCCATTCTGATTTTGACTCAGTGAAAAAGATACCATCAGGATTAGTATGGACGAGGACACAACAACAACAACAAAAAAAAATCAATCCAGTCCTGCAACTGGAACTAATTCACATTGTTCTGTACTCAGGGTTACTTAAGTAGTGACGTGTGTAGGTGAGCAGGAACAGATCTAAGAATGTGAAATATCTCTGGAAGGTATTTCCAGAGAGAGAGAGAGAAAAAAAAAATAACACCTAATTTACATAACTTTGGTTTTCTTCACTGATTATTCCAATGTGGGTTACTTAAACCCACTTTCAGTTTATTTTGCAGGAGCTCTGTGCCTAAGTGTTTGTGATGCAACTTCTCCAGAACAGTGGAAAAACCCCAACAGACTGGAGAGAAGGTACATATATATTTGTATATTTGTGCTTTTTAGTTGGGTTTTTTTCCCTCTTAATTAAATACATCCAAAGTTCAACTTGGGAATTAAGCCTACATACACAACCCTCACATCCAATATGTATATTTAAATGAGAATTAAACATTCTTTCTAAATGTAGCATCTGCAAAACTTACCATTAACAGCTTTTTCATAATTCTTCCCCAGATTTATTAAATTCCTCAGTCCGGGATTGAACTGTTCCATAACATTCTAGTGAAAGAAAACAAAATGTGTGTTATAACCAAGGCAATTCCACAATGGGTGTAAGTATTAATCTCTTTAAGATCAAGAAATGGGAAAAAAAGTTAAACTATTGCAACAGGGGGCAAAAAAGAGTCTGGCTACTTATAATACAAAAGGATATGAAGGGTTTGATCAAAGTTTGTGCAAAACCATCTTTTATGGTAGGTGATGCTGGAATGAGAAAGAAATCTTTATTTGTTTTATAAATTCAGACAACAACTTTCTGACAATGGTTCAAGATTTGAGTTCTAAATTGAAAAAAATGCTAGAAAAGAAGAAAAATTTCAGCAGATCTTTGGTTCATATTCTTCATGGTTTCTGTGTTACAGATGCATTTAGGAAAATTAGCTCTTCTGGGGTTTTTTGTTTGTTTGAAATTTGTTCAAAGCCATGTTTTTTCAGAAAGAAAATGAAAATGATGACCTGATTTAAATAGAAGGGGAAAAAAAATAAATCCACTGCAGCTGCTTTCACAGTTAAATGCAATTACTGGCTGAAACAACCAGAATCTGAAATCCAGCAGCTCCAGGCAGGACTGCTCTCATTCCTAGCAAATTCTACAACCTGCAGATTCTAGACCTCCTTTCCCCAGAATCTTCCTAACAAAACTATGGCTATGACATTACTCTGTGAAATTATACTGTCATGAAAAGAAGACCATGAGATACCTGTAGACTCCATTCTCTTATTCTTACTATTTTTATGGCAATACTTTTATGACACCACTCACTACTGTTCATACAGCAGAACTGTCAAGTTCAAGGAATCCAAAACAGATGCTTTCTTTTTACAAGAAATACAAGACTCAAGACAAGTGAAATACTATCAAGCTTTTTTCTATTGTACCACTAACAGAATGAAAATATTTATGTTTAGTACACAGGTGGACCCAAAAAGAACAGCAATACTGTCACATTTATCTGATTTTCAGGTAAGGCCATGCAGACAGAATTTTATTATTTTTCAAAGATGTCACTGTACCTGAATTCAGCTGAACATAAAAAATGAGGGATTAACTCCAATAATACTTTAACAGTCATACAGAGTAAAAATAGAGATATTTAAAAAAGATATAAAACTATTAGATTCCAATACTAGTATAGCATAAATTACATCAGAAGCAGCCACAGAACAACAACACCTGGCCTCACTGCCTTTGTGTACAAATTAAATGCAACCAGGATTGTTTTCTGGTCTGTCCCATTAAACTCTCACCCACCCAAGTGCAATCACTGCAAACAAACCAGCTATTGTCCCCAGGCCCTTGATTTGTGTTAACTCACAAACCACATCCAGAAATCATTTGGGAAAGCATGTTTCAGGTTGAGCCAACAATGCCAAGGGCTATTCTAACAACTTAACAGGATGGATATTCAGGCTCTGCTGTCTGGGAACATCCCTCCTCCTGCCCCAGCTCCTGAATTTGCTACTGCCAGTTCTGCTGTGCTGTGGCTGTTGCTCTCCTTGTTGCTGAGGCACTCTGACTGTGAGACACTTGTTCCAAGGAGCAAGTTGTTTCTTCCTATTCCAACTTATTGCTATTTCTTCCCAGCTCTGTGCTAAAGACGATGTCTGTTGACTTACATGGAGTCAGTGAATCACAAGGGAAAAAAAAAAAAAAGGATGAATTAGAGGATTGTTTCAGGATAAAGAGTCCTGTATTTTCAAGGATATGGGGAAAAAAAGATGTACCGTGATGGTGTGTGCCCGTGGCAAGTAAGAATCCCAATGTCACCTTGAATTGCCACTCTATACTGAAAATAATCCTGAAAGATTCTGCCTATGCTAACCCTGTTCCTCTAAAGAATTACAGAGTAAACCCCCTTATTGCCACCTACCCCAAAATTCTAAGAATAGCATAATTATTGGCCTTGAAGTCCTGATTTTTTGAATGACTATCTTAAACATTCAGGGATAAAGATTCCAGTTTCCCTGACATCTTCTAATTCACATTTCAAACAAAACTCAGTGATTGCACCGGTGTTGGCTGTTTTCACTCAGGAGGAAGTGAACAAACCCCAATAAAATTAACAGCTCCCCTCCCTGAAGGGAGTCCCCACAGCTCTTGTTTTGCACTAGATCTCCTGATCCAGAGCAGGTGTTTGTGTACAGCAGACACAGACCATGCTCTGGAGACACAGCAGCTCCAGTGGAACACAGAGAACTCAGGGGAAGAGCTCCAGGACATCCCATCTGCTCAAGGTACACATAAAACCACTGGCAAAGCTGAAGAAACAATTTAGAGCCAGTGCCTGCAGCAGCTGGAAGGAGCACAGCTGATGGATCTTTTCTCCATCACCCAGGCAGTCTCTGCAAGTGTTCCATGCTTTGCTCTGCCACAGTGCTTGATTGTTGGCAGAACCAGCCCCTGGACGTGAACGCCCAAGAAACAGCAAAAACTCCTGCAATGGAAATTCCCCTTTGGAATCTGCTGGGTTCCACAGTTTGGTTTATGGGCATCAGCTGATCCTCACAGCACTGGGCAGGGCTCATCTCAGTCGAGGGTTTGTGTTCAATAGGAAAGCTTACCTCTCCCTGACCCCCCTGCCACTTCGCCAAGATGATCTGATGAAATAATTCTCAGGTTATTTCCTTTTCATGCATTAGGAGAAAAAGCATAATACGTGATCTTTTTCCTTTCTGTTGGAGGCTAGATTCTCAAAGCAAACAAAAAAGCTGGCCACGCTTCTAGTGGTCTTTCTATACAGTTAACCACAGGTAGCCACAGGCTGTCTTTGA
The DNA here is from genome assembly GCA_013397245.1 of Thryothorus ludovicianus. Taxonomy (NCBI): domain Eukaryota; kingdom Metazoa; phylum Chordata; class Aves; order Passeriformes; family Certhiidae; genus Thryothorus; species Thryothorus ludovicianus. The sequence continues at coordinate 283,622 of VZTB01008340.1, read as the reverse complement.
AGTGCAGGAAGAAGTATCTAGAGCACTTTATAAAAAAGGGAACTGCCACAGGCAACTCCCTCCTCAGAATGAGCTATAGATTTAATATTACCAAGACATTTCAGATAAATTAAAATTATTGTAGTATTTTATTCAGCTTCAGAAGTTATAGGGGACAAGAGCAACTCAAATCAATTTGTACAGCTACTTCTTCTTACCCTGTCTTACAGTTTTATAGCTCCTCTTACTTTTAGTCCAAAGTAAAGGTCACAAAAATGGATGGGACTGAACACTGCAAAATTTGAAGTCATACAATAAAGTCAGATCTTAGGACTTCTCAAAAAGGAGGACAGAGGAACAAAGAAAAATTTCTGACCAGAACAATTAATTTAAAATTGCCAAAAGTCTCAGAAAATAACAGTATTTTTATCTGCCTTGGTGTACAAGCACACGGAAATAAAACTTTTGTCTTAATCCAAATAAACATCATAAAGTGAGAAAGAGCTTGGGGGAGATAAAGTGGCTCACAACACATCATTGTACAGTGAGGCACACAAACAGGGCCTCCTAATTGTCAATCGTGTGTCCTATATTCTAGTGACACACTACCTCTCATGAACAGAATAATTAACGAGAAGAGGAGGCACATGATCAGATCCTACAGCTTTCTATTATTTAGGATGAATGGAAATAAAGGGAAACATTTTCAAAACAGGCAACTGGAAACATCTTTTATGCAGAGACCTTTAGAGCTGGCAAAAGCGACCTTCCAAGGGAAACAAGCATAAGAGAAACCTATTCTGGTCGTTTGAGTCATTAAATCCTCACAGAATCTGTTATAAGAGTTGCTGTGTTCCTTTCACCACGTGAAGCCAGTGTGAGTTACCCAGCCCGGTGGCATGGAGCTGGCTGGAGAGGAAGAAGCTCTGAATTTCCACTTGCAGTGTGTGGGTATTATATCTCCTGCAGTTCCTGATAGTCACATAAACAACGCTAATCTTCAAAACAAATGACAGCCATTGTAAAAGTGCCTTCCTGTAAATGCTCAGCTTTGCTTTTTACTTAAAGACACACCTCGCTGAACAATAGCTCAGCAGGTATGAACACAGCTAAACAATGCATAGACTCCCTGCAGTTTCAAGTTTACATCCTGCAGGCACTCTTGCAAGAGTGAATAACAATGTATTTGGGTAGAATTCTGGAATTAGAAAACTACCAGAGAAAAGTAGATCTTGATGTCTACCATCACTCCTATTACCATCACTATAGCTATTCATAGCTAAGCTCTGTGTAGTTACCAGTGATTTAGTTTAAATTGTTATTTTTCAATTTGAAAATGAGTAAATTTTTTAAGAGGTCTCTAGTGATGCCACACTATGTCTGAGATGCCCCTTGAGAAGATTCAGAAGCTGTACAGAAAGGAAATAACACTGTGCTCTACTGTACTTGAAGCATTTTGTGCATTAGTGCATTTCATCTCCTCCTCTAGCTCCTGAAATCCATAACACAGTTTTCAGAAGAGCATGGTTGAGCCCTCAGCACATCTCATGTTAAGGTATCTCATTTGTATGTTAGCTTATTATTGTTTTAAAACAGGTTTAACAGAATGGAAAAGACTAAATCAAGATGCCAGTGTTTATTCAAAAAGACTAATTCTTATGACTAATTATTAGTTGTCTTGATGAAACATTTCTTCTTTAAGAGAAACATTAATACACCATCCATCAGTGGGTTTCAAATACAAACCTTTTCAGGTTATGAGCACATGCCCAAGGATAGATCTCAAGGAGGCATAACTCTAAATAAGGGCAGAAGAGATAATTTGTACTGAGGAAAAACTGGATTTTATACAAACTCCCAAAGGCTCCTCTTCCCCCAAGTCAGATTTATAATGCAGGGATGCAAAGCAACAGCCTGACTGCAGCTTGTGCTGGGACCATAGGTGAATTTCAAGTTTGATACATAAGTCCAGCAGTTTAATATAATTGTGAGACTTATTAAAATACAGAAACATGGAATTTAGGATTTGAAATTGAATTTATCAGATATATTTCTGTGATAAAACTATACAGCCTACCAAAATAATTCTCAATGCCTCTGGGGAGAACAAAGGGGTTTTGTGAGGGGGAGGTGTTTTGGGGTGTTTTAAATTGTGCTTTGGTTGATAATCAAACTTTCTGTGTAGGATTCACTTGAATACAGAGAGATATATCTTTTAAATCCAAGATGAGCAACACCAATCACGCCATTATCAAGAGCCCTGGAAGCCTCACCCCACAGAAACACTCGGTGAGCTGCGTGCCCAGCCCTTGGTGCACCCCGGCAGAAGGACAGGTCTGTGCCTCAGCACTCTGCTGTCTGTCCCCTTTCCCCTGCACTCACTGCACTCAGCCAACGCCAAGCAGCTTTCCCCACCAAGAGCAGAAATCCTGTACAGGCTGCAGGGACACAGCACCACCCAACCCCTTTGCTGGCCGAGTGACCACCTGCCCATCACACAGTGACCCAGGGGAGCTGCCAGGGCAGGGCAGTGTCATACCAGGGATCCTCTCAGCAGTTCCCTGGCACAAGGGAGGCTGTGGCCCTCTTTAGTCATCGGCTCCCACACCCTTGGGCTTCATTGTCCACGTGCCATTCCTATCGTGCATTAAAGCGATTCTCCAGGTCTTACATAAAGGGGAAATGTCAGCCCTGGGTTTGGTGTGTGCACACATTTGTGAATTATGCTGTTTGTTTAGTCAGGTTAGCTGAAAAACATTGAGGTATTCACTTTCTGGTGTTGTTGCCAGAAGAAAGGAAGAACAAGATAAAAATAAAGTGGCATTACTCAGCCACCTGATGACTCCTGTAAATATATTTTGAAGCTTTGTATAACACAGGTTACTATGTATTTAATAAATCCAATGGAATAGCACTGTAAGAGAAAAAAGAAATCACACAACACTCCTTCACACTCCTCACCCCAGAAAAGCAGGCCAGCAAGGTATTTAATTTAATTTTCTATTATTTTTACAAGTCACTCAAAACTTGATTTTTTTTTTTTTTTGAGAAGTCTTAAGCCTGTATTTGGTCCTGCAGCACAGAGGCCATCACTGCACTGCACTGTTTTTTCCCCAGACCAAGCCTTCCTCACAGGCAGAAGAAGCACAAGCACTGCTCTGGATTTTCCCCGTGCCAGCAGAGTTTCAGTGCCCTGCTAGGATGGCTCAGGCAAGAGCAGAAGTGCCATGAGCACTGCTGAACAAAGGAGAGCACTCTCCACACAGGCTGGAGCACAGCACAAAGAGGTGTTCATTTGTTTTAGATGGGGGAGCTGTGATTACAGTCCCAGCCAGTGCTGAATACACAGGCTCCTGCTCTCTGCCCCTAAAAGGGTAACCAACTGTTTCCAACATTTCAACTTTGATATAGAAATAACTGCTTTAAAGTGGACCCCGGATCCACTCGCTATCTGAAGCAGCCTTTATACCTTATCTGGATAAAGTTTCAATTTTTAATGAGGGCAGGAGGGTTTCCAGGCCTGTGAGTACGAGCTATGTGATGCAACATGCCAGACCTCTCAAAATACCTACAGAGGAGACATTTCATCACACTGTCAACATTAACTTTGTATTCCTTTGTGGTTTTCCTGGTTATTTCAATCTTAAAGAACCCTTTGAATTAGTTGAGAAATCAAAACTAAAACGTAAACTTTCTCAGGAAATAAGCACTGAATAACAGGGAAGATTTTTGCTATTTAGAGGTCTCACTCCTTTAAAGCCTATTTTAAATTATATCCACTAAAACGATCAGGAGAACTTCTCCCCTCTCCTCTGTGGAACTGTTTTGACTGCATTCTGGAAGTCAATAGACAGAGTAGAGCATTCCTTTGTTGGCACAGCCCTGAACAGTCAATTTCCCAGGTTTCTCTTCTGTGAGCCTGTATTTACAGGGTGCTCTTCTGAGAGGAGAACTTATGTTTGCTTATGGCCTTGCCACAAGCGTAACTGATACCAAAAAGCACCAGACTATTTATCTGCTCTGGTTCTAGAGGACAAAATTCATAGCCAGATAATCTCTTTTTTATTTCAGTAGTTTTGCATGAATTTGATATCTAAGTCCAAAGAAAGTAAACAGCAAATACAACATGACCCCAATATAACTTAAAGGGAGCAGTAAAGTTGACTTAAATGTGTGTCGAAGAACAACAAAGGTAACAGAAAAATTTACTCTTAGTAAATATTTTTGGAAACCTTTAAATGCTGATGCCAACATCTTCAGAAATATGAAAACATTTGATAATAAACCAGAAAAATTTACTAAATAGTGAAATAGAACAATCCATCAGAAAGCTTTCCTTAGGGCTCAAAGCTGCAAGTGCTGTGCAGCTGTAAGTTAAATTTGCAAATGCACTCAATCATGCAAATTTGAGTGCTTTCTCTGGTACAACACACTGTACAGAACGAGGATTACAGACACAACTATGGATTACTTCACTGCCCAACCGAAATTATGATTCTCAAGGGAATTTTTTCCAGTTAGAATTGCTGTGTTTTGGAAGGAGTGTGTTTATAGGGAGAAAGAGTTCAGAACAATGTCTGGTGCCCATAAACAAAGTATTTTTAAGTCTACAAATAACGAGACATTTTGGAAAGTTTAAAAGCCTCCCGACATGAACTGAACTACCCACAGCAGACGGTACTTTGAGGCAGTGCTAGGGTGCACCATCATAAATCTGATTATCAGCTCGGGACGCTGGCAAGCGACTCAGTCCAGCGTTAAGCCATTTTTAGGCTCTGGCCCGTATGAAGAAACGGTTCAAGCAGAGGGCCACAACCACCAGGATCTCCAAACCACCTTATCACCAAAACACACCCAGGGAATTAGGGCTGGCAGTTGAACCGAGCCTGCTGGAGAGGCAGAGACCGGTCTGGAAGCCGCCTCGTCCCGGGGCTGCCGCGGCCGTGCCCGCCCGGGGCTGCGGCGGGGGAGCCCCGGGAGCGGCCGGACAGGACCCATCCGGGGAGAGAAATGGGGAGGGGGGAAAAAAGGAGAAGGAAAAAAAAACCACGAGAAAAAAAGGGGAAAAAAGTTAAGAAAAAAAAAAAGTAAATAGGAAAAAAGTAAAAGAGAAAAAAAGTAAAGAGAAAAGATAAAAGTTTGCTGCGTTTCCGCGTGAGGAGCCGCGGCCGCCCCGTCTGCCGGTGCCGGGGCAAAGGTGGCGGCGGGCAGCCCCTCCCCGCCCCGCACTCACTTTGTACGTGTTCTCCGTCAGCTTGTTCACCTCCTCGGGGTCCCGGGNGGGAGGGCCGGGCCGGGCTCGCATCACCGCGCTCAGCCCGGCTCGGCTCAGCTCAGCCCGGCCGGGCGGGGCGGGCGGAGCGCTCGGACCGCCCCTACCTGAGCCGCCTCCACCCTCACCCTCCTCCTCCTGCCCGCTCCCCTGGGCGGGAGCTCCTGCCCCGCTGCCAAAGCCCAGCCCTGTGGAATTCTCACAGGGGCAGCTCTGCTGGAAGTGACCCGCGAAGTCGGAGGTAAAGTTTTCCTCCCGGCAATTAAGTGAGGGTTCTGTAGGAGTTAATTAGTCAGAATGAATTAACGTAGCCCTGGCGATGGTAGTGTGGTGGGAGTGGTCCCCCTGCTCCCTTCCACAGAAACCTCCCATGAGGGAGAGCAGAGGGGGGCAGACCCCTATTCCTGAGACCCCCTCAGGAATGCGCGCAAATTTTTCTCCCGAATCCTGGTCTAGTGCACTGCCCGAGCTCCCTGCTACATGCTGAAGTTTTCTATTTATTTTAAATACACACCCAATAAAACACTGGCCCAGTCATCTTTCATCTGTGAACTGACTTACAAGTCCTTCTTGGAGAGGAGTGGTGAGGAAGACTGGGGGAAGCTGTAAATTTTTGTGGACCATAAATTTTCCAGAGATTGTGAGATTGAAGTATGCCAGTTGGAATATCTTTCTGATAAAGTAATACTGGCATTATCTTGAAGGGCTTTGTGGGAATTTCATAACCTTAGGCATTTAAAACTAGGTTTTGGTGCTGGGTATCGAGTGTGTGAGGCGTAATCACGATGGCTGTCCTTGTCTTGGTCGCTGTCTTTCCCTCTGTTTCCCTCACTTTATTGCAGCTGTAAAAAACTGGACTTGCATCAGAATCCTAGATATTGGACTCTGGTGAGGGAGGAAGTTGTTATGGGGAGCTGCAAAACTGTTTTTGAGCACATGGAGGTACCTTTAGAATTACAATTACCATCTGGGCAAAATGTGGGCACTTAAGGTGTTATCTTGAATGCAGCTAAAATGCGGGGCAGTAAGGGGGTTTTAGGGGACTTCATACTCCCAGGTGAGGTCTTTACAGACTTCTGATATGTGTGGTGTTAATTGCTGTGTTAATTGCTTTTCCGTTTCATTTATAATGTTATCCTATGGCCATAATGGGTTGTTTTGGGCCCAAGTCCACAATTATCTTCCCTCTAAGCAGTGTTTGCTCACACAAGCAGTCCTGTCAAATGTGATGTGGCTGCTTGCCTGAGCATGGAAGGAAGGGTCACAAGTCACGTTGCTTATTCTCAGGCCTTTTGTCTGCAGAGTCTGTTACAGCTCTGAAAACAGACTGGGTGCTTCCAACTTTTGTGTTACCATTTGTCAGTGCCTGAAAAGGATGTTACTCCCTAACAGGCCAGTGTTCAAATTTGAGGGAGCAGGTACCCAAAGGAAGATGCAGAAAAGGACTTTTCCTTTTCCTTCCCTGAGTCCTGCTAAAGGAGCTGGGAGTGTGGTGCACAGCAGGGAGGGTTTTATTCCTGTTAGGGGCATGGCATTTGTCCTTTCTCCCAGCTCTGTGGAGCTCCGGGAGCTCACCCAGGATCCCGGGTGTTTGTTCCCTGTTGGCTTGCTGAGTTCAGTCATAGTAAATTCCAGTGTGAGTGTAAATGGAGTATGCATATCAGACAGAGACAATATAGATAATGTATGTGGGCAGAGAAGTTTAAGTTGTTACACCCTTGTTGACACTTAAAACATTATGGGAATTCTCAGCATTTCAAAATATGCATTTGTAAAGGTCTTTGTTTTTACCTTGTAAGCAGATGTAAATATTTTAAATAATTTCCTATTTCTGTGTATGACCTTTGGTCTTTGGCATGACCTTTGATATTTGTTTCTGTCGTCATTTTGTGCATACTTTTTTTAGAGTTCTTAGGTTAATCTTTTTTTTTTATGTTTTTAATGCTGTTGGTTATTTGAAAAAAAAGGAAAATAATGATGGAAATAAATAATATGATATTATACCAATTGTAAAGCTATGGAGAAAAGAAAAAGAAACTTAGAAAAAACAGTTTTTAAGGAATACCTAAGTGGGAAATGAAGCTATCAGGGCAGAATCCATAATTTGGGATAATGATTACATCTATTATTTCGTCTACCTCCAGATTAAAACAAAAATAACCATAAATAGTTCAGATTTTTAACTTTACTCTGTAACTGCGAAACTTGAAACTTGACAGCCAAATCCAGTTCTTTGAGAATCCAGGCCTTTGCTATAAATCATAAATTTTCAAATTCACTAGGAAAAAATTCTGCTTGAGCTTGTAATACAAATGCAAAGGCTTTGTTCTCTTAATAGGGGATTTTTATCTTGTATTAAGATTAGTGTTAGGTTACTGACTTAGCTGGAGTCAATCCTGGTGTGTGCAAACAATAGAAATTTGGAATGGTTGAATGAGGTTTCATTTTTGCAAGTTGCTTAAGGATGCTCTTACATTTAAACGAGTGCAGTAGTCCTCTAGTAGCACAGCAAAGTGTTTGGTGTGATCAGGACAGAATGTTTAACAGCTTGCAAAGCTGAAACTCAGTGAATACCTCTTCATGCTCCATTGCCTGCATACTCCTGTAAGCATTTGTAACAAACATACTGTTATGAGATGTGTTGTTTTATGTAGACATTTCTGGTTTATTATATTCACCAATTACACTAAAGTTTGAGTGTGTGAGTTCTCAGGTTATGTGTTTTTAAGGACTCTGGAGATCATTTGCTAACTTTTCTCTGGAGAGGAGTTCAGAGTAAGAGCCTAGTTCTGATCACCAATCATATCTGCTCTCTGAACTGATTGGAATTAAAATTAATCTGATTATCTTTTTTTTTTTATGCTTACTTTTAGCAGATATTGATTTGTTGGCCAGAAGAGATAAAGAAAGAAATATACTTTCTTTAGTGGTGAGCCCATCCTGTGATATAACTATTCTGTTCTATGTGCTTTGTCTCATGCAATAACTCACCTCAAGAATAGTTCAGGGAACTTGCCAGGTTGGTAGCTTAGCTGGTCCAGTCCCCATCAGACTAGGGCTCAATTCAGCATTAGAGTGCTCAGGGCTTCATCCAGTTGAATTTTGAAGGAAAAGTTGAGGAGCAGAACTGAAAGTTTTGTTTGAAAGAGCCTGTAACTTGGCAAGTAAAGAACATCCTCCACAGTGTTATAGGAAAGAGTGTTTAACCTTTTGTGTTGGTTCATCCCCTGTCACCCTTCCAGCTGAGCTGCCTGTGCTCAAAGGCATCCTCTGCCTTGGGGAGAGCTCTGACTGTAACGTTGCCTATTGAAAAAACAAAACTCCTTCCTCATTACCACCCTGCCTCACTTTACACTTCCCCGATGTGTAGCCATTCAGTTAAACTGGAATGTTTGAAGGACTGTACTTATGCATAATTCCAACAGTTCCCCTTGGTGGTGGCAGTTTATAAGTGATGGCTTGGATTTCAGCGTGTCCTGGTGTCACCCTTGCAGTGGTTGAGGTGCTCCTGGCCCTGGCACAGGTCCTGGACAGGAGCAGGCTGGCCTGGGGCTGAGGCTGCCAGATCTGACCCTGGCTTTGTGCAGGTGCTGCTGGGCACTGCCCCTGGATCCCAGTGCAGCAGCTCATTCCATGCTGGACAAAGGCAGAACCACACAGATTTAGCAAAACTGCTGTCAAGGGACTCACTCAAAATAAGTGCTTGTTTTTTATCCCTCCAGAAGGCCACTTCTCCCTTGTAGGGTTTAAGCTTTGGAACGTGAATAGCCACAATAAAATTTCCCCATGCTTTTCCAACTCTGTATAACAGAGATTGTAATGAGAAAGGGGTGTTGTTGATACATCATTTGAAAACGTGCACACTCAGAAATATTCCCTCAAGTAAATACACGTGTTTCTTTAAAAGCAGTAATATTTTGATGTACAATCATTTTCTGCATGTCAGAGACATATTCAAACATTCTTTGGGAAGGGTTTAAGCATGCTGAAAGACCCATTAATATCAGCTCATCATTAGATCTTTAACTTGTGTTTTAAGTAGCTCAGTACGACTCTAGCTAATTACATAAATTGTGGCTAAGCAGTAATCACATGTGCATGATCTAGCCAGCTGTGGCCTATTTCATTCCCCGTGGTCATTAGCAGATGTTTAACTTGATTAAGGAATAAAATGTACACAGCATGTTTTTTGATGATTTCAAACTACATTCAGAGTCAGTAAATTTCTGAACAGGAAACTAGAGGGACTCTCCAAGCTCTTTTTGCTGATTGATAGGCATTTTTTGCCCTCTGTTGACTCTTATAAGGAATTTTTTCAAGTACTTTAATCCACTTTAAATTGACAATGCAGAAGCACAGTGAAACTTAGACAAAGTGTTGTTTGAAAGAATTATACAAAACTTTGAAGAGTTACTGACCCTTTCAGTCTGATTCAGCTCTGGATCATTTAACAGATTTACCCCATTTTTAAATTGATGCAAGCAAGCACAAAATCATTTTGTTCTCTGCTGTTCATTGTCCTGGGCTGGTTTCAAAGCAAATGAGCTGTAACTCACACTCACAGGTCAATAAAGATACTGAGCTCTCTGGTCAAGGAAGACACTTAATCAAATCCTTAATTTAAACATGTAATTAATTGACTGTACTTTGGGAGGCTGAATCAAGGAAGTGCAAGATGCTTTTTATTAACTCTTCTTTCTCCAGACTGAAAATGAGATTATTTTATCTTGAAGATGAAGGTTTTGGAGGTTTGTGTTTTGTGTCTCAATAGTCCCGTGTTGCAAATTATCTTGGCAGCCTTATGAGATGAACTATAATCTGATTTCATCACTGTGGTTTATTTTTTGAGACTAAAAACAAATGGTACGGAAGACGGTGTTTTTAAAAAAGTTTCTTTAATGAGGTTACCTAGGACTTGGACAAAAATTAGCGTTCAAGGGAATCTAATAGGCAGTCCTGCTAGCTATGCTAATAATTTTCTGCTGCTAGTTGAAATATTTAACTCAAAGCTGTTATACCCACACACTTTGTGACTGCTCATTTCTTGCCGAGATTAGCTGTGCTTTAATTCACGTGCTGTGCCCACTAGATGGCAAGCGAGCTATGCACGATGGAGGGAAAGAAACACACATTATCCATATGCACAAGGCTTTCTTCAATGTTTATAATGAAACAAGATAGATATTAGTGGTAAGCGAATGAAACAGCCTTTCTGTTGCTCAGACACAGCCTTGGAATTTTTTCTCAAGAGTGTAAGTGCAGTCAGTATGTTCATGTTATTGAAATCTAAATATGCCTTGGGATCTGTAACTTTATTTTGGAAGCCAGCCCTAGCAGCAAGCCAACATCCTGGTGAAACTCCTGTTATAAACTTCTAATCCATTTAGGTTCCAGGTGTTTATGAGGTGAGTCATGCTGAAAACACGTTATTTTAAATACCTACGTATTTGTTATTCTCCCTTTTGTAATTTGTCAGTTGGGGATTAACTAACAACAGGTGTGCACTGTCCCTAATGGATAAACTCGTTTTGCCTGGGGCTCAGTGTAGAGGTGTGCAGCTAAACAGAGATCTGCTCATCGCTGCTAAATAATGTCAAGAGATTCTGTATTAGAAGCAGAGTAGGAATTATCAGTGTTTGTTGTGGGGTAGAACATAAAGATCTCAATTGCGATGCAATTGCTGGGCTGGGAACAAAATGTGCATCAGGTGTAAAGTACCGCTGCTGTGAGGATTTTCTGAGAATTTTGGCGCTGTTTTTACCTCTTCCTTTTCACAGCAAGGAGAAGATGGACCAGGTACATAATATTGGTAATTTGGTTCCTCTTAAAATTGTCAGAACTCCTAGAACTGCATTTCTATATTGCAAAAATACTTGTAGCTCATTAACCCCTCTCTCTTATGTAGCCTTATTGTCATGGAAAATTACTAGAAAGATGGTCAGAATAGATTGCAATAATAAACTATTAAAAAAATACAATGACCTTCTTCCTGAATTGCCATTTAATTCTGAACGTTTTTCAGAAGTGGTATTGATACCAAAAAAAAGCAATCCATTTCTATTTGTTGGTAATAAAAATACAATTCCAAACGCATACATGGATATTCTTGGATTGAGCCATGCTGAAGTTCCTTGGCGTGGACGTGTTATGAGCCTGCCTTCTCCTCTTCTGTTCGGTTGCCGTTCCAGGAATGGAGCTGTGCCTGCCCACTCCTTGTTTCCAGACACCCACTGGCCGGTGCCAGCGCTGGCGATGCTTTCCAGAAACGCAGGGGCAGAGCTGGTTGGTGCTGAGCAGCCCGGGCAGCCTGTGCTGGCTATTTCCAGTGCTGCCTCTGGTGTGTTCTGAGCAGGTTTCTGCGGCAGACCCAGAGCAGCTGCCGGCGGTCGCTGTCCCCGCCTGGGGTCCCACCCCCGGCTTCCAAAAGCGCCGGAGGAAGGAGGGGGTTGGGGGCTGTGACTGTTCCGCAAAGATGGGAAGATGATGATGATGAGATTACATTGGAGAAAGGCGATCTTGGAGGTTTGGGTGAAAAGGATGATTGATTAATCACAGCTTGTCTGAAAGGTGATAGCTCTAGGGTAAAAATACCTCACTTCCAGTCCCATTGAGATTGGGAGAATAGCGTGCTTAGGGAAATGAGAGCGATTACGAGTGGTTCTCGCCTCCTGAACAACTGGCTTTATTGAAGTCAGTTCAGTTCCTGTGGATTTCCTGGAAGTTTCGCTTGCCGTTCCTCATTTCTGCTCAGCTTTCTCATTTGAAAATCAAATCAAATATATGGGCGGTATCACAAGGAGCGGTCCCTAGCCTCGGGGCAAAGAGCTGTGGGACGGCTCAGATCCACCGGCTCTGGGCGGGTTTGCTCCGGGGCTTTCTGGCTGCATCCGCTCTGTCCAGCCCTTGGCTTGGGTCACTGCCTCCCGTGGGGCTGTGAACCCTTAAAACCATCGCCTTATCTCGTGTTTGCGGTTCCAGGTGTCTGAACTAAGCGGAGGGCTGTGCTGTACCTGAGCAGCCTTTGCACGGGATGGGGCGCAGGTAGCGGGGCTGGGGCTGGGCAGCAGGCGGTGGGAGCAGAGCTCGGGCTGGGCTGGGGCTTCAGGGTGGATGGACAAGCCCGGCCTCCGAGGGGGGTCCTTGCAATGGATTTCTCTCGGGGTGCAGCTCCGCTCTCCCTTGGAAGGCCAGGCGGCAGCAAAGGGGATCCCAGGTGTTATGTAGGGGATGCAGAGCGCTGGGATCCAGCAGTGACCTGAGGAGATTATTTGCCATCCGTACCTGCCCTGCGAGGAGAAGGAGGCACTCGACTTCTGAAAACATCGCCGTGGGCACTGCCTTTAGGGTTCCAGGGCATAACCCTTCCATGTTACTGAGCCAGAGAATTCTCTGGAGTTACAGATAATTTGCTAGGGAAGAATTGTTTGGGTTGTGATTCAATACAGACATTGCAGCTGCTCAGTTGTTTGGCTTCTGAGGAAAAAGCATTTTACTGTTTCTTTTGTCATTTTCACATAAGGGCTATAGTTTCAGCTGTTCCTGGGGTTATTTTGAAACTAACCGCTCTGGAACCAGGGTTTCTGGATACAGGAGAAAAATCAAGTTGCTTCTGTGTTGCATATTACTGCTGGTCTACCCTAGAATTCACTGAATTAGCTATCAGGAATTTAATTAATTTCAGGGTTTCTTAATGTGTTCTTAATATGTTAAATTTTGACACTCTTGTTCATATAGAAAGCCTGTATGTTACTGCTGGTCCAAACTAGGAGAAAAGGGATGTAGTGGATCCTCTTTTGACTGTGAGATTCATGTCTTTGTCTTAAATTTAGGACAAAATTTTGGTTGAACTAGAATTGATGGGAGCTTTTGAGTTAGAGAAGCCCAGCTTTCTTTTTTATGCTTTTGGTTTTTTGTTAAACTTCAAGTAATGTGAACTTTTAAGAGAGAAAACAGTTACTCAAAAAACTCTTACACTGATAGGATTTGTGAAACATGTTTGCCAATACTTCCTCCTTCTCTGACTCCTGAAGTACTGGGATTTTGTTGGATGTGCCACATTTTTATTACCTGCTCTCCATCAGTCAGTTGGTTGTGCCGTGTAGATATTTTTCGTTACTATCATGGAATACACATGCTTGCAGCTAAACCTTACATAAAGTTTCATATCTCCACCCACATTTGTTACTCTTGTAATGCTACTTAGCAACTAAAAGTAAACCAAAAGATCAGTAACGTAAAAAACCTCTCAATTTCCCTCTTTATAATAGAGAGGAGGGACCAAGCTGCAAAATTCAGATATCAGTTTAGCTCAGCAAATTTCAGAAGGTCAGGGATCCGACACTGGTCTGATATTTTTAAATGTGAAAAGTCATTAGAATTATCTGGATCTGCTTTTGGGTGTTCTGTATCTAATATTTACAGACCAAGACACAAAGCTGAACTAAAAGCATTACCATACATAGTAATGAATTAAAGAAAAATACAATTATGATTGTCTCCTTTTTTGGAATATCCAGAAAAGATGTAATATTGTACTGTGAGTTTATTCTAGATCAGTATCCTAAGTCCCTTTCCTCCCCCAGCTGACAGAACAGATGGTTCTTCTCTCTCCTACAATTTCTGAATCCTTCAAAATCCTGTGAGGAGCTGGGGATAGGTCTTTCTTTAAGAAGTCCTGTCCCTCTAGTGCATTTGAATTCTTAATTCCATTATTAACTCTTCAAATAACACAAGTATCACCCTGTTATGCTGATTTTTCTGGAAATTACTAAGGGCTGAGATGGTGTGTAGAATTAATATTGCAGATGAAAATATCAATACAAGTAGTACTTCAGCACGCCAGGAGAAATGTAAGGGGAGAATGTCTACAACCTTTTCCCAAACTTTTTTTTTTTTTTTTCTGTAAGCCTGTAGTCTTTGAGCAGTCTGTGAGAGCTGTGGGCAGTGTAAACAGTTTAGGTCTGTTTATACCCATGAGTGGCACTTCAGGCAAAAAAGGATTTGCAAATTATACAGGTGAGATAAGAGCTATGACAGTGTCACAGTAACAGCATTACCATCACTGCTGAGGGGAAGGCTGAAATCTTGGGTGTCTGTATTCATGGTGCAATAGTGCCTATAACAAGAGTAAAAACATCCTTGACAGTCAAGAGCCAAAATCTGCACTCATGGGAAACAGAAAGGTGAAAGGCAGAGCTGCAGCAAATGGACAAGGAGATCTTGAACACCTTCATGAGTAGCAAAAATTAAACCAGTTACTGCAATAACTGCAGGCAGGGGGAGGGAGAGGGGGAGGGTAGAAAGGCAGTAAATTTATTTTGATTTTCTTTTATTGTGGGAAGCTTTCCATGACTTCAAAAATCTATGGCAGTTAAGTAGCACCAAGTCAGGAATGACATCAAAGTGACCAAGTCAAGTGGGCTGTGTAACTGGGAATTTAAACCCATGCATTACTTACATTGATGGATAACTCTTCAGTGGAACGAGCATTTTGTTGTGGTGATTCACCAGCTAGCAGCTGGATGCTTTTCCCAAAATATTCAGAAATATTCATCTTGCTAAGTGCAGCCAACAGTGTGTGCTGTTTGGGTAATATTAATGAGTTAATGTAAAAGTGTGTTGTATTTTCTTCATTTCTAGACAATGTGGGCCAAAGTCACAACCCTTTTTCAGCTGCACAAAGCAGTTGAAAAGGCAGAGAGTGGCTGGGTAGGAATCCCACTCACACAGGAGGAACTCCTTGGTAACAGACATCCACCTCAGCAGCTTGATTTCGATTTTCCTCCAGTGCCAAATCAGTTGAAATTTCTGAGCAAAACAAGAGTTGGGAATTGGTTTTTGCTTCTGAGATAGCTTCAGCTGCCAACAGTCCACCAAGGAAGTGGGTAGCAGCATATGAATGAGGGCAGTGCTGCAGCTTGGATTCTGTTTGATGTTGGTGCTGCTCTGACTCAGTGTGATCTGGATTTCACCACAGCTGGGAGAGTTTGAGGCCTGAAGGTGGAACTCCCTGGCTGCCACCCACCTGTAGCACCAGCTACAGCTAGGATCAGGTACAAATCAATTTCATTCTTCATTGCCAATTTTGTGTCAGTTTCTTACTCTATTTCTTTAATTTTCAATTTTTCCTGCCCCACCTATGGGTACTATTTGCCAATACAATAAAAGGAAAATACTACATAAAACAAAGCACATAGCAGAAGTCCTGTTTCCCATTTTCAGATCTCTAACATAATGTTCCCTTTCTCCTTGCCTTTCTTGCTCATTTTATGACTCTTTCCCATCTCAATTTCTCTCTGCAGTCATTGATTACTGATATAGTATTTCCCATATCAAATTCAGAGCTATAAAAATAGGCTGTGGTGCAGAAAATATTTTAGACAGAGGCTGGTTTATTTCAGTTAGTGAGGCTATGTGTTGGAGAATAGTGACACATTAATTTATTTATCTGCAGGGAATTGTTAGTGAAGTTTCTTGTTTATGCCCTCTCAGTTTTTCTGCTGATCCATTCTCACCTGTTTTCTGAGGCTGCCGTGACCGTGTAGAAATATAATGTGACCTAAACAGCTCAAATTCATTAGAACATGATCATCATGAAGCAAGAGGTCTAGCAGAGACATTTTAAATGAGGATGTAACATAGGTAGCTTTTTACTTTTATGAAAGTGTGAAAGTATGAGTTACATTTTCATTAAGTTAAAGCAATGAGGTCTTCAGCATGATTGGTGTGCCTGCTGTACAGACAGTGCAGTGAAATAAGCCAGAAGCAGCATCCTTCCCACTACTTCCTCCTGCTCTTATTGATTTAAGTGAGGCTCTGGGGTATCTGATCCTATCCTGATGCCTGAAGATTTATTCATATATCTCCCCATGCATCAGCATGATATTATACTGCTTGTTCTCTGGAGAAAATAATTAAGTGAATTACTAACGCATAAAATGCTCAACTTAAAATGCTTAAATATTCCATTTGATGTAGTTATATATAGCTTAATGTAGTAAGTGTAGTATCCTCTTAGAGTGCCATGACTTTCATCCCCATTAAATGTAATATTAATTACCAGTTGATTCCACTTTTGTCAAGGTTGCTTTGTTGTTACATTCTTCAACAAGACCAGAAGGTGAAAAAAGGACTAACCTGTATATAAATTAAAAGTAATCAACAGAGTAATAGTGTCATTACTTTGGGGTTGAGTTATAAATGCTTTGGGGTTGCAGTTATATAAATACTGTACTATCACAAAGTTTTTAAGATGAGGAAGAAACTTAATCTATTGACTGGTTTGTAAGAGAAGTTGCTCCTTGGGATGGCAAGGTAGTTCATCTTATGTGCAGGTTTTGCAAAGAAAGGGAGAATAACGACCAAATACAACCAGTGATGGAGCAGGTGATGGAGCTCAGCCTTTCACATAAAGAACTGATGTGAAAATGCAGTTCCAGGGCAGCTCCATGGAGCACTCAGCAACGAGTGGATGCACATGAAGTTCTCAGTGTCCTGCTCAAAAACCATCACAAAGCTTCCAACTGTGTGTAAGCTGTTGAGAGCTGGAACAGTTAATTCTCTTTCTGGTCACCTGTTTTCTTGGCTTTGTGTGTTAGAAAGCCTAGTCCATTGACATCGAGCAAGAAAGATTATTTACTTTTTGGGGAAAAAAAAGAAAACATTTTTTATTCCTAAAGTTGCTTAGATTTCACTTAGAGTGAAACAAAGTGTGTAAGTTTCTCTATATTATTTAAAAGAAAACAAAAATCTGTAATGTTTTCTTTGTATACATTTTTGCTTGCCCGGGAATAGAACTACCAGTCCCAGATTTTATAAAGTTGGGGTTTTTTTCTGATTTTTTTCCTTTTTGTCTTGTCTCACTATGGAAACAAGCACTTTAGCCCAACAAATTCAAAGTGAAAATACAGCTGCAATTCACCTTTTTTTTTTTTTTTTAAACCGTATAAATGTGTGTTTGTGTATTCTGGTTGTATTAAAATAAGCCACATCTGAACACAAAATCCACTTCAAGGGCCAGATCCCAATATTCTCCATCTTTGTGATTCCTGCTATATCCCATTCCATTGGTACAGCAGTTACATAAATGTGTGTGTGTTGTACTGGAAACGGAACCCTGCCAGTGTAGGAGAGGCACAAGAAGAGGAGGAATTGTTCCAGCAGAGTGGGGTGTGTGTGTTTGGATGGTGCAGGTGCCCACTGCATTCATTCAGCACCAGGAGCTCAACTCAGTGCTGGCTAGTTCCAGGAGCTGAAACTGGATCTAAATGCAAATGTCATCCTTTGGCTCCTGCTAAGAAAATTCAGTGTATGCTGGCTCTGTTTCTGTGTGCTGTTTGCTGGGAGCTCGCCCATCCACAGTCATCATTGCCTGGGCACTTACTCCAACATCTCATATTTTTATGCTTTGGCTCAGAGTGCAAAATGAAAAATAGATTAAGATTGCTGATTCCCACTTCCACTTTACCTGGTCTCCATGTAGCAGAGGTTTTAGAACAGGATCTGTGTTATACCAGTTTCACAGCCCAACTCAATTTAGCAGTTCTGCACCAAGAAACTACGAAGTTTGGTTCATCTTTCAAGTAGCTTTTGCATCATTTTGCCTGTCCCCTCCCTGGTATTTTTCTGGCTTTGATGCTAATGAGGGGCCAGAGAATCCAAAAGCTAATTAACATTTCTGGTCATAGATGTGCAAACGTAAGAAGAAAATTGATCTGCCAATGTTGATCTAAAGCATAGAAAGTAGAGATGCATTGCTAAGGTATCTTTCATCTGAGTAAAAAGGAGACTTTTTTTAGGAGCTGCTGCTGCTTTTTCCTGCACTATTTCTCATCAGCATATTAAACCTCTTCTTCACAGGCTTTGTTCAGCTGTTGTTGAATAGCATTCTAGGTTGTGTAAATTCAGGGGAGTGTGGTTTGGGGAAAAGTTGGCAAAATGAAGCTGTAAATTGTTGGGAAGTGTTTAAATTGAGAACAGTGTTGCAAGTTTCCCATAGAGATTTGAGTCTGATTAACTTAATAGAACTGAAATATATTTTTCAATTTATATTCAAATAATGTTCATTGTTATTTTCTTTAATATGAACTTTGAAGATCTCCAAGGGGAACATTTCTCCACAGATAGCTGTCTTCTTTACAATAAACCCCAGTGTTGCCATTGACCTTGAATATTTTCAAGAGAAAAGAGGAGGCAAATCAGTGCAATTTCAGCCCTTGTTTGCCAGTCACCTCTGAATGTGCCAAATGTCACAGCTGCCACTGACTGTGAGGAACCCAAGTCTTTGAATGGTATGAAGTCCAGATATGACATTTATTTTAATGGTGTTAGAAAATGACAGTTAATGCATTTCAGTTATTCAGGAATATCATGTAATAGTAAAAAAATTATTCTTGGGTGGGTAAATTTAGCTGTAGTGTAGGTTCTCCTGTCTAGAATCCTGATCTTAAAACTTTCCAGGGCCTCAGCTTTGGGGTACTTTGAGTAGCAGTTCTTGTGGTCAGAAATGTGTTGCTACCCATGAAAAATATTTCATAGAATCGTAGAATATCCTGAAGTGGAAGGGACTCACCAGGGTTATCAAAGTCCAACATTTTTGCAAGAATGTATGTAGCTGCTTTTTCTGATTTTTATTGGAAGGAAACCAGCAGGATTTAGGAGATGGCACCTTGAAAGTATTAGTAACTCATTCAAAGTTGTTAAGGAAAATTGGAGCAACTAAGGCAAGGGGAAAGTCATACTTGTTCATGAATTGGTAGGGAACTTAAAGAACAAGTCTCATGACTGGAAAGGACCAGAAAGAATTCGAATATTTGGGTTATTTGAGGCTTTGTACACTGACTGATACATTTTTATATTATCTGCCTGGAGTAAGGGTGAAAAGCAGAGTGTCAATACACGGTAATGCCATAAATTTATAGAAATTAGGCAATTTCAGAAAAGACTACTAAGACCTCTAGGAGAATGTAATAGAACTTGGTAATAAGATGTCAGATTAAATTCAATTTAGATAAGTGCATGGGAATTAAAGTATAAATCACTTCAGTGTGTGCAGTTCTAAATCAACCCTTAGGAAAGTCCTTGATATTATATTGGAATATTTGAAAAACATCACTTTGATTACTTAAGTAAAGATTATAGTAAAAAGTGCAATAAAGGCATAGATATTTTAAAATGGTATGGGCTCTTTTGTGGCACTTGATCATTGATTGTAGTGGTTATAGAATCGTATGCAGGTTGTGCCAGATTCCAGTGGCTTGATAAAAGCACACAAATCCCATTCACACTGAGTGGCTCTGGTATCTGGTTTGTATATTTAAAACTAAAGGTTTAGATAGTAATGTAAATTTATTTTTTTAATTTTTCCCAAAAAAAGAAGGTTCCTGTATTTTTTAAGTTCTGCTGAAAACCAGGTTTTTAAATTGTATTGGATCTAACCAAGCTTGGGAGGTTGTTTCCATAAAGGTGTGCAAGATCCAAAGTGTCAAATTCCCTGAGCAAGGTGTACTCTTACAAGTAAATGCTAATCCTGTGAGCATCATTTTTCACTTTCCACAACAAAATGATGGCTGAATTAATATCTCTGAATGCTTAAAAATAACAGCCCTAAACTGAAACCTAGACTGGGAAATCTGATGAAAATCAGCATTTTTCAGCCTTGTTTAATTCTGCTGTTTTTCTGAAAGCACTAGAAACTCTGGTGCAGAGGGTGAGAGAGGGATATCACCTGCAGATGACTGAGGACCTGTGCTTTTGAATAATGAAAATCCTGATGAAAACTGCTCATTGTGGCTGCAATCTGCAGTAAGACCACTTCTGACTAAATTATTGCAGATTTGACCATTAGTCTTTTCTGAATTCTCTCCTAATCCATAGCAGAGGTGACTGCATGTTGAATTTTTGCTGACACTTTCTCCATTGTTTTATCCATCCCTGCCCACTGTGTAGAAGTCTTGAAGAGAACTTGTGCTCTCTGTAACTTTGCAGAGTCTTCATGATGTCCTTGTAGTTCTTATTCAGTGTGAAATATTCCCTTTCAGATTTGGTTTATAATTGAGCTCCAGTGAGATTGCTCACCTTGTCACCTGTTAATATGAAAAGTTCTGTATTACAGAGAGAGGGCATTGATCACTTTATTTCTGTGTTAATAATAACAACTACTGTCAAATTATCATGGATAAAGGATGTATCTTTTTTTTTTCTTCTTTTCATTACTGGCAAGAGAAGTATGCTTAGTCACTGCAGTTAATTTTGGTTATGGTTCCAGAGCCATATAGTGAGTAATTTCAGTCTCTATTTTTGGTTGTCTCTGGAGATTTGAAAAAATTTGGAACAATTTTTAATGCAAGGTTTTGATGTCATCTTAAATGACATTGGTTGCCTTTTCACATAATTTTGATGAAATTCTTTGCTTTTGTACTTTCTTTTACCAGTACAGCTAAATCTGTCATTCACTCCCAAATAATGCAAGCCCAACTTTCCTTGCAGCTCAGAGGATTAATATAGACTGCTCAGTGTTACATGCTTTAATACTATCTGGGGAAAAGACCCGTTTCCTTGCTATCTGTTTTCAGAAGCATTAAAATGTTTTACAGTTCCAGTCCTTTTACTTTGTCTTCGATAGCTCTGTTGTAAAACCGTGGAAGCAATAAATCCTTTCTATCTTTAATTGAATCCTCTGATATCACTCTTTAGGGCAGTCTGGGCTTTGCAGTTATTTGCACTTTTTCAGTGGGAAATGTCTGTTCTTGTAGTTTTTACTCCTTGTCCTTCAGCGTTGTGACTCTCATGGCCACCAATGTTTTCCATCTTGTGTGATCCCTTTGCTGCACAGAGCTCACGTTGGCTCCTTTTTGCCTTTTAGACCCTGTGGAAACAATTCTGGGGCTGTTCAAAGCAGCTGAGCTGCTCTCCTGCCAGCTCTAGCATTTAGCCCTAGCTCTGTGCAGGTTGAGCCAGGTTTAGTCCTGGTGGCCACCAACGAGCTCCAGGGAGGTGCAGCAGGACCAGAGCCTGCAACAGAGCTGCTGCCAGAGGCTGCCCCTTCATCTCTGCAAAGTGTTTCCACTCCTGATCCTCCACACTCACTGTGAGTCAAAGAACTGCTTTTTATTTATTTATTTATTTTTATTTATTTATTTATTTATTCAGATTTAGAGCTGTTCTGTAGGGAAATATCGCCAGTTTGGCATCTACGAAAAAAATGTGTGTTTTTCTGAGTTTCTTAGGAAAGCCTTGTTTTTTAGAGATAGGAATAGTTAAACTTTTGCACCCAAAATGTATTTGCAAATGGCAACAGTTGTATGAAACATTAGGGTTATGAAGTTTCTCTTTTGTGTTGTTTCTTTTTTTAAAAATGAAGCTAGGGCTGCTATGCAAGATACAGCATGTGCATGATATCCTGCTTTGGAGGATATAGTTTTATAATACCACTGTGTAGGCAGGAAAGGGATTTCTTTCCCTTTGCAGTCTCTTATATTTGATTTTTTTAGGCAGCAGAGAAGTGCAGCTTTATTCCTAACCAAAACACTGTTGTACCAGCATTGTTCATACAGTTATTGAATTTTTTATATTTTATAAAAACATGAGCACTATCCTTGCTATTCACATGCTGCTTATTCTTTGCAAGTTTTTCCTTGTAAAAAACAAAAATGCAACACAAAAACCTCCTCTAGAACACTGTAAGAAATAAAGTGTAGTAAAGTAAAGTAGTCAGTAACTGGGATGAATATGACTGCACTGAGAAAAGGATGCCACGCTCCTTTAGGAATTATCTTGTTTATATTGCTTTTAAGTCTCTGAACATGTCCATGGTGAAATACAGACTTATATTTACAGAACTCTGAACAGTGTCTAACTGAGTTTCAGACTTATGTAGTTAATAAAAGAGCCTATTCTCTTCAGACAGCCTTGAATTCTTATTAAATGTATAAGTTTCATTTTAGACAGCAGGTTTCTACATAGTGGAAGCCTCAGGCTAAAGCAAAAAGCAAAGGGAACTGTATATGTTTGTAAGTACAGTGCAGAAGGGAAAATTCCCATTTCTGCTGCCAGAGCTGCAACTGGTGTTTTTGTAAGGTGGGTCTTTTCCTCTTTAAGAAGGGCAAGTATAAAATACAACTTACAGAGAAAGTGGTTTTATTTCTGTTGCTCTCAAAAAGCTAATGTACTTTTAATTAGAAAAAGGTATTGAAGGCAGGTGGGAAGGGGGAAAAACAGTTGTTTCTTAATGAAAAATTTTCTCTGTCTTGCAGAAAAAGCAATAGATATCCTCCTGAGGATTTTTACTAGAATTAATGGAACTAGTGGTAGAAATGATGCTGTAAGGAATGAGAAGACAAGGCTTGAATTAATAAAACCCTACAGTACCTATGAAGTAAGTGCAGAAACTTCTTGTTTTTCACAGTCTGAAGCAAAGGCAAGTCATACAACTTGAATATAGCACAGTTTTTCTGTTACAGCAAGAAAGTGAATCCAATTTGTTAGTTCTTGACACTATCTTGCACTTCAGTTAGAAAACAGCTTTTTTTAAAGACTTAGAATTGGTAAAGTCATTGACATATTTGAGATAAAAGGCCACATAGACAACATTGTCTGATTTGAAAAGCAAATCAAATGAAATAACACCAAAAAAAGCTGCATTTTAAGAATGGAGATCTTCACAGCCATGCCACTGTACTTGTAAAACCTACAAAAATCAGACTTCTTTTCTTTAACTTGATTTCAGTGTTTCACTGGAAGGATATTCTCATAACTGAATGGCTGCTGTGGGCTTTGCCATCCCATTTAATTGCTTCCATTTCCAGGCAAAACGACTCTCCTGAATTCTGCTTTGGGATTTTTTTTTCTTACTGGAAGGCCAAAAATGCTCCTTCATGGAGGCAATCCCACACAGCAGAAGGTGTGAGGGCATTTGTAAATGGATGTTTTAAAACTGCTGATCTCACCTGGTGCTGGGTGGTGGAAGTGGCAGCAAATTCCACATCAAGCAAGTAGAAAATGCACGAGTGCCACTGGCACTTCTGTCTGAGGCTGGATCCTTCCAGGTACCCAGCACAGCACGGATCCTCGAGGCAGCTGCTGCTGTGAATAAACATGTGTGAGAGTATTTATCTACAATGCAAAGCTTAAAAAGCATTTTGGAACTGTATCACTGACATATGGCACGGCAGCTGAAATGAGTGGAATCATTGTTCTGGTGCAGACTTTACAGATAACAGTAGGAGAAGAAAAACTCAGGAAAGGTGCAGAGCCTTATGGGGTGATTTACAGAGGAACTGGATGTGAAATGCGAGTCAGTCTAAAAAAAAAAATAGCAGCCCACAAGTTAAAACAGTGGAACAGCTTTTCCTCAGAGTGAAATGATGAAGACAAACAGACGAATGTAGGAGGAATAAAATAAATCAGCTGTTAACACTCTCTTTGAAAGCACTTTTAAAAGAGAATGGAATTGCTTTTTAGTGCTTTTTAGATTTTTCATCCTTTTAAAGAAGAAATTAAGGTGTTTCTTGATTCTGTACTTATTAAAAATGAAGTGCTGCCTGATTCCGTGAGCACCTTCACCTTGTGAAGAGTGTTATGTGAAAATGACAACTGATAGTTGTGAGAACAGGTATCCTTCAACCTACTTTTAACAAGTCCTACAAGATGACTTAACTGCTGTCAGCTCTCACGACTTTTGCCTCCAGTCCAAATCCATTTCATGCAAAATTCTGAGGAGGAAATGGGCTTCATGCTCGGAACAGAAAATTAAGAAATATGAGTTAGAGAGTGCTCCAGTGTGATGGTTCTGTGTCAAAAACAGTCTGCAGCTTTCTGCCTGGACTTTGCAAATTCAAAGCAGCATCTGTATTTGGATTCTGAAACAAAAAAGAGCACAGCATAAATAGTCCTGATATAAGATGCTTAATATGTCAGTTCACCTAAGCAAATGATCCCATAATCTCTTCCAAATCCTCACAGAATGTTTCTGACCTTATCTCCTCCCTGTTTCTACAAAAAACTGGTGTTCTTTTTGGTTCTGAATTGCAAACCTGATTTCCTGGGTGTTAAGCAATTGCAGCAAGTGTCAGGTTTTCTGTCTGCCTTGCCATGAAGAGACTGTTTGCAGGATTGGAATTTATAATCATGGAACTGAAATTATGGTCTAGACTGTGTAGTTCTGGATAAATGTAGAACAGATAAAACACCTGCAGTGGC
Source organism: Thryothorus ludovicianus (assembly GCA_013397245.1). NCBI lineage: Eukaryota > Metazoa > Chordata > Aves > Passeriformes > Certhiidae > Thryothorus > Thryothorus ludovicianus. The sequence continues at coordinate 259,174 of VZTB01008340.1, read as the reverse complement.
TTAAGGCAAACTCAAGATTTTCCCGAGGTTCAGAATGAGTTTATTGCTAAGGTCTCATTTACTTCAGGAGTAAGGGGAGTACAGTTCTAGTTTTAAAACAGAAAATGCTGGTCTTAAAACACTGAAAATTGAGTGTTGAGCAGTAATCTGCTTTTTTGTTCTATCTCCTAATCTCACAAGTTGATAATTAAATTACTTTGTTATAGCTGCCAAATCATTAAGGAGTGGAATGTATTTACCTACCTGTGCTGATAAAAGGGATAATACTTTTATTTTCAGTTTTTATCCATCTCAGCAGATGTATAACTGCATAAAAGATTCTTGCTATAGCCTGCTGAATGCTTAAAAAAACTTGAGCAGGTTAAAATTAATTGTTGTATCTTATTCATGTGTGGGGTTTTTGGGGGATAAATGTGTCTTATTTCAGTTTGTTTTCAGTGCAGTATAAGACATCTTGCAGAATTGTTTTACAGTCTTGGGTTTTTTAGAGAATTACTTCCTGCATCCATTTCATTCTCAGAATAATTCAAAGATGGAAGGAGTACCAGCACTAAGAATAGATGCCTTTTGAATGATATTGTAGACTTAGTTTTCAAACTAAAAACATACTTATGCATACATGAAAAAGTTTGATTTTTGTCATCAGAGTGGCAGTGGCTATTACATGGGATGGCCCCCACATGCTCAGCTCCATTAGTATGGACAATTCAAGGGGATCCCAGCTGGGTTTCCTGGCCACAGCTTACACAGGTGAGAGCAGAACTGCTTCCACAGCCACCTCTGAGCAGCCATTCCCTTCTGAATCTGCTTGGAAACTGCAGGGAAACTTGGCAGTAGTGTGCTCTCAGTCTCCAATATTTGTTTATTCTGTTTAAACATTTGAAAATTATCTGCACTTTGTGCTTTCTGTTTTTTTGTTGTTTTTGTTGATTTTTTTTTTCCTGCAATTTGCCATTTTAATGTAGGCTTTCAAACCTGTGAGTATATTCTGGTAATTTCAGTAAAATGTATTGCTTACTAGTTAAAATGATGTATTTTTGATCATTGCATGGTGGATGAGGTAAAATAAAATGCTGTTATGGCACAGAATCTAAATATTTGTGTAGTTGTTTTATTTGATAACTGCCATTCTGCTTCAGCTGTTTATGGGGTTTTATTGCTTGCTTTGCAATCCAATACAAGGACTCAGGTGTACCAGTGGAGGCTGAATTAATGCTGCATGTGGTTTCACAGAACCATGTTAGTGTTCCTTAATCATTAAAGCAACGTGAATTGTGGTCATATATCTTTCAAAACAGCACATGATTATAGCCCAGGAATGCATTAAGAAACTTAAATGTGAATTAAGTGCATGAAAAGATTGCTTAGATCTTGCAGATGCTGTTGCATTGTGAATGCTTCGTGGTGGGAAAGGATAATTCTTACAATGCTTTCTGTCTGTGGGTTTTAAAGAGGCTTTATAGGGGGTTATTGTACCTGTCTGCAGGTGAGAAGATTGAAACACAAAGAAAAGAAAAATTTTTCCATGGTGTCCTGGAAAGTAAATGGTGCTGCTGGAGGGAAAACAAATCCATTCAGAGGTCTCTGTTCGAGTGCTCTACTGCCTCCTTTGCTTCCAACTGTTCCTGTTTCCCAAGAAAACAAACATCTGCACTACAGCTTCCAAGGAGAATGTGGTAAGTGTTCTGAGAAACCTCTGCTAGGAATTTCTACTTGTATTATTTGCTTCTAGCAGCATTACACTGATAACTGCAAGCCCATTTTTTTTAATAGTTGATGCCGGTATAATTCCAATGTTCCTTCTTTTGAAATTGAGTTATTCTGTATTTTTGAATACAAAAATGAAGGTAGTTTACCTCAATTTTCTACATTACAATTCCTAATGTTCTGCTTTTAAAGAGAGAGATCCTCCTGCTATAATATATCTCATAATCTGTTTATATGAATAGAAATTGCATCAAATGCAACATTAGAGGAATGGCATTAGCTCTACATTAAGTGAAGTCCTTATTCAGATACAAGTTATTAAAAAAGGGAGAAAAAAAGGGAAAAGGGAATTATTTTTCTTGTTTTCTTTATTTCTTGACTACTCATGAAATGGTTCAGTTTATTTCTGTGAATCCTACTCTTTGGCCAGGTCCTAGGAATGCCATCATACAAATCTGAGCTTCACCAGGCCTGTCTCCTCCAGACCATGCTCTTACTCTGACATTAACAAAGCCTGAATTTACATCTGGGCTTTCTGATGGACACGATGCTGGTTAGAGTTGGCTGAAAATCTTTAGACAAAAGATTTCCCCCTGTCTGGTGGAGCTGGCAGCCTCTTTCATTTGAGCTGGTTTCAGTCTGGAGGTTTCAGTGCTGAGGCTCTCCATGTGTGTCACTGTGAGACCTGGGCAGTCCCACACGCCCGTGGGCTGGCAGATGGCTTTCCTAGGAATGAGGGGAGCTCGTCCCTCTGCACCAAGCCCTCTGCTGCTGTAAGCACTGTTAGTAAGCCACAGAGATCTGTAGAATTTCAGGCAGGATTTAATATGACTAATCACCATCCCACAGGATTTGACTGACATTTTGCTACTGGCTTCTGTGCAGCAGAAATAAGCCTTTAAGAATAAAACATTTTCTGTACTAAAAGGATGCCCTTCGTATAACTGCAGCAAACCTAACACAAGGAATGACTCTTGTGCACTAAAATTAGAGATCATGTGACAGACAAGATAAGAGCTCTGGGTTCCAGCATACACACAAGGATTTGCTAAACTGAGTAAACACAAACAGATCTAATTTTGATGCTTTCTAACTTGTGCTTGCTCGACTTCAGAATTTAATAACACTTTTCAAGACAGACTTTGTGAGCATTATCTGAAATGGAATAGGTGCCTTTGCTTAGGAGTTTGAGACAATGCAATAGTATAAACAGAGTATCTGGACTTGTAAAAATGTATACTCTTCCCTGAAAATGGGAAATTAAGTGTTGCATATACTTTGAAAATACTAATGCTACATTTTTCTATGAAAACATAATAACATGATTTTTACTGACATCCAGATGTGACCTTTGCTTGTCTCTGAAAAACAGATTTTCAACATCAGGGCTCTGATGTAATGTGTCCTGCTTGTTTGTTGAGGGCATCTTAGTCTGTTTTTATTTCTGAAATCCAAGTATTTGCATATAAACTTAAATCCATAAAATTGATGTGAGGATAACTTTGGTTCCAAGATTACAGTTAGTTACATCTGTGCAGACTCGTAACTTTTTTCATCATAATTTTATTGGTATCCTGTTCCTTGTAATTCCTGGCTAATTCTGCCATACCATATAATTTTGTGTGGCCTTTTCAGGGTTTCTGTTTGCTCTGTCTCAAAGTTTCCTTTCCATTTTATTCAATTCTGTATATTATCCTGAGACCTGTTCTCTACAGCAAATTTCATTTTTAACATTCTGGTGCAATAAATGGCAATAAAACAGGGCAAGTTTTCTCACTGTGTAAGAAAACCATGTCATTGATGTTTTTTATTGAAGAAAACATTTAAATACTTTTTCAAGGTGTTTTAGTCATCTTGGCAATGTGCAATGTGTAGAAGCTAAGGATGTGTGACTCAGGAGAAAATGTGTTGGTACTCATTTAGGGAAAATACTCAGTTTGTATTCATACAGAGCCTGAGCTGAGACCCAGGGGAGCAAACAGAACATTCTTCATCACATACGGGAGGAAATTTGCAGCTGATGTAAATTTTTATAACTCACTTGACTTCAGGAGAGCAATGCTGATTTTACAGGAGATGAAGTTTTTTGTGCAGTGGTGGTATTTTCTTTGTTTACTTAAAAACCAGCTGTGCCTAATATTGAGCAGAGAAGCACAATCAAGTCCCCTGACCTGCATCCCTGTCCTGAGCAAAGCTGCTCTGGATTCACATTAACCAGACTGGATCAGTGTCTGCTTCAATACATGCCAAAACCAAAAGGCATTTCTCTAGTTTTTGTTCTCTTTCTGCTTTGAGCCACTTTGTTGGATCAAAGCGAGTTGGAAGCTGGGCTAACCAGAAGGTTTGGGATTTCCACGAGGGAGACTATCCTGGGGAGACACAGAACCTGAGCAAGGCATTGCTCCTTGCAGAGCTGCTGAGCAGCACTGGTTTGAGTTTTGTTGGGTGACTGGAAACTGGGAGAAAGGCTGGCACAATGCAGAGCAGCCCTTCAGCTGCAGTGGGCAGAGGAAGGGCTGTGTCCCCTCTTCTCCCAGCTGCACAGGATGCTTCCCAGCTCCAGTGAAGAATTCAGCCTGTGAGTTACAATTTTTGCTCGAGGAGCCAGTTTTATGTTTCCATTTGAGGAGTTTTGTATGCAAACCTTCCCAAGCATCAGGATGAGAGTATTCTCGAGGGTGTGCTCCTGCTGTTTCAGAGACATGGGTTTGCAGTTCATTAAACTCTGCTGTCTTGCATGGCAATATGAGTTCCTACCAAACCCAGTGATGTTCCTTTATAAAATGGCAAGAGCAGCCACGTGCCAGAGCAGCTCCATGAAATATCTCAGTTACTGTGCAATCTGCAAACTTTACACACAGTGTCCTTTGAGTGAAGGTCCCTGCTCATGGCAGGGGCCTTGGAGCTTCATGATCTCTGATGCCTCTTCAACCCAATCCATCCTGTGATTATATGGTTCTGTGTATATCAATTAAGAATTTTTAGGAGTCCTTCACAATACTTTTCAATTGTTAAACTGGTTTACCTGTTAACACTCTAAGTTGCAGTATGAGTTTAATTTATAATCACCCAGAATTCTTGACTGTACCTAACCCAGACACCACCTTGCTCTCCAGGGAACATCATGACAGCTGGAATTTAAGAGTTTGGGCAAGTAGTTACCACATGCCAATGGCTGGCAGGTGACTTTTCAGTCAGAATCCCATCACAGCTGAATGGATGATGTGTGTGATATTGGGGGCTGATATAGGAAAATATATCAAATACAAATTTGACATATTTGCAAATTTTTTTTCTCACACCATTTGTATTGTTAAAAACTGTGTCTCAATTTAGATGCACTCAGCCTGTACTTCTGTTGTTTATATGAGTGTGAATTGGCACAGCTGGGGTAGCTCTACCCTATGTACAACCAACAGAAGAAGGAATTGGGTGTTCTGCAATTTGACTAAATTAACCCATGAAAGTTGTTCAGAAATGTAATTCCTTTGGCTGCTGCAAATATTTAGAGACAGTCCTGGCCAAGCATCGTCTTTGGTGGTGGAAGATCACCCTTAGAATAAGGATTAATGTACATTTCAATATTTATTCATATGGGGTTTTAATTTTTAGTTTCATCACACATCCATAGTTGCTCTCAGTCAAAACATCTGTCTTCATATTAACTCTGAGTACTTCTCATTGTTAAAAAAACAATGTTATGAGATGTGGGGGTAGAATAATTATCCCTCTAATACAGCATTAAGAAATTCCCTGCATGGAGAAAGACAGATTTACACTTGCTTTGTCTTATGTGGGTGTAAGAGATAATGGGATTATAAATCTCTGTAGGATAATAAAATGTATAATTTAGAATCTCTGCATAAGATTAATGCCACACAGTTTTTTCTTATTCCCCTCTCTTCCCCCACACCCCCTTTTTAGGTAATGAGATTAGTATTTTCACAGGTTACAGTTTCATTAGCAACCAAAATAATCAACTGACCACAACATATTTACAGGATTTTGAACTAAAAAAAAAAAAGAAAAATTCCTAGTGTCATTGTTTTTAGGAATAAAATTGTTTCTTAATAATTTTAGTATAGACTTTTAAAAATCAGTTTTTATTTGGTTGCCAGGGCTTTTTATTAGGTATATTTTATGATAGTGTTTTTAGTTTCGGAATTGATCCTTTTTTGAAATATGTTACCTTGTGATAAAGAAGAAGGGGAAATACAAGAAGAAAAAGTAATATGTAAAGAGGGAATAGGCTTTTTGTATCAGTGTTAGCACTGGTTCCCAGCATGTACTAAAGTACAATAACCTTGTGAGATGGTTTGTATTATCAAGCCTATTGCCAGGTGTTCATACCTCTAAAAATAGAAGTTATTGTGTTAGTGAACTCTGTCCAGAGAAGCTGAACATCAGAAGCCTCTTGGAGCCCTTTGTTGCTGCTTTGTAAGAAATGTTGGAAGGCAGAGGAATTAATGGATGGCTTCCTAGTCCTGGCCATCTTGAGTGCTTTGACATTTCACCTCATTTTCTGTGTTTCATTTCACCCAGTCAATGTAAGGGTTGTGGTGCAAAGCTGCTTGAGATCCCAGGTGATTTGGCAAAATGTGTGTCATGGTGGGATGCTGCTCCCTAATTTAGGAGTTCGTGTTCAGCATACTTGTTCCAGAAAAACCTCATCCTGTTCTTATTTATCAGCTTCAAAACATTGCTTCTCATTGTGTGAGACTTCCCTCAGACAAATGGTTCCAGTGAACATTTTGTCTTTTGAAACTTTGGATTGCTTACTAATTTCATTTTAATGCTTAGCAATTGGATTGGATCCATTTTCTTTCTTTTTTTTTTTTTTTTTTTTTTTTTTTTTTTGAGATTGGAAATGGTTTAGCCTCAAAGAGAAATTTTCCCATTCAGTCTATAATTAAACCTAATTTGGGATTTAGGTTTTATTTTGGAGTTGAAGATCATTTCCTTTGCCAGGACACCATTTAAGGATACCCCCTCTATGCTTTTTATATGCCTTTTATATGTTCATTTAAACTACTCACACGAAAGAAATGCTTCAGTGTTCTCTGGAATTCAATGGGATTTGAACATTTCTTGTTGATATCATGTGATGTGTACTGTAGTACCCTTTCCTTAAAATCTTTTGCCATAAACTCAGACTTCATACTCTTTATATTTAGAACTTATTAGAGAAGTGCTTTTTAAATATCCTACAGCAGAGGTGGGTGTGTGAAACATGCTGTGATTCCAGCAGTTGGGAAACACATTTTGATCTGTCCAAGCAAGAGTTGCTCAATTATTTTTCATGTTTCCAAGCTCTGCAGAGTGCACTGAGTGTCCTCTCCCTTCTCTCTGCCCTGCACCATCTTTGTCATATGACAGTGACAATGCCACTGTTTTAGCAATCAGTTCTTAACAAAATTAGCCATTATAATCCAGTCCCGGGGAAAAGAAAGGCTTTGAAGATACCTGGCGTGCTGTGTTTGCTGAATTATTGCAGAGACAAATGTTTGCACCTCATAAGTGAGTTTATGAGTATATAATTTCTGGCAGAGCTCAGTTAATAGAATTAGAAAAAGTAGAGATGCCATCAGAGGCAAACAAATTACTTTATCATTTTCCTAAAATGGAAACTGAGAGAACTCTGATCTGCTTTTCAAACATTTTTACTGCACATTGTATCCTGTTTCCAGGAAAAAGAACAGACTCATTTTGTTCCAAGTATCTACCATGATAAGAAACATTACTGCAAAGATGCTTCCAAACTACAGTCCTCAAGGCTTGAAAGTGCTTTGTTTTGTTTTTTTTTTTCTCTCTAATTCTACAATCTATTTCTGTTTTAGGATTGCAAATTGCAGAGCTGGGTCTTTTAATTCATGTTTCTTTCTATTTATGCCATAAATGTGCCAGAAAATAGCTGTACATACTTTCTTTAATTTGATACAAATTCTGCAGCATTTTCTTCTTTGGTAAACTTTAAATTGAATAATAATAATAGTTTTACGTAGCTGCTAGGTTGTGCTTTACTGGGTTAAAAAAGACTGTGTAAAAAATCAATTAGGAAAGCTTTAATGAATAGCATTGTTTTTTCCTTGCTTATGCCTCTCATTGTGATAATTAAAAATGCTTTTGTTTTTCTACTGTGAGAAGCTGCACTGCATCAAGGCCAGCAGAGTGTTTACAAAGAAGTGATGTATGAGCTCTGTGAAGCCATAAAATAAAATGCTGCAAGCTGACATCGGGTTGGCTTCTCTAAGTTTCAATTATTACAGGTTTTTAATTTTACTTGGGACATGGTGAAAGTTTATTTATATAAATGCTAGTGATGTTGTTAATAATTGTGTCCAGGATCAGCGTGGAACATCATTGTTCAAACTGAGTGAGGCTTTGGTTTAAATCAAGTGTGAGAAATTTGACAAGTCCGTAGTTGTTTAATATAGATTTATTTTTCTGATATGCTTCAGGTATCAAAGTTAGAATTGCAGAAACATCAAAGAACGAACTCCAATTTACAGATCTGTCAATATAGGCAGCCAGCAGCGTTATGATTGATGTAATTTATTAGAAGATTACATGGGGGAAGCTCAACACAAACGATTTCTGCAGCACTTGTTACCTATAGATTTTACAAGCAGTAACACTTAGAATAATGACCATCTAATATACTTCTCTGCAAACCACAGATAATAAATTACAGTTATTTTTTCTACTAGTGAATTGGTAACTTCTATTGAGATAGTTACTGGTGACAATTTTTAGGGTCCCTTAGTCAGAGATTGCAATGTTTAATTTTAACATCACACACCTTGTATTTGGCTGTTTGAAAGAGCCCTTTGAGCTCAGTTTACCAAACAAACTTTACAGTTATTGCTCACTGTTTTCCATTCTCTCCATCCTTGTCCTTTTGGAAACATTATCAGCTTTAATTGTATATTTGTATTAAAAGAATACATCATGTCATGGGCTGAGAATCGGTGTCTAGGTAGCTTTTCACCCTAATTAATTGATAATGACTTAGTAAGAGGTGTAGTATTAAGGAAGTATTTCCCAGTTTGATGTTGCCCTGTAGCTGCTGGGTATTCCTGTCTCTTAGAATCAGCAACTTGTGTAGCACCGAGTTCAAAGCTTAAAACATGCTCAGAAATATGTTGATAACAATTTCTGCCTCTCTGTTAGTGGGAGTATCTGATCTGACAAGACTTATGTTCTCCCAAAGGCTGTTGAGTACTATAAAAAAGAATTAATCCTCTAAGAGTAATTAATAATCTTAATCAGATACTGTGTGATTTTCCCTGAAATCAGTATCCAGGTGGGTGACTCAGAGCAGTATGACTCACACTATTTACTCTTTTGAAATATTGACAGAACAATTTGTTTTAGGAGAAGTACATAATTTTTCTGAAATTGAATAAACATGAAAAAAATGGTATCTTGGGACCTGTCTAAGATGCTGTCTGTCTCCTGTTGGCATTCTGCACGAGTAAAGAGAATTGAATTAGGTTTGACATCAGTAAGTTTGACTCAGAAAGGATTATTGGTGGCAATTTACTTAAGACTCAGAACTTGTTGCTCCCTTGGAGGTGCCATAACAGCCTTGTGGCTTCCCTGTCATGCAGCAAAGCACATCCCTTCAGTTGGGCTCTCGGAGCTGCTGCTGTCCCTTGGGAGTAGATTTGAATATTAGCAGATTTACAGATTTTTAATACGAATGTTGGAGGCTTATGTTGCCATACTCTTAACAGTCAGGGTGCCTTTTTGTGGGCAATGAAAACAAAATATGGAGAAGAAGGGGAAGGAACCTGGCATTAAATACTTGTGTTCTGGATTGCCAACAGGGGTTGAAGCTGAAGAGTGAAACAGGCAGAGTCACAACCTCCTGACACGTGTCAGACTCCTCTTATCCCCTACAGAGGAGTAAAAAACCCTTGAGCTGGAAAATCAGCCACTTTCCTTCACTGTGAGAGAGATTCTACCCAGATCTAAGAGCTTGGCTTGTATCATCACTGGGACCCTCAGTGGCTGGGCTGTGGCCTCTGCTCCTCACTCCTGAGAGAGCACAGAGGGAACCTTGAATGTCAGTGGCAGCCCGTGACCCTGCAGCCATTCCAGCCCTGAACATTTTGTCCCCTGACAAGAAGATTTGTTGTAACTTCCAGTACTGTCAGAAGTACCACAGAGGGCTTGCAGGTTTTAGGAATCCTTCTCACAGCTCTGTTTCACATCTAATACTGAAGAGATCTTCCTCTGCATGGGGACAGCTTTTGGTTTTGTACTGTAGCAATTTTTACTAAGTTTGGAAGCATGGTGTTTTTCTCAAAGATATACAGTAAAATTGGATTGTTGAAAACCTATGATCAGCATCTATCATTAATATTTTGATTGAACACTAGTGAATACATATCCTTGTTCATAGCCACACTACATTGCTTTGAATTATTTTAATGCAGTAGTCATTTGAATAGTAGAAAATAATCTCATGAATGACCTCAATTTCAGCTCGGGGAGTGCTTAGAAACATTTAATCAGGTTTGTCAGATCAATGGAAATAAGTTTGCATAATGAAGAATAAAGAACTTTCAGTAGTATTACTTAAATCATACAGGGGAGTTTAAATTGATTCTTATTTTATGTTTAATGTTTCAGCTTTATTAAGCTCCAGTCTCAGTTTTAACAGTATTTACAGAAGCCAGTATTCTGGCTTGTTGTTGTCATGGTTTTATGCAGTTATTTCCAATTTTAAGCATTACTTTAACTTGTCTATAGTCTATGAACCCAGGTGCTTTCCTCCATTGATTAAATTTTAGAAAACTTTGACTCATAACTTAAAGTTCTAACAGCCCCCACCAGCCAAGCAGACCCTGCCTCCTTCCCTGCCCCTCAGGACCCCTATGCAATGATGAGCATTAATTATCCAGCATCTGTCACAACTCCTGCATCACCTGATGTGAACACAACACCTTTCTCTCGTGCCCCAGGATGTTCAGAACATTCTGTGCTTCATCCTCACACCCCTGGGCTGGAGAGCAGGGAGCCACGTCAGTGAATTTCAGTGAAATTTGTGGTTGTGAGGAAGGAAGTCCTTGTGCAGGGACAGGAACAGGTGCCCCAGTGAGAGCTCCCCAGGCACCCCTGGCCCAGCTCTGTGGGGTTCTGTCACACCCAGCTTTGCTGTGCCAGCTTTTCCCTGCCAGTTGCAGCTCTTTGCTGCTCACTGCCTCCTGCACAGCAGTCCTGTGTGCCTCGGGACAGTACGAGCTCCAGATCACTTCTGAGACCACATGATATGGTATATATAGTACATAAATATATTATATTTGGAGGCAGAATTGTTCATCCACTGTTCATGTGATGGAGGGGTAAAAGGGGTAATTGTTTCTGAGCACAAATTAGGCCAGACATTGAGTGTTCTCTCTTTTTAATGCATCTTTCCTTTTTTTTCCCTATGTTAGTCCCAGATGCCCAGTGTAGATTTGCTTTCAAGCTAAGTATAATTTGGTATTTTTCCAGCAGCATAGTTATCTGTAAAGTACAGGCTCTGACTTTTTAAAGAGATGCTTTGGGATTGTGTTTATCAGATTCGGGGAAACCATACCTTATTAAGGGTTCTTTTTTTCCCCTGCCTGAAGGTTGAAGACTTTTTTCTGAAGTACATCAAAGCTAGAAAATGACAGGGCAATTACCTCTTTTAAAATTTATTCAATAGTAATCAGTAAACAGATACTGTCTCATACCCACTCAGCATGTTCTGTGTATGCAGTTTGGTTTTGTGGAGGCAGATTGCTGTCAAGTCAGAAGCTTCAACACCATGAGATTCTATTGACAGGAATTGGATCCCATAGTATTAGCTGAATTTGGGAACAAGTTTTGGCTCTGGCAATGTTATTAGCTGTGAAATAGTTGCTTTTTTCCTTCAGCTGATACCAACTGGTGTATAGATTGTGCATGATAAATAGCCAATAGTAAAACAGTTTTAGATTTCTTTTTAATAATTTGTACAGGTAATAGAATAATGTCTGCTTTTCCCCTTTCATCTGTGAGTGCTGTGTCCTTTCTGTGCTGCAGAGCAGTTGCTGCACAGCAAAGGAGGCAGCTGCCTGCCCTCCAGAACAGGCACAGGCTGGTGGCTTCCCTGGGATGGTGGGAGATGAGGTTTGCAGCCTTCCAGGATAATCAGGAAACGAAATCTGGGAAGAGTTTTCTGAGCCCAGACTGTTATTGAAATACACATATCAACATGAGCACCCTCATCTTGGAAAAAACCCCTCAGCAACTCTGTGTTCCTCTGGCCACAGGACACCCTGAGAATAAACCCCTCAGCAATCTAGATTCGGGGTGTGCTCAGGGTGGGGGGATTGGAGCCATGCCCAGAGGAAAAGCTCTCAGCATTCAGGGAGCTTTAAAGGGCAAAAGTGAAGGGCCTGGGAAGCAGAAGCTCATCATTGGTTGGGAGGCAACTGTGTGTATACTGATACCTATAAGAAATTGCTCCAAATAGTTTAACCTTCTTTTACAGAAGGGTGGAGATTCCACTATTGTCTTAAGGGTCACGGGACAATTTGCATTTTTACAGTGTTAAATATGTGAAGGCTGATTGAGATGATAAATGCTTTCAGCAGCTTTCTTCACTGGCAGGGAGTTGAATGGCTCTCAACAGTGACTTGAAATGTTTTTTCCTGTGCATCTGGGTCCATCCATAATTGCAGTGCAGGTATTTTACTGCTGTGACTGATAAAAGCAAAACATAACACAAATTATGCAAGCAGATTTCAAAACAACTCTGTGGTCTCATTCAAGTTTGTTAACTTTTTATACTGTTGGCTTAGGATGATGCCCTGAACAGACTTGTCATGTACCCACAGCCCAAAAACCCCAGACAGGTTTTTGTGTGAAAAATTCATGCTCTGTATGTTGGACCAGCAGTTAAATGGATAGCTAGAAAAGCCTCTGTGGTGGGTTCTCTGCTGTAGGATGCAATGCATTATTCATGACACCAACCTGCCTTGGCAAGCTTAAATGTATTTCTAGCATTAACTCAGATATGTATCCAAATCCAGAAACTATATGTGACATAGCATCTTCCACTTTGATCCAAGCATATCTTCCTGAGCCTCTCACATCTCTGCAGTCACTTGGGAGGGAGGGTGTGAAGGGTTCACCTGAATGTTACTGGATTTGAAATTTACTGTGGGGAAAAAAAATTTGTCTTTGGCTGTTGCCTTGCTAATTTATCTTCATTCCAAATAGTAAACATGTTGGTAAATGTGAATGAAAAGCCTCCAGAGTATAAATAATAAATGCTTCTTCCAGCTGTACTGAGTGCTTTACGTTTCTGAAATGATGCCAGTATTTTTTCTTTTACTTTTAAATGGATTACATTGTTACACAGTACTATGCTCTCTGCTAGGCTCTGTGAAGGCCTTTATCTGCGTTCATAAGTGTTGATTTTATATAATTACTAGCATAAAACATCATATGCTGCAAATTAAACACAAACAAATGAAATGAATATTCAGGGAATCCTTAGCAATTTGTAGTATTTTGTACAAGCTCAGTGCAGATGTTTAGGAGCTTCTCAGTTCTTGACAAGTAATAGATGATTTTGTTTAAAATGTCTGAATTATGGGTATATTTGTGTCTTTCCTTACTAGGATAATGTTTGTGAATTTATCTTACCTGGATGATAATTATTACATTAAATCCACACAAATTATCATGGCAAGTGAAATCAAAATATGTAATTTCCCTCCACACTATTCTCCATTTCTAAACATAAAGTTGAAGGCGTTGACTTAGACTCCTTCAGGAGTCCTTTACCCCCTCCAGTTTGGCTTCCTGAATGTATAAGATTCATGTAAGGGTATCTTAGGCACAAGACAGAGACAAATTAGCTATCCTTCCTAATTCCTTTGAAAATCACAGTATGAATATAAGGTTCCAGCTTAGGGGACACACACTGACTTTTCTAACAGTGGAAAAGGTAATGCCTATCTGAAAAACCATCAAGTGAAGTTTTAGGAGCAAAGATTGAATTAACCTGGGATTTTCTTGGCAGCTGCTGTCATGTATTTGCTTTGTGTAGATCTGAGAGTTGGTCAACAGCAGAAATAGCTTCTGTTAACACTGAACTCACAGAGCATTCAGATACAGTGCATGCTCTGAGGGTCTGCAGTGTATCAAAATAGAACTGTGGGCACTGCACAGTTTAAGAAATGTTTTAATAAAACAATACTATTTTCCCCAAATAGTCAATTTGTATGATTCCTCTTTTCAGAAGTAACTTCCAGTTGAGGACTAGAAAATAGATTTTATTGTCTGTCAGCATCCTGTTGAGATAGAGTTCAAAGCAAACCATATAAACCAGTGATAGGTTTCTCTGCTGAAATGGTTTTTATTCTTTAGACAGAGTGAAGAGGTGTGAGAGAAATGTGCTGTGTTGGAGAATATTTTGTGGGAGTCACAAAGAAACCAAGCCATACCAGTCTAGCTTTTGCATGGTCCTCCTTTCAAAAGGGAATAAACCTACTGCTAAACCCCTGTCTGCAATTTCTTTCCTGAATTGTCTCTGCTTTAACATGGATGAAATTCCAGTCAGTCTCCTTCCTTTCCTGAGTGCATGGTCATAGAATATGACTCTGCATTAAGTAGTATCTGCAGATTGAAATTTGATAATGGCACGTTAAAGATAATTGTCCCTCGGAAGTAAATGAGTATTTGAGCTGCCTGTGTCGTGGCAAGTGTGATTAGGGCAAAAGTGCAAGAAGTTTTTCAAAGAAGACAAAGCTTCAATGATGAATGGAGAATCTTAGCTGTTGGAAGGCATTTGATGTGGAACTGTACAGTGAATTTAGAGCAGAAATTTGATCACATTTCCTTTAAAAGAAATTTCCTCGCTATTTTTTAGGTATAGGAAAATCTCATGAGGAATTGGCCATACTTAGACTGCAGAATGAGGTACTTAGCTGCTGTTTTGCAGTGTTTGCTGCTCTCTGGACATGTTTTGCCTCAGGCTGTTCATTCTCAGCTCGCCAAGGCATTGAAGCTCACAATTTCTAATGCTCCTTTTGAGGGCAAATGTATTTGATCTCTACTTTGTGCAGCGCAATGTTCTGGCCCTGTTTCATCATCATGAGATAAATCCTCTTCAGAAGCCTTCAAAACCTCAAAGAGTCTTGACACAGCAGAACTTTTGGAGCTGAACTCTCTTGTACACCAGGAGCGTGTCCCTGGCTCCCCACAGCAGTTTTCTGTTTTCCAGCATGGGGAGGGCTGAAGAGCAGGCAGCTCCTGAGCTGCATCAGAAGAGACCTCAAGAGTAAGTGCAGGAATTACTGGAACCAAGTGGTAATTGTGGAATAAAACCACACAGTCAATAGACACAGACAAGAAAAGAATAGTCACCGTATCTGTGAACTCATTTAGGGTTTGGCTCAACAACCGCAGGAAATGGGAGCAGATGATAATCAGCTCCTGCACTGCTGCTGCACAGGGTGATGAATGAACACTGCCTGCTGCTGTTCTGAGGAGCCCTACTGAGGGAGCAGCAGCATTTGGCCAGCTTGGCTTTGATTTCATTACAAGTGTCAGGCGCTTGTGTCTAGACTGGTGCTTTGGCAGCTAATTGATCTCTAGCATTTGATATGCTAATTATTTCTTTCATAATATGCTAATATGTGTACAGTGAAAAAAAAACAGCTCCTAAATGCTACGAGGATCTCAGAGGCATATTTGGAGCTGGAAAGTAAGAGTTGGAAATCTTGATTTATGTCAGTGCAATGTACAAGTGAAGGTTTCTAGCTGTGGGAATTTAGCTGGAAAATGAGAATGTTAAGACAGAAATTGTTTAGTCATATAGTGACTGGACAGGGCTGTCCTGCTCAGCCCAAACAGAGAAAATTGGTGTGGGTTAAGGAATATACACCTCTGTTCAACACACTTTTTTTGCTGCTGCTATATGGATATTTTTTTGTCAGTGATTTGAATGTCGTAGTTTTTATCATATATCCTGCAGTGAGAGAAGGGAAAACAAATAGTAGAGAAGGACAGTTGAGTCACCTCCCATTTCTCCTCCAGGGCAGTCCCTCTCTACATTATGACTACTTCTCCAGGCAAGTGTCACTTGCTGTCTCTCTGAATTCCTACCATTTAACCATTCAAAATCTGATGTTAATTGACTGTTTTATGTTCATTTCCTGATTTTTTTTTTGTCCTTTCCCTCTTTGGGTTTGCTTCACCCTCTGGGTACTTTAAAATACAGTCTGATGAGTCTCAGTCATTACCTCTCTGAAGCTCTGTGTGGAAATTTAATTGTATGTGTTCTTCAGGCTGTGACAGAAAGGAGCCATCAGGGAGAGTTTTCATACACATTTTCTTTTGTCCATCTCCACTCAGATATTCTGAAAAATACTTTTATTAAATACGTATTTGATAGGTTTGAAAGCTATCAAAGTAAGTTTGCTGAAAGATAACTACTGAGGAACCCTCCAAGGACTAGGACAGAGCTGGAAGCATTCGTGTAGGACAGAGCCAGAGGCAGAAGCAGATCCTTACTGACCCTTGGAGGTCAGCCTTGTTTGGCAATTAAACAATTTAATTTCATTAAATATTTTTGAAGGATTTTCTTCTACACAGGCAGCTTTTGCATAGACTAATAGTCTGTCCCAGTGCCACTGAGTAGATAGTAATTAGATTACTAATATGTACTTAAAGTTTTAAGTAATAGGAAGATGTCTGCTCTATGTTTGGCTCCAGCCCCTGTCAGTGGATTAGATGAACACCTGAAGGTGTTATTAGTGCATGGCAGACTGTGCAACCATTCCTGGGAACAGGTTCCTGCTGTAATAAGCTTATCTCTGTGCTCAAAGCCCTAATCACCTTCTTGTTGACAAGAGAGAATTTCAATTTTATTCACAGGAGTGTAAGAACCTGATTACTTCACTCTGCAGACCAAACCAACCCAAATAAAAGCACCCATTCATTTTAGAGAGCAAAGTGAGTGAACTGACTGATGAAAAAAGTCAGTGGAGCTGTGTTTGCTCAAGTCCAAAGCAGCAAATCCAAATGCTTTCTTATGTCAAGAGATACTGAGTACAGTTCAATTCAGCCAACAAAATTCTGTAGATGGTGTGGAATCACAGTAGTGTTTTAGGCAAAGACATATATTTTTATAATGGAATTTTGTGTGTAATTCTTAGTTTCAGTTTGAGCTTCTTCAGAACTGATATGAAACTGATGACAAAGGAGATTTTCTCACCCTGATACAAGTGTAGGTAATAAAAGGATCTGGTCCATCATCAATGACATACCTTCCTTCATTTTTCAAAAATTTAAATTTCTTTGCTTGTAAAATCTGATTTTTGAGAGCAACAAGTATCTGATGGCCTGAATCTCCCTCCTTGGCTGGATTTCTTGAGGGAGTAGTTTTAATTGAAATTGGCAAAATGTAATTTTACATTAAAAGAGGGACTCCTTAATAAATCTTATTTGTGGCCCTTTACTTCTGCTTCAGAAAATGATTTCCAGGATCCATGCAAACCCTGCAGCAATAGAGTTGAGAAATAATGCTTGGAATAAATTGTGGACTTTTTTGTCTTTTAGCCCAAAGAATTCCATCTGGCTGAGGCCATAACTGCCCCCTTGAGGCTTCACTGATGAGGCTAAAAACTTTGCCACTTTCATCTGTGTGCATAATATATTACAAAAGCCACAGAAAGTAATGCCTTGATGTGCTTGCAGCTTATTCAGACATAGCACCCAGAGGTATTATTGATGCAATTTTAACCAGGGACATACTAGGACTGGTTGGATTATTGAAATATACCTTAAATAAGGAGAGTAATTAAAATTTTTAAGTGATTTGAACAATTAAATGTAGTGGCTTCACTATAAAGAGGCTTACATGCTCCAGAAATATCATTGCAGCTAAATTTGACTTTAAACAGAAGTGGGTTTGAATGTTGACTCAAAATTTATTTTGTCATGTTGGTGCCTCATGCATTTGTTTTCCATAAATATTCTGCACATTTATAAGTGGGAATGTCCACCAAAAAAATCATGGCATAGCCATTATTAGCACAGCAAGAGTCTCCATGAGATACAGCATCCACATGGGAGATTTGGTGTCATAAATTTCATCCCATCAACACAAATAAGGAAATGTATCTTTGAAGAATTAAGGTAGATGTGTCAAACTTCCTGTGCTAAAAACATGGGGGAAAATTCTAAAAATGAGCTGCAAATAAGTCAGTGAGGATGAAGAGAGTGGACAGGTAACTGGAACTGCATGTCACCCGTGACTGGCCAGGAGGAAAGAAATCACATGAATTCAGGATAAGACTTGTGTGTAGAAGAGTTAACAAATTAATGGAAGTATTAAGAGATATCAGCTAAAAGTGGAGAACTGTTCTGCAGAAAGCTCCTGTGCAAATATTCATCCCCTTCATTTGCCTTCTTCAAACACCAACACCCCCCATGGAAATGGCAGTGGGTGTCACCCCCCCATCGCTGTGCTCAGCTGTTTGTGACTCCAGGAACACCCCCCTCAGCAGCTGGGTTAATGGGTTAATTAACCAGGGGGTTAATTAGGGGCTGCTCTGCGGTGTGTGCAGAACGTTCTGACAGCTCAGGAAGCATCAGCTTGTATTCTGCAGAGTGGAGTATTCCAGAATCATTTTCTCATGTGTGATTTTTAAGCTTGAATTTGTAAACTTCTCTCAATAAAAGCTTTCAGACACTCCAGGCTAGCTTCAGATAATTCAGGGACCTTTCTCTAACCCAGCTGAGCTTGGAGATACCCTGCTTTTCTTAGCATGTCTGTTTAGGTTCACTAAACATCTGCTGAGAAATTTATATAATATACCGAGTTATTTTTAGAAGTGCTAAAGAATGAATAGCAGTAGGTAAATAAACCATGTTATGAACTCTCATCAAGAGATATAAACCATGATTTTAGCTTGGGCTGAGGCTGCTGACTGGCCTTAGGAGGCAGCCCTGTCCTGGAGCTGGTGACTTAAGACATTCTAACTCAGGGGCTCGTGCTCACCTGAGTGCTCACTGGCTTTGAGTACAGTTCAGAGATAAATACACCTCCCATTCTTACACTGTTCCTCTGGACTTATGTATCCTGTTTGGCCCTACCCATGATTTTGGAACAAACTGAAAATAAACACCTGCAATAATGATAACTGTGGCTCAGGAGAACAGTGTACACCCTCTGAATTTTGATCTGTAATGTTTCCTCTGCATTACCAAGTGTATTATAAAATCTGCCCAGCCTTCTAAGCCACAAAGACCTGTGGTGTAGATAAAAAATCTTGATGGTGGTTGCTGTTTAAGTGGTTCTTACTGGGATAATCTTCTTGTCATAATCTGGAGCCCTCTGGCTGCTGCTCAGCAATCCTTTTGTATCCAAGTTCCACTTACTGCAAGGATCAATCCTTTTATTGAAGAGTCCCAGAGCTGCAGTCAGCTGTGGTATTTTCATGCAAGTTTTACATTTACTGAAACTGAAGGGAAACTGTGGAGTAAATCTGATTTGTAATGAACCTCATTCACATGAGCACTCTGCCTTCTCCACAGCCGTGCTTCCACTTATTCTCATTTGGTTTTACTGTATCTTTATAGATCCCAGGCATTAAGAGCTGGTATCAAGTCTCTCCATGGAAAAAGAGAAAAAATCAGTTACTGACAACTAATTCCACACTAGAACTTAACAGAAATATTACAACCTCTAACAATAGTTAGTTTTTTAATCCTGAGTAGATTTTTAGTTTTCCCAGCAATTGGTTTCATCACTGTTGCATTGACTGTACCTTGTCACTTGGTGACTGGTGACTGAGCCCAAAGCAGTGTTTCATAAAGCACAATTCTGAGTGGGGCTCGCACAATGGCAACTGAGACAAAGTTTAAAAAATATTCCCTTTACTTTCCCCTTAATTTTTAGATTATTTCCTTCAAGGCCTTTCGATCATATACAGTGTTCCGTGTAAGCATGACACAAAACCACTAAAAATTAAATGTGGATGCAAATTAGCAAATATTATTTTGCAGGAAAAATAATATTTTTCACTCATTCATACATCGGGGATGAAATTCCAGAATCTCCTGGTTTTAAGAACCCCAGTCATCTCTCCCCAGCATGGTGATGGGAGATCAAGGCAGGCCCATCTTGTAGCACTCTCCTGTGCCTGGTGCTTTGCCTGCCCAGCTCAAACAGCCTCCCACTCCTTCAGCAGTGCTCTGACTGAGCGTGGGCTTTGGCACAACACCCAGCATCAGGATTTGAACTCACACTTTTGGATTTGTAGCGTTTCCTTGAGCAGCTCTGACACTAAGCCTGTTATCAGATCAAACAAGGGAAAAGAAATTCCTTGGCTTATTTGGCTGTGGTGACTCAATGGCTCTGTATTGAATTATTTGCCATTGGTCCAGACTAAAACAGAACTGTACATCAGCTCCTGTGTGCTGAATGGCTTTGAGTCATAATTTTGGGAAGATATCTGTGTGAAGTCATGTTACAAGCTAAGCTGATTCTCTCCCTTTTATCCTTACAATTTTCACAGTCTATGAAATATTACTGTATTTCCATAATCACAAATAAAAATTATTTTGGTGTGTGGCTAGTAATTTTCAGAGTAAGAAAAAAATAGCTGACTATTAAAATAAATAGCTGGCCCTAAGCATTGTACAACCTGATTGGATTTTGGTATACAGACATCTGATTATTTTGAAATGTAAGTACTTTACTTTATCTTTGCTTATTTTTACCACTAACATTTTGGATAATTTTATGAGAGCTTCGATTTCTCTAATCCTCAGTTGTTTTTTAATAATTTCCTTTAGAAGAGCTTTAGTTTCACAAGAACTGCTGCGAAAATGATCTTTAGTTAAACCTGTGAAGTGCAAAAATCATCTGTCAAAGCAGACGTACAACATTTCCACTGCTAATATCTCTTTGGCCTTTAATCCTATTTTTCCGGTTTGTGTGGGCACTGACAGTTAACTCAGGTTTCAATCAAATCTAGACAAATAGGATTTTTTCCTGCCCTACAGTTGGCTAGTCAGACAGCCAGTGATTTTTTTCACACTGTTCAGAGACTCATTAGACCTTTGTTCAGACTGGCTAAGGCACAGCAAGGATGTAGAACCTGCTCTTTCATAGTCCACAATATTTTTCACAGGCTGAAGATTAAGGTTTTATAGGCAAAATATTTTCCATTTTATTTGAAAATTAAATTTATGTAATTTGCAACTGCAAGATTTTGACATGCCTTAGAGAATGAAAACATTGAAGTGGGATCTGTTTCACAAATGAATTAATTTAAAACCATTCAGTTAATGATACCTGAAATGTTGCTAAGCACTTAAATGCAAAGGACTGAAAATTTTAACACTGTATTATTATTTCAGTGTATGTTTTGTAATGAATACCTACTAGTCTGCAAAGAAAGAAATTTAGTTTGTGACATCATTCCATGATGGCATACTGTGGAAAAGACACTGAGAAAACCAATTAAATGTAAAATTACCAATGAATCTAGATATTAGATAATAGAAATATAGGTGGAAATAACATCATTACAGCACTCAGGACTTGTATTTTTCACCAGTGGGGAGTTAGCTGAGTACTATAAAACACATGGCCAATCACTTCCACAAAGGTTTTGTCATCTTAAATGATGAAAAGATAACAGATTAAACCAAAATGGAACCAGCCAAGTGGCAGGAGGGATAAGGTAAATCAGTTATGAGCATTAAAATCAAATAAAATTATTAAGATCTACCTCATTTGAAATAATATTTCAGCCTTGCCAAATAGAGTTAATACAGTGACAGGTAAATGCATTGTTGACAATAAAAGTCTTAAATTTTTTTGGTTAACTCTTCTGACACTCAAGTATCTCCTAGTACAAATAACTTTACCCGAGCCAGGGGATGGAATGCCCTGCACAGGTCAATAGTGGAGCTGCTGTTGAAGGCCAAATACTTCACAATCTCACTGCTGGTGTAAATAAACTAATTTCCAGATTCACTATCAAATCTGGCCTCAGGTGTTTAGTCTGAAGCATGGTGCAGCATCCTTAGCTAAAGTTACATAACCCTTTAATTTGTAATCTTCCATCTGTGCACACTCTAGATTCTTGCAAAACCACCTCCACAGACAGTGACTTTTTTTTCCCACTTGGCCTGCTAGAACTTTATGGATCCTCTCCATGTATCATTCCTTTGTCACACTCATTAGAACTTGAAATGAAACCTATTGAGGTGACTCAACATCATCTCAGGACACCTGGTGCTTTGGCATTTCACATGTCATATGGGTCATGACATAATAGCATTTCTAATTGTCAGTCACAGGGCGAGGTACAAAAATAGTGAGCAGAGAAGGGAAATCCCTGGTGGGAGAAGGCAAGGTTATCACTCTGCTCCTGACAGAACTGAGAAATGAACTCACCCACATGAAAGACTGGGCTGCTTCTATAGTAATGTTCTGTAATGGAAAGGCACAGGAAGATGTTCTGCCTTTTGTCCTGCATTCCTAATCTCTCAGGTATTCTTTTATCTCTTCCTTTGTCACAAGGTGGGTACATTACATTCTATTCTGTGCATTCTAGCTCTAAATCCAAGGGTGTGTTTCTGTATTAGAAAATACAGTTAGTGTAACACATGTGAGTGTGTATGAGCATCTCACACACACACATAGAGATATGAATGACTGCTACAAACGTATTTTTGGCTCATGTAACTGTGTCATGGAAAGAAAAAAGATAATTCTAATAGCACAGTGACAGTGATTGATCAAGAGACCATTTCCCAGCCAGCCACAGGGAGACAATTCACCTGCTACTGGACTTTAAAATTTGCACAAACAGAAAGATTTCAAGGGACTGCCATAAGCTTATTGCCTCTAGAAACTCCCCAAATCCTGGACTGTAATAATTATCCACACTGCAGTTTTTGGAGATGTAACAGGAGGCACTTTCTGCTGCTCCTGTGCAAAGCACTGAGACTCCTGCAATGGAGTTTAATAGTTTCAGCTCCTGCTCTGAGAGCAATAGTCCATGTGGGAAGTGGTGCTAATGGAGTCTGCAGAGAGGAAACGCCTCTCACGTGCTGCAGAAAGAGGTGTGAGATGAGGTCTTTTCACAGTAGCATCTTACTCTTCAAAAACACCAGATCTAAGTGGATTTAGAAGTTTGAAAAGAAACTTGAGCAAAAAATACCCAGATCTGAACATGTAAAAGCATTTGATACATTGCAATATATTTTCTATGTATGCATGCAGACTTTATCTCTAGCCAAATTCGCCTTGCTCTTGGAATTGGACAAAATTCACACATTTCAGGGAGATGTGCACTAATAATAATCAAGTAATAAAGGTGAAGCTCTCAGAGATTGTTCTCCACATAACTAACCTATTCCACTTCTCAGATGTATTTCTGAGCCTGACATTTTGGGTGAAATGTCTGTAGAGCACAGGGAGGGAACAGGTCCTGCAGGGGCTGCCCTGCTGTCTTGCTGGTTGCTGAGCAGTGTCAGGGTGACACTTTTGTGTGTTCCCACAAAGTCTCCTGCTCCTGTCCTTTAGCCACCTGCAGAATATGGGAATGCTGGAAGCTTTCTTTTAAGTACCCGATGTGCTTTGAAAGTTCCTGCAGTGAATCTCTCAGACAAAGTTGGTTTTTACTGTGAGTTTTGTTGTCATTCTGTTAGGAGGAAGATCATCCAAATTAATGATTCTCAGAAAAGTGATGTATCCTTTAAATGATCTAGAGAAATCCTGAATTTATTCAGGTCAATGGAAAAAATCCCATTGGCTTAAAAGGGAATTACATTTTTCATTTATGATTTTCATAGAACAGCCTTGGATATGAAAGAAAATGGGAGAATGTCTCTTAATGATTGGTTTCTTCCAATATGCTATTTTATCCATAAAAACTATGTAAAATGGGAATATAAAGAACTCCTAAAATGAAAAAAAATCCTCATGCTGCAATATTCCTGGATGCTGTGACTTTTAGCTTCTGCAGGGAAACCAGAGTTTCATATTTTTTCCTGTAACTGATTAATTGCCTCTCATCCTCCTAAATTTCCTGGTAGTAACATTTACCAGATACCAAGTTTCTTGGAACATGCTTAAAAATTTTGGATTTCAATTTTGTGGCACCTCTCTAATAAGTAGCCAGGGGACTTTTATGCACTCAGAAGCAGATATTAAAGAATAAATACAGAGTCAGATCATATCTGGTTACTTCAGCAAACATATTAGGAAAGTACTGAAAAAATTGCATAATTTCAGGCTTCATTGCTGGTGAATAGTACTGAAGGTAATAGAGCAAATAGTTAAATTTGTGATGGAAGAAGTGGATTGATGTATTTTGACAGTGGTACATACTTAAGGAACTACAGAAATGAAATATTTATTTTTTACCTTCCGGGAGATGTAAATGGCAGCCCAAGTAACATTTTCTTAGAAGAAAATGGAATAAATAAATTAATATAACCCAGCTGATATAAACACTGCTCTGATACAAATAATATGCATCAAGTCCCACTGTGATGCACAGACATACAGGAATAGATAAATTTTGCCTGATGTAAGTTTATAATCTGAGAAATGCTAAGGGGATATAGAGAAATTAGACTTTTTTTTCAAATATCTCATCTTACTGACGAAGTTGGACCTATGGCACTTTTGAAAATTTCTTTAGCCAGTTAAATGCTTAACACCCATTACAGTAAGACCTGAATTTCTAAGTCACCTATAAAAAGGCCCTAAGCTTGTAGGTCTAGCTTAGCCAGGCCTTTCAGATATCTTGGGCAAATATTTCACTGAACATCTAGATAATAATGAGTAGAACAAACCTGGTATCAAAAAAATAGGAAGCTACTCTTTCATCTGAATTCACTTGTACACAGCCTTTCATGTGCTTAAGCTAAACCTTAAAAATGAGGCCCAGGCTCCTAATTTATTTAGAAGTTTTTGCAAAATTGTGTTAGTGACAGTGGCCAGACAGATGTGTGTTAACAAAGATCTGTGTCAGATCCCCTGAATTCCAGACCTTCATCCTAAACACAAACCCTTTATATTATTGAGAATCCCAATGCATTTTACAGAGGCACTGAAGTTCCGGTGTTAGACACTCCAGTTAGGCATCAAAGACAGATAGCAGCTAGCATGCAAGTGCTGCTTCCAAAGAGAATAAAGCCCTTTTGAAGGCAACAGAAACTGTCAAAGTTAAATTAAAAATTAAAAATCCATTCTGTGGGATGCTGACACACTAGGCTGCCTGACAGCCACAGAGCCAGAAGTTTCAAAACCCTCTCAAATGCAACTGTAAGTTGCCTGTGCTCTCTGTGCTTCCCCCTCTCACCCAATCAACTCTTACCCTACAGTGAAATATCACAGTGCCTATGAACTGATTGTCTTGGTCTAAGGAAAAAACATCATCCTTTATAAAATATCTTGAGTGATCAAGTATTCAGCCAGCTTATGGTTTAGCATGTGATATATTGATGTAAAAATGATAGACTTTCTCGGAATTTTAATGATTTATTATTTATGATAATGTACTGCTGCATGGCAGTCTCTCAAAATGAAGATTTATATGGCCTTCAACATGAAAAAACACTGCCTACAGTCACAAGAAATGTTTCAATAAATTATTACATGTGTTAAATTTAGGTCTTAGAATCTGCAAGTAGGGTAAAGTGAGGTAATTCATATTGTTTGGGTTCTCAGAGTCATAGAATCAGAGAATATCCTGAGTTGGAAAAGACTCAGTGGGATGATGGAAATCCAGCTCCTGGCCCTGCCCAGGACAGCCCTTACAGTCCCCTGCAATCCACCTTGTGCCTGAGAGCTTTGTCCAAAAGCTTCTTGAGCTCTGTCAGGCTGGTGCTGTGACCATTGCCCTGGGGAGCCTCTTCCAGCGCCAAGCACCCTCTGGGGGCAGAACTCATTCCTGATCTCCAGCCTGACCTTCCCCTGGCACAGCTCCAGCCATTCCCTCGGGTCCTGTCTCGGGGAGCAGAGATTGGAGCTGCCCCTCTGCCCCTACCCAGGGTGTTGTGAGGTCTCCCTGGGTCCCCTTTCTGCAGCCTGGACAGACCAAGTGTCCTCAGCTGCTCCTCACACAGCCTCCCCTGCAGTCCCTTCCCATCCTCGTGGCCTCCTTTGGACACTCTCTATTAGTTTAATGCCTTTTTTTATATTGTGGTGCCCAAAAATGCCCACAGGACTCGAGGTGAGGCCGCAGCAGAGCAGGGCAATCACCTCCTTTTTATTCTGAAAGCACTGAAGTACCACAGCAAAATATTAAGGATATTAAGAAGCACAATGGACAATACCTGTCTTTTCCTGTGTCCTCCACATTTATACCCCATTGTGTGGTAACTGACATTTCTGAGTGTCTTTGTTGGGATTCTTTCCTGTTTTACTGACCTCCCCTGTCAAGAAGAAACAGTAGAGTAATAAAGGACAATACTTTTGTTGTCATGAGCAATTTACCATTATATACCTTACAGAGCTCTGAGAGTCAGATGTTTATT
The DNA here is from genome assembly GCA_013397245.1 of Thryothorus ludovicianus. Classification (NCBI taxonomy): domain Eukaryota; kingdom Metazoa; phylum Chordata; class Aves; order Passeriformes; family Certhiidae; genus Thryothorus; species Thryothorus ludovicianus. The sequence goes on along the minus strand of VZTB01008340.1, from coordinate 232,927 downwards.
GCTTGCTGCTGCTTGTGTTACTCCTCAGCTTGTCTGAATAAGAGATCATGACAAAAATCTATCTATAATTAAGCAAAACCTTCAAGCTATACATTGCTTGAATTTAAAAGGATGCAGTGCCTTTAGCACTGTCATGCATTCAGTCAAAACCTGTTTGGGATCAGCTCTGAATTGTAAAGTGGGCTTTAAAATCAATATCAGAAGTTTGAAGTTTATTTTGAAGTAATGTAAGGTTATTTGCACAGGATGCCATCATAATTCTTATTTTAAAGGGTAGAATCAAGCTGTATAAAAGCAATTGACTACTGTTTTCCTACAGGCTAAATCCAACATTTTACAATTATTTTATGACTTTTTTCATACCACTTCACATGAAATTTGGGAGAAATGAGCTGCAGTGCAATACAGATGGGACTGATTAATCTTACATGTAGAGCAATAATTGTGGTACATTATTCTGTATAAGCTTTAATATTTCTTTGGCTTATGTGGACTGGAAAGACCCCGTGGTGACAGGTGAGACGTTCCTGGTGTGCTTGCATGGCTCTCCTCACTGCAGCCTGCAGGATTTTAATCAGCCAGGTGATGGAGACGGGATGTGCTGTTGCTTTTGCCCGGGGTCAGATGTCTGACCCAGTGATAGCCAGAGCCTCTGCACGAGTGGGTTCGCTTCCATTCATCCAGGAACTCATCCAGCACAGCCTCCTGAGACCTGCTTTCCAGACAAAGGGACTGCAGGCACAAATCCGAGCTTCTGGTTGCATCTTGAACTCTGCCTGCCCCCGCTTCCCTCCCCTTGAATAAGCAACAGGAGCTGCATCTCACTCACTCAGCTGGCTGAGCAGTGGCTGCAGCTGCCTTTGACTCGTGTGACTTTAAACAGGACATTGCTAGAAGACTTGAACAAATAAACTGGACTCCATGAAACCATCAGAAAGAAAATTGAAAAGCTAAAATTTTTAGCTTTTCAAATTTTTTTAGATTTTCAATTACATAGTCTTTATTCTTTATTTTTATTCATTATTATTTTAGAAGTTACGCATTTCATAGTAGGAGCTACTCATCCTATGTAAAATGTCTTTCGTCTCCATATATAAACTTCCTAAAAATCTGAAGTTCTACTCAAAGATTTGGGAGTCCTAAGAGCAGCCTCTGCTGATGCATAAGGAAATTGTTTCTCAGATTTTCCAGTGGAGGTAGGAGTGTTTATTGCCTATCCACAAGAAGCTTGTAAGAACTGTTCGGGGTTTGTATGTCACTTAGAAAATGTAAAAGCCTTCACAGATTGTAAATTTAAAGTAACTCAAGTAAATAAGAGAATCTGCATTAAAAATATTGAATGCCACAAACAATATAGCTGAAACCACAAAGATTTTATGGACCAACAATAGAATTATGGTACTGAAATGAGATGTCCCTGTCTCTTTCCCCTCCATGACAAATGTGAATACACATGCACAGCTTGAACCGTTCCCGTTTTTCTGACGGCATTCTCTTCCAGCTCCAAGAGCTGCTGCAAGCCGGCCAGGCAGTGTGGGCAGCGAGTGGAAGGGACAATCCCTTTGCTCCGCACTGCTTGGGTCACCCCGAGATGCCGGGTCCGGTTCTGACCCGCTCGGTACCGGAAAGACACGGACAAACCGGAGCGGGCTCGGCAGAGACCAGCGATGGGACGGAGCCGGGCTCTTCAGGGCGGAGCGCGGTGAGAGGACCGGGGACACGGGGGGTCAGCGGACACACGAGGGACCGGGCTGGGAGCAGGGACGGCTCCGCTCGCCCCGCGGGGTTCGGGCCGGTCCCGGATCGCCCCCGGCCCCGCTCGCCCCGCGAAGCTCGGGTCGGTCCCGGTCCCGGATCGCCCCCGGCCCCGCTCGCCCCGCGGGGTTCGGGCCGGTCCCGGTCCCGGATCGCCCCCAGCCCCGTTCGCCCAGCGAAGCTCGGGTCGGTCCCGGCCCTGCTTGCCCCGCGGGGTTCGGGCCGGTCCCGGTCCTGGATCGCTCCCGGCCCCGCTCGCCCCGCGGGGTTCGGGCCGGTCCCGGTCCTGGAGCGCCCCCGGCCCCGCTCCCGCCCG
>VZTB01008340.1:147122-230654 GCA_013397245.1 Thryothorus ludovicianus | reverse complement strand
GCCGCTGGACGCCGCCAGCGCGGGCTGCCCGCTGCCCCCCGTGCCCATGCAGGGCGGCGCGCTGCCCCCCGAGGAGGAGCTCAAAGCCACGGTGCTGCAGCTGCGGGAGACCGTCCTGCAGCAGAAGGAGACCATCGGGAGCCAGCGGGAGGCCATCCGGGAGCTCACCGGGAAGCTGAGCCGCTGCGAGGGCGCCGACGGCAAGTCCGCCGCGGGGGCGTGGAAGAACGAGGTGGGCAAGGGCAAGGACACGATGGGCGACCTGCCCCGTGACCCGGCGCAGGTCATCGACCAGCTGAGCCGCACCATGCAGACCCTGAAGGACCGGCTGGAGAGCCTGGAGGTAGGGCCGGGCAGCGGGGCCGCCTCACGTCCGGCGGGCGCTCCGGACACGGGCAGTGCCCGAATCCGTGTGGAGACAGAGCCCAACTGACACAGCCCCGCGGGCGAGCGGCTCGCTTCTTTATATCCTCTCTTTAATGGTCAAAACCCTAAGGGACAGCTCTTGAATGTGTTCTCCCTCTGCATAGGGGGAGATTATGGTCGTCCTGCTTGTCACCAGCTTAGTTTCTATATTAATAATGTGTAAATCTCTCTTTCGGGGTTTGTGACTTCATGTGGTCTGAGGTACAAAGCTGACGTCTTGGGCAGTAAGACCTCGGCATATGGTGCTGGACAGAGCAGTGGTAATGAGGAGATTGTGCTGGGCAGATGGTGCAGATAAGATGATGCACTCAGGGCTGACATAGAATCAAAAGATCCCGATTCTGTGCGCCTCTGAACAGGAAGGGGATTTGCTCCAAGCCCACCGATGAGTGATTTCCATGAGCCTTTGGACAGTGCCCATGGTTTGAGTGCTGCTCATGCAAATGTTTCCTAGAGAGGGTTCTCACAGGGTTTGTGCTGGCGTTGTTTTGCTTTTCACGCCCTGAAAGCCTCACATGCCTGCTGCTGCTGTCCTCCAGTCAGTGCTGATGTGAGGAGGGTGATGTGAGTAACTTCCGAAGGGCTGTTCTGTGAGTGCTGATTTGAATGAGCTGATAGTATTACATCCTTTATTACTATTGCTGTCTTTCTGAAGCATTCTTTTTAGTGTTGTGGAAGAGAAACTCCACTAGAATAACGTGGTAGGTGGAAATGTTTTTTTAGTATCTTTAAAGATACCAGTGTTTTTTGAGTGTGAAGTGCCTCTTTTTCCAGTTTGAGTAAGAATACTTTCACACATAAATACTTAAAATGATCTAAAGAGCATCTTACTTTGGTAAATCTGCTTTCAAAGTAACTTAATTTTTAATCTAAAATGAAGGAGTCGTTTCTCTGTTTGCTAACGTTGGCCGTGTCACTAGCAGTAAATAACACAAAAACTGACTGGTGTGCCACATGTATGCATACTAACAGTATATATACTAACACACTAGCTGCTCCCTACATTCATTTTATCGAACTTAAATGTATGAAAACTCCTTCATATAAAGTGCTGAAAGCCTCTAACAAAAGTGCCCGTTTGTTTCAGGACCTGTTCAGCTGCAGTGCTGGTAAAAGCCCCGGGCATTCCAAACGCTAAAAGGCAATACCGCTTCTCTGCTTGCTGGAGAGCTCCGCGATCTTTCTTTCCCCCTTAGAATCGGGAGCATATTTGCGTTTCACGGTTTCCGTTTCAGGAATCACAACTTTTTTTTTCCCCCTTTCTGCTTTGCCCTGAAGCACCAGCTCCGAGCCAACGTGTCCTACGCAGCCCTGCCCAGTGACCTGCGGGAGATGCTGCAGCGCCGGCTCGGGGACCTGGAGCGCCAGCTCCTGAGCAAGGTGGCCGAGCTGGAGGATGAGAAATCTCTGCTGCACAACGAGACCTCAGCCCACCGGCAGAAGACAGAGACAGCCTTGAATGCATTGCTAGAAAGAGTGTCTGAATTAGAGAAAGGTAATTGCTCAGAGTCTAAACCCTTCCCCATCCTGATTAATTTTGTTGACTCCTTCCTTGCAGAGCTGTAGACTAAATGTGGCCCTTGAGGGAAAGACAGTAAGGTACTGGACTAAATAGTAGGTGACGGTGCAAATACGTGGATTCTCCTTTTTCTTTTATCTCAGCCTTCTTGCTTGACAGGCAGTTGCCTGGCTTTGGCTTCCTGTCTCTTAATTTGGCATGTGTGGGTGGCTAGGATGAAACTCTTAGTGTTTGTGGGATGGAAAGATCTATAAGGAGGCAAGTGGAGATAGGAATAAGTATGGCATGGGTGTAAATAGCTACATAATGTCAAGCACATATCTGAGTAGAGCTGCCTTTATTTGGACTGAGAGTCATAGGGGCTAAATTTAATTAGCACAACTACCTTTGATGTAATGAATGGCATTTAATACCAGCTTTGTTTCCTGCTGCTTTGGAATTATTGATGGTGGCCTTTCCTTTTGTTACTGGTTATGACTTTGGGTGACTGTAGATACTTGAGTTGTGCTCTTATTCTAAGCTTACAACCTTCAGAGTTTGCAGTAGATTACACATGGTCCACTGGGGGACACTCTCGTAATCCTAGTCATTCATTCTGATTCTTGGCTTAATTATTACTGAGATCTCTCTGCTTGAGTAGAATTTATTTGAATTACAAATGCCTGTGGAAGTGACCTAAAGCACAGAACTCTTTCTGTATTGACTGTATACATGTTCAGAGTGGGCTGTATAGGGTGGAGTTGCAGTAAATATCACTGCCCTATCCTGAGATGATTTTCCGAGGTGAATAACTCTCTGCTTAAAAGCAGCTTAATGGATGTGCCTCCCAAATGGTACAAACAAGCATATCTCATGAATTTAGAAATGCAGTCTAATGGACCCATGTGTGTAACACTTTATCCTTCTAAGAAGAGTGAAGGAGGGGAAAAGGGAGGGAGGAAGATGATTTTCTGCTGGCTTTGTCTTTTAGTATTTCCTGAGAGCCAAGATAAAGCCTAAACTGCAACTAAAGTTATGGAGAATTAGTGGCCTGTTAATGTCTTATGAGTCAAGTATAGATAGTCCTTGTCTCTGAAAGATGTGACTCATATCAGAAAGAGAGAGTGGTGGGAGAACAAGAATGTGTAATTCAGTTAGGCTAAAAATAACCTGTTCCCACCTTTATTTTTCATGTGGGGAGTGAGGGCTGTCTTAAGTCTCTGGAGAAGAGAAGAATTTGGGACAGGAACCAAGACACAGCCTTTCTTTTACTTGTGTAATTTGCTCTCTATTACTGAACAGCTTAGCTGTTCTGGTTCCTCTGACTAATCAAAGTGAGGGCAATAATGATGAAAGAACCTATTTTTCTGTTTTAGATACAATGTTTGATCTGGCCTCATTTGAAAATAGTATCTGTTGTGCTTTTATTTAAAATGCAGTATTGTTTAGCATTTCTTTCCTACAACTAACTAGAGTGCCATAAGCTCCTCATTGCCTGAGACTAAATAGAGGGGGAAAAAAACTTTGAGGGGACACTGTAAGCCTTGGCTTCTGTCTGTTGTTGTGACAGCTGTTTTAGCTACCAGTGGGGCAGAAGGATTTAAAACTTGTACACCTGTTGTGGTTCCCTAAGTTTTCTGTAAATTCCTTCACTGATTGTCTCCATTAGTAGCAGAAGATGATGCAGTAGAAAAAGCAGGAGGTATAATCCTGCAAATAGTAGTGCCTGGACTTCAGTGTGGTTCCTGGCTTTGTTAGAGGTACAAACAGATCATTTACTGCATTTAAACCTATTTTCTCTGTCTCTGAAAGAGAATAACAATGTTTCCTGCCCATCTAGGCCAAAAATAATTGCTCTTTTAATGGAGTATTTTTCTGTTTTTCCTATGTGAGATTGATTGTAGCAGCCTAATGGAGGTTGTTCAGTATTAACCCTAAGACCCTGGTGTTTTTTATTTGCTTACCATTTAGAACTTTTCAGGTCTCTAGGGTTCCTCAAGGCAGATTCAAGTAAAAGAGAAGCTTTTTCTTCTCCCACCCCCTCATTCTGTGAAAAATGCAGCCAAAACACTTCAGTTGCTTCTGAGAAGGGGAACTGAGAGAATGCCAATGGTTTAAAAAATACATATGAGAATTGTGACAATCTTTTGTGACAACAGCTTTTCATTTGGACTGGAGTGTGAAGTTTGGCAAGGGAATTGAATTTGTTTCAGGAATGTGAGCAAAGGAAATGAGTGAGACTCAGCAGGCTGCTAAAAAGTTGAGTGTGACATTACTATAGAACTGTGGGGTTCAGTTTGTGGCACAATGTGGGATTTATTTCTTAATATGTCTAGAAAATTACTTATGAGCATCTACATCAACTACATGATACAGAGTTTTGCAACTTCAGAAAGTTTTGATCTTAAGTGTTCTCAATTTTGTAAGCATGTCTCACTGTTTTTTATTGCTTCTTTAGAAAAAGCTAATAATTTCTGCTTTTATTATATCAAGTGTCTAATCTTCCCATGGTTCATAGCTTGATATTGCATTTTTAATTCAGATCACTCTTCAGATCTTGTCCTGTTCAATTGATGGGACAGAAATCAGTTCCACTGAGTGTAGCTGCTTTCTGGACTATGTCAGTGTAGTCTTATTTCAAATTTACTGCTCAAAATGCAGCTGTTAATCTGTTTATTAGCCTGAGATCTTAATGTGGGGATGCTGCTTGTGTGGCAGGAGTAGGGAAGGAAATCCTGGTTGTGAAGCTTTAATAATGAGCATAGCAGAGAATCCATTTTACTCACAGTAAATATTTTTTAAGCCAGTTTGAATTGGTTGAAATAGGGAGGGCTCCAGCCATGAACTAGGCAGTGAAGATTGTCTGCCATCTATTCCTTTGTGCTAACAGAGCAGAAATAAACTAAATTATGACAAAGTGGAGGAAATCTATTTGCATTTTGTGTGCTGCAGAATCAACATTGAGGAAATACTACTAAATATACTTTTTTCCTTGTACCTCTCTAAAGTGATTAAAGCCAGAGATTATCAATATCAATTGTGTCTTAGCCTGAATTACCAATGCATTGTTTTGCTTAATTTTAAGGGCTTTTTTTGCTCCATGTGGTTCTAGGTAACAGTGCATTTAAGTCACCTGATGAGTTCAAAGTGTCCCTTCCTCTCCGCACCAATTACCTGTATGGGAAGATCAAGAAGACTCTGCCAGAGCTCTATGCTTTCACTGTGTGCTTGTGGCTCAGGTCCAGTGCTTCTCCTGGAATTGGCACTCCATTCTCCTATGCTGTTCCTGGGCAAGCCAATGAAATTGTCCTCATAGAATGGGGGAATAATCCAATTGAACTGCTAATTAATGATAAGGTGAGATTTGCTGAACTCTTTGTTGTCACCATCACCAGAACAAGGCCTGACCCTGTGGTGCCTTTGCACTGCCTCCTTCCCTCTGAGAAGCCTTTGAGGTGGTGCTCTGCTTTTCTGTTCTTCTCTTGCTGATTGCAAGTTCATAAAAGCATTTGAAACAGAAGTTAAATTCTCAGATATTTGTGTGTTCAGACCAAGCAGCTTGACATTAGGTGTGCACACACTTGTGTTGTCTGAAGTTAAGAGCCAGTCTTGGCTTCTTGGTTTTTTTTGTTTTATGAAATACAAGCAAAATTTGAAGCCACACCATTGCAAGATGTGAGATCTAAGCCAGTTGCAGTATTTCTCTCTTTCTAATTGTAGAAGTTACAAATGTTAAGTAAATTTTGCAGATGACAGAGAGCAAAAGGCTCTCCACATAATGGTCTGTTTTTTTTATGCTTAGTGTCTGAACATCAATTTAAATAAATTTTTCAAACTTGAGCTACAACTACTTCATACCATTGATGGTTTCTGACAAGCTTTAAGAAAACAAGCTTGAAGAAAACATTGAAACTTGTCATTAAACCAATATTTAAATGCTTCCTTTCTCCCCACCTTCAGTTAGGTTTCCTGGTTACTCACTGCTCTCTGAGGGATCAGGTGTTTGCTACACAGCTCAGGTGGTTCATCTTGTGGCTGAATATGGACTTTTAACAGTCCTATCATCCCCCCAGATCAATAACCAATTATTTTTAATGGTTTGTGGAAGAGAAGCAAACTTGAGTCTGCTTATCTTTAGCAATAAATTTTTTTCTCTTCAATAGAATGTCTGTAATATCAATATTCTGTGAGGCTTTTATTTCTTTCACATCACAGCTGCTCCATAGCCCACTGCACTTGTGTCTTAATGTTGAGCTGAGAAGGTTTTCAGACCCAACTCCTAAAGGAGCATAATTCCTCCTCATTGTGGGATCTAGGAAACAGTTCCCACAAGTTCTGGTAGCAGACAGATCCATTTGTCAAAGTTATTACTGCAGATGGTGCTGGCAAACCCCAGATTTTAAGTGGAGCTTATAAATGTGAGCACTGGATGGAATCTTGCTAAGCACTGAGATTTAAACAACAAATGCTACAGATAAATGTGCAGGAAGGGGGGTGGTCTCTTTTCCCAGGTACAGCAGAAAAAGAGGAAATGGCCACAGGTTGTGCCAGGGGAAGATTTAATTGGATAAGAGGAGAAATGGCTTCACTAAGAGGGTGGCAAAGCCCTGGAACAGGCTGCACAGGGCAGAGGTGGAGTCACCATCCCTGCAGGTATTTAAGAGGTGTAGATGTGGCCTTGGCAGTGCTGGGTTAATGATTGCCCTCAGTGATCTTGGAGGGATGTCCCAACCTAAATCATTTTATGATTCTATGGAATGCTTCAACATAGAATGTGGACTAGCTCTTGCCTCTAAGAAGTTTTTACTTTTGAGGACAGAGTAAATACTGTTCCTCTTTATACAGTTCCTGTTGATCTGCTGGATTTGGGTTGCCACATGCTTTGTTCTGTTTTTTGTAGGTTGCTCAGCTCCCTCTCTTTGTCAGTGATGGCAAATGGCATCATATCTGCATAACATGGACAACCAGGGATGGAATGTGGGAAGCTTTTCAGGATGGAGAGAAGCTTGGCACTGGGGAGAATCTTGCTCCTTGGCATCCAATTAAACCTGGAGGTGTCTTGATCCTGGGTCAGGAACAGGTGAGTGAATGAAAGGGTGTTCCAGGGTTTGAACAAAATCCAAACTCCCCAAACAAACAAGAGCTGTGAGAATTTCTCTGTTGAACACTTGGTCCTGTTGTATACACGGTGTCAGAAAGACTGAAACAAGGCAACAAATACTTAATGAAATCACACATTGGTATATCTGTTTCACTTATTAAATATTCAGAATATTCATGTTGGGGTTAAGAATAAGTCCTTTTAGAATATTGAAAAAAAAAACCCCAGAGGATTTTGAAGTTTTGCCTTCTAGTTAACATCTCATAAGCCATGAAATGTGTGGCTCCAGGCTTCACATTATTTCTCTATATTATACATTTACTAAAAAAAGTAACAAGTAGCAGGAAGAAGCCTTTCTTTGGGATTCCCAGGCTCACAGTTGGAGCAATGAAAAATTAGTTTTGTCTTAATACTGATTTTAGTAGATACTTGTCCATGACATAAATGGCAGAATGGCAAGTTCAGTATCCTAACACTCTCTGCAGAGCAGATGCTCCAGTGAGTGTCTGGCAGGTTTCCTTCATCTCTGCCTGCACTGTGCTGGCTTCTGTCCTGTGCTATCAGTTCCATGTCAGTGTGATCACCAAAAATGAGTGATTTCTGTCCTTGAGTAGTGAGTGGAGCAAGCAAACACTTCTAGGCTTATGCAGTGGCAGTTTGAATCACTCATTTGTTACAGCCAGACAAAGCCTGGGTGTTTAGATCCAGAGATCCCATCTCAGTCCCTGCAGACAATTGGGCAAGGGCTGCACTTATGGTTTAATCTATAGCCATAAAGCTTTCAGGGTAACCTTACACATCTGTGCAGTTCTTACTGGAGTTGTCCTGTGCTAAGCTTGCACAGTGGCTCTTAAATTAGCCTCAAAGTTTAAAGCTGCCTCCTGCTCTGCTGCCTTGAGGGCAGGATTGGTTATGTGCAGCCTTTTTGTGGTGTTCTGCAGTCACCACTGTTTGACCTCAGTTGTTTTGACACAGTTCAGGTTGGAGCTTGTCACTGATGCCTTGTTCAATGTAGCCCTTCAGAAACTCAGATTTGTTCACCTTTGTGCCTAACTCTGCACCTCTCTCTGCACCAGTGGGGCTGGGTGGGGAGGGACTTCAAGTTTGGAGAAGAAAATGCCAAAATAACCTTCTCATGTAACCCTAACTCTGATGTGCCTAAAGGACACAGTAGGAGGAAGATTTGATGCAACTCAAGCCTTTGTTGGGGAGATGAGCCAGTTCAATATATGGGACAGGGTCTTGAAAGCTGAAGACATCATGAATATTGCCAACTGCTCCATCAACATGCCTGGCAACATCATCCCCTGGATTGATAACAACGTGGATGTGTTTGGAGGTGCTACCAAATGGCCTGTGGAGACTTGTGAGGAGCGTCTGCTTGACTTGTAGCTGTGATCACTTCCCATCCAAGTGCCCCCTTTAGTAGGACAATCTTCTGTGCAATCTAAAGCACTTATTTTTTTCCTTGCCCTTCCCCCAGTCTTAATTCCTTGAAAGAATTAAAAAAAAAAAGAGTAAACTGCCTCAGTGCAAAGATAGCTGCTAGTTTGGGGCATCAAGCCTGGCTATGACAGGAGCACTTCTTGGCTAGAGCAGCCCTTGCTTTCTTATGGCCTGACCCAAAAATGTGCTTTGGCCTGCAGGAGCCTTTTGGGTGGGCCTGAGCTTAGACCATCAGTTCTGCAGGGAGGGAGAACAGTGTGCACACTTCACTCTCATGTTGCTGATAATGTGCAGTGCTGACAGCACCAGGATTGACAGACTAAATGTGAACCCTTCCTTCCAGTCTATTGTCTCCCCTTTGAAATGAAGCCATTCTTTTTTAGCCCTTTTTAAAAGAAAAGAAATCACTTAATCCTTACACTGCAGTGGTTATGGTGCAGCTATGGGTAGAGCAGAACAGCCACTGTCTGAGTGCAAGGCTTTTGCTTTTTAATTTGCAGATTAGAAATCCTTATTTTCCAATAAAGAGGTGATGTCTTGGAGACACATTGTACCAGTTCAATTTGAAGAAAGGGCTGTTTAATCAGCACAGCTCCATTGAAGCAGAGTGCTTCAGGTGAGGTTCTGTCCCAAAGCCTGTCCTTTGCTAGCCAGGATCCCAGCAGAGGTGGGTGGCTGAAAGATTGTACTTGTATTTTCTGTAGGCTGAATGTACTGAATTCCTAGTGACCTGGCTTGTACACTTTTCTCTATTGTTTCTCTGGCTTCAGTCAATGTCTTTATTTTTTTAAATATACAAGCTGTGATTAAGTGAATTTCCATTTTGTTTTGCTTTGAAAGGCCTTTTTATGAGCAAGTGCCAAAGTTCAGTTTCTGCTTGCTGAGAATTGCTATCTATTTTTCCAGTATAAAAGTCTTCTGCACTGGTTTATATGTTATTATAATGGTCCTATGTAATATGAAAATGTGCTGCTTTTTCAATTCTTGTTGACTGTCTCTTCTGTAAGCACTGGGCTGACTACTATATTTTTTTATCATTTTCTCTCAATATTTTGCAAACAATGTTGCTGTTTCCTTGGCGTTGGTGTGACTTCTTGGTTTGTGGCTCGCAGATAGCAAATGCACTGTACTGGGAAAGAGTTAATACTTTTGTTATTTCAAAGAAAAAGGATTTAAAGGGGGGGAGGGGGAATTTATAAAGCTAAATATCATATTTTATTTTTCATATGTTTGAATTGTAAGAATAATATGGTGACAGTCCCATTTGTAGGGTAAAGTTACATATTTCCATGAATATGTAGTATGCTGTTCTTAAAAGAAAATTCTTATAATGAACTTTTAATTAAAATGCACTGTAAAATGAGTCTCTTAATTCTTTTATAGTCACACAAGACACTGAATATTCTCTTTCATAGCTTCTCTGAGTTCACCTGCTGTCTCTCTAGACTGGTAGAAAGAAGATCAGTCTTGTAAGAAGTTTTTTTTATTCCCTAAACACCTCAAGAGTTCTTTTTGTGATTGACTTTAAAATACACACACTGCACCCCCCAACCTACAACCGTACTTTCCCTGCCCTAGGGAAGAAACAAACCACAAAACTCACTTCATATCAAAAGAATCTGTGTTGTGAGGTGGGGAAAAGTGTGAAATTCTCATCTCCCATGGGCTGGTGCCCAGAAGAGGCATCAGCCCTCCAGTCAATCCACCTTTATTTGTCAGCTTTTTTCAAAAGGAGGAGCTGTGCTCTGGAGTTACACATATTTCACTCTGTTTTTAAAAGGTGCAACAGTGGAATTGTCTTGGACCCTTTGCTGAATGTCCTGGAGCCTGTGTGGGTGGTGGGGTTTGCTGTTGTAAGCACCAACTCAGTGTTTGAGTTCAGTGCTTGGCTGAGGATCTTCACACATCTCTTGGCCGTGTTTTATTCAGAGTTGTTTAAACACTCACAGCCTTTAGCCATATGCACCTGAGTAACGAGCCCCACCTGCATGGGGAGCTGTTAATGGTGGGGGCTGTACTTTGTTAAGTTGATTTCATAAATAGTTCAGAGGGTGGAGGTTTTGGAGGAAGGCTTTGGTTAGCTGGGAGACTGACTCTTCAGTAAAAGCTAAAGGTAAGGGATATATATTCCATTGAAAAGGATTTCTTTCATTATTTTTTAATACATGTATATGTATCTACACATGTTTGGGGTTTTTTTTGTGCAATAGTACCTTTTCATTAAGAAGAAAAGATGTGTTAATTTTTGTACCTTTATCCTGGGAGTGGAAAGCCATGGCTGTTATTCTACTGCTCCCCATCCTGAGAGTCACATGTTTTATATGAATATACAAGCAGATGGCAAATCAGGAGTAAATATTACCACATTCCAGCATCTATATTGTTTATGGAGTGTGGAACTGACAACACAGCCTTCAGTTCCCACACTGCTCTGAATGCACAGAAGTAATAACTTATGGAAAAGCTGAGTGACAGCACTTGGAACATGCAGTAGTGCAGATTTCTAGAAAATGTGTTTTTGTTTAAAACCAAAGAGCTGGGACTCCTGAAAGCAATCTCAGTGATGCCAACATCCTGGGAGCTGTGACTGGCCAGGTCTGCAGGTGGCTGCTTGGCTGTGGGTGCTCTCCAGACTCTATTGCACCACTGCAGCATTTGGTGTGCTTAAAACCAGTTCTGTTTCTTCAAAGACAAATTGTTTGCCTCTGTGCCTGGCCTCTAGAAAATGTAGTTGTCTCAGGTGTTTTGAGTTTGGTTGAAGGCTCCACCTACTGGATTGCTGTGTGTAGGTGAGGGGAGGAGGATCACCTGTGCCTCTGGGATCCCCTGAGCATGGGAGAGCAGCTCCTGGATCCAGGCAGCTTTTGGCTCAGCTGCACTGGCTCACTGAGCTGCTGGTTTAGGTCTTGGAAAGGCAGGGAAGACCAGCAAAGATTTACTCCCATTTTTCCACACGTTTTCCCAGTGAGTGAATACATGGCACTGCCAGGGAGAAGCTGATTCTGTTTTGCTTGAGACCTGATTTCCCTCAGGCCTTTCCCAAAGGAGAAAATCAGGTCAGTAGTGAAGCTGCTGTGTTGTGTTAGGTGTTTAAAGCTGGCACTTTCTCAATCAGGGTAATGGTTATTCAAAAAAATTACTGCTGTAACTATAGATTAGATTTATTTTTTCTTTGCTGATGGCACCTGACTGTCTGTGCAAGGACTCTGATCCAGCTGATTTTAGTTATCCAGGTTGGGAGGGAACATCAGCCTTCTATTGCACCATCCTGAATCCTGCTGGGATTGCAGAACCCTAAAAAGAGACTGGTCTGGCTGAGGCTTCTGCTACAGATGATGATCCCTTGATGCTGCTTGGAAATCTGAGGCAAGACACAGCAAGGGCCCTGCTGCTGGAGAGAGTCAGGCACTGCCAAACTCCCCCAGAAATGAAAACTCTCTCTTGGTAGCCAGGGAATTGGGGTGGGGGTGGAAGGTGATGTGGGATTTTTCCAGAGATCTTTCGCCCAAAAGGCCTTTGGATCTTTTTCTCCCCTTCACAAAGAGAAAGTTGGACCTTGATAATGTTCATGGTTAGCTGTGAGGCTTAAATAATACATGAGTTTTTCAGAGCTAAAAATCTTCTGGAAAGAATTGAATTAATTGCCCCCCTGGCTATAGCTGTTTCTAAAAGGCTGCGCTTAGAAAAGTATAAATTTGCACAAGGAGTTCAAGGGGCCATTTCTTTCTCCACAGGAAGGCTGGGCTGATGTTTTGGCAACGCTTCAACTACAGAAGCTCCCTGATGGCTTGCTGCCAGTGAGAGAAATTGTTTTATTTATTAAAGATGCTTTGGTGTTTCACCTGTGCTGGCTCCCAGGCAGTTCAGCTCCCGCACTGCTGCTCCCAGGGGCTCCTGCCATGGGAAGGATGCTGAGTCTTTGTGTCACCCACTCGTTCCCTCGCTGCCACCCAGCCTGTCCTGAGGCTCGGGGACAGCTCTGAGCTCGCCCAGGGCTCCTGGAGCCCCTGTGGCACGGGCTGTGCTTCCCTTCTGAGCTGGGAGTGTGTGAGAGGCGTGCCCTGGTTTTCGTGTCACCAAGCTGTTCCCAGCAGCAGTTCTGGAGTGCTTTTTAAAAAAAAGTACTGAGAAAAGTAACAATGGCTATTTCTTAGGATTTTGGTGGTTTATAAGGTACTAGATGCTCTTTTACATTTTGTCTTTCAAAACACTTAAACCAGCTTATGAGTAACTTTGAATCCTTATGTTACTGTAACGGAGTTCATCACCCAGGCTTATCTCCACTACTGGAGATTGCTCTGCTGACCTCACCAGATGAAAGGAAACCTCTTTAAAGGGTAACCTCATTTATGTTAAAATTTCTGGGTAACAACACTAGCTAAGCAGAGGACTTTTAACTTTTGTTTCGTTTAAATTTTTTATTCTACCTGGTGTTGGCTGTTGATTTGCAGTGGGAAACCTGATGTGCTGTCCTGCTGTGGTTCCAGAATGGCTGTTTTTCCTCTATCAGGCAGAAATTGGTTTTCCTCCCATTTCAGAGGGCACAGAGCAGGCAGCTGCCTCCTCCCTGGTGCAGAGCTGGGAAGAGATTGTCCTGTGCAGCTTTGTTCTACCTCTGCAGCTGCAGAAGGGCCTGGGAGAAGGGATCTGCACTGACTTTTAATTTTATGTGAGATTTCCCTGCAGGAGATATTTGTGTCTGACAAAACAGGACAGACCTAGATTTGCTTTCCAGGGATGGTGTAGCTCACAGGAATGAGCTGTGTTTTAGACCAGGTTTGTTTTTTTGTTTTTTTTTTACTTTCCTACTTGCTTTATGGTAAATTATAAATGGTTGACAAACACCTATAATAAAATAGAGATATACATGGGCAAATCATCCTTTTTTTCCATTAAAGAAAGCTGTTACTGTGTAAAAGAGTACATATCCTCCTAAGAGATCAAATTATTTATGGCAGTGCACTAATTAGCTTTTTCGAGGCTTCTAAGGTCTTGCAGATACGTCGAGCTCCAGGGATGACTGCAGTAGGTAAATACCTCTCTGCATCAAGGATAATTTCACATAACTGGCCAACATCTGTCAGTCTGTGCTTCGGGCTGCTGGCCTCTTGGGGGCTCTGGCCAGGTGGAACCCTGACACCTACGGGGCTTTGCGAGAGGTGTCACCACCGGCTGCTTGGGTCACCGTGGTGGCCTCAGGTACCCGGACAATTCAGGAGGCTCCCGGAGCTGTTTTGGCTCTCGTTTTCACTTGTGCTGCCCTATTAATTCTGAGGCTGTACCAGCACTCTCACCTGCCCATCCTCACTCTCAGTTTGGTCTGGGGGAAGAGCAGATCCAGCTCCCTCCTCACATCCCTCAGCAGCTCCAGGCTCTGTTCAGAAGTATCTGGCATTGTTCAGATGTGCTGCTATGGTTACTCAGGCACCACTGACTGCACAGGTCAGCTTGGAAGAGCTTTAGACAAAGTATTTGGGACAGAATGCAGCTCTTGCTTGTTAATTTAAGACCTGGCACGTCAGTTTGAACACACTACGTGGGGGAGAGTGTCTTTCTTTTTTTCCCTACACTTGGGATTTGGAAAAAACATAAAACATTGCCTTGACGTGAGCCCGAGCAGCGACAGCGGCTCCTGCTGAAAGCAGCCTGTTTGTCCTGGGGGCTGGGGGGCTCTGAGTGCACAGGGGGAAGGAGGATGCACAAAGCCTGGGAGGGGAGCTCCCTGCAGAGAGCCCATCACAGCCCCGGCAGGGCAGGGGCTGCTGTGACCCCTCGGGCTGCCCTCCGATGGCTCCGAGTCAGCCGCTCGCTCCTGGAGACTCTGATCGGCATTTTCAGGGGATTCAGGGAGCTGTGGAGGGCTGCAGCCGTGGTTTTACTCTTCCAGTCCTGCTCAAATCCATGAGCTGAATTGGCACGAGGTGTTGTTTAGGTCCCAGAAATTCAGTGACATCTGTTCTGCACTTCACCATGGGCAGAGTTTGAAAAAGGACGAGTGTAAAGAGACTTTACAGATGTGTGGTGGTGCCCTCACTGGGCTGTGCCCTTTAATGTCTTTCTGACTACTTTATGAGAACTGAATATGCCTGATTTTCTGATTACACTGGAGGCAAAATTTCCATAGACTTGAATGGGAGAAGAACAGGAAACTGTTTGAGACAAGTCTGAACATGCTGGTAAAGATGAAACAAAAAAAATCTGGTGTGACTTAAAAGCTATTTTTAAAATCACAAGCTGGAGCGGGTTACTCTGAATCACTGGAGTCTGTTATGTCCTTTTTTTTTTTTGTATTTTCACTCAGTAATTTTAAGGACACAGTGAGAAAGCAAGTTTTTAAAGATGGGTTATATGTGTTAAAAGGGGAAATGTGCTAGCATTTGCTGAGCACAATAAATATTCCTGCCAAATGAGCAGGTCCCTCTTCTGATAAGGCAAAAAGAAAAGTGTAGATGAGAATTTATACCAAGCCATTTCAGAAAACAAGAGAGGGTGGAGGATTTATTGCTTTAATTGAAATATTAGCTTTGCTATCTTCCTTGAATATTTATGTGTGAAGCTGGGTGTTGTGTGGCATTTGCAGGCTAAATCTTGGGCAACATCTTTGGTGGATGTGTTGCATTAGGCATTGTCTCCCTCGTTCTCTCCTGTCCTGCACCCACCCTTGGGGCAAGTTCCTGGCAGCTGAGGGTGGGGATTGAAAACAAAAATAATTTACCTTCACTGTCATAGGTAATGGCAGAATCTTGCTAATATCTCTTGTCTCGTGTCCTGGCTTTCCATTCAGTGCTTTAATTCCAAGGCTGGCCATTCATATTCTTGTTTTTCTATTGCAAATTTCAGTGGTGTTCACTGAGCTAAGAAGCAGCAGTTCTCTTTGTGTAGTTATTCTTCCCTGTTCATGGCAGCAGATTTCTTGCACTTGAACAAAGACAGGAGGGGGTTGAAACAGCATCAACCACTCGAGGGAAGAACTGGAAGGAGACTGTGATCATGGCAGTACGTGAAGCAAGGGGGGAGCTGTGTCTGAATTCAGCAGTGGATGTTGGAAACAACATTTGTCATGATCGCTGTAGATTTGGAAAGAACCGTCTTCCCCCTGGACTTTGACAAAGAGTCAGGTTTTCATTTTGGGAGGCTGGACTGCACCAACTAGATTCAAACATTTTATTTTTTTTTTTCATTCTCCTGTCCTGTGAGGGGTGTGTATATCCAATACCTTTTTGTTACCGAGAGGACAATATAATTTATTTTTCCAGATGCAGACAGGAGTGCTCTGGAACAATCTGAATTAAATGATGAAAGAATGTTGCTGTAGAAACCCATGTCAGACTTGCAGCTGGTTCTTGTGTGCTCCTGGGGATGTTACTGATAAAGACTCTCCAGCTATTTCTATCTTTCAGTGATATTGAGAAATGATTCTTCAAAGTTGCTTTTTAGTAGATGGATGCTGCAGTTCAGAAAGGCAGGGAGCTGACTGATGGGATGAGCAGGAATCTGCTAAAGCTTTGGGAACCATCCAGTGGCTTCAGAGGGCTTTGGATTTAGTGTCTGTTCACTGCAGTCTATGCAATATACAATGTGCTGCATCCCAGGGTTTTTTAACTTCCGGTGAAGACTTGTTAATGTGGGAAAAAGTCCCAGACAACTGTTCCATAGCTCTGCCTTCTCCTTTCTGCTGAGCATACAAGGCTATTGATGACAATTGTTTGTAAATTGTGTGTCTTGAAGAGCTCACAGAGAAGTCTTGATCCTAAAACATTGCTGTGGCATTTCCTCAGCATCCCTTTGATACCTCTGCATCCTCTTGGATTAGCAATGCTGGTGTAACACTGCATGGCACAAACCCATGAGCTCTCTGTTATTTGAGTGTACTCTGAGCAGCAGTTCAGACTTTATTAAAACCCTTTTTTTGAATGCATTTTGGCTTTGAAAAATAAAATTCCAAAACAGAAGCCCATAAATCTTTGTTTAATCAGTATGCCTCTAAGAACAGTGTACATGGGTATTGTATAACAAGAAGAGCAAATTCCAAATAGGACTTTGAAAATCCATTTTGTGCAGAAAATCAAGACTGGTGGGAGATTTCACTGCACTGTGTTGCATTATCAGAGCTTAAGTGACAACTGCAAGTTGATTCAGTTAAGAGCTATTTGTATTTGCTAATTTGTATTTGCTATTTGTATTTGCTAATGCATATTTTGTCTCTGAAGTTGTGAATGTTGCTGCCTCACTGAAATGATGTTGGTTTCCATGACTGAGACTTGCCTGTTGACAGCCTTGTCAGCTGAAAGCATTAGAAGAGAATGAAATTACACACTGGGCCTTGCCCCAGATGGGAATTGATGTAATATTTTAGACCTCAAAAAGATGGGAATGTAACAGAACAACATGACAGCATCAAGATTTATTAGTGCTGCCTTTGGTCTTGGCTTTGGGTCATCTCCTGTCTGCAGAATTCCTGTTGATGTCCCATCTGGATTTATATAGAAATTGATGGTAGGGTAAAGCTCTCTGATCCTATCAGTTCATATTTGCATCACTTTCTGTTCTGGATGTGCTGTGAAGGGCTGGAAGCACCACTTGTTAAAGTAGTTAGCAGGCAAGCAGAGGAGAATGCAAGGTCAATTTAGCACTTGCAGAATTTAAATTATTTTCTGAATTGGAAGGGTGGGGGAAGGACATCAAAGCCCAAGTCTCTGAGTTCAGCTGTGTTTCTGAAACAGTCCCTTAAGAGATAAAAGTACTTGAATAGAGCCATTAAGCTCTAGTTTGCTCTATATTTTGCTGCCATAATTGTTGCAGAGGTCATACTTAAATGCACACAATTTGGGTTTGATGTCTGTGTTCCTCTAAACACACACAGTTGCTGAGAAAAAGGAAACTTCAAAATTGCTACTGAGAACAAGTGGATGAAGTTTCCAAATCTTAGTCCAACAACTCCTTTGGATTCATCTGTCCAATGATTTTGCATCCCCTGAAAGATTTTGTTACCCCAATACTTCCTACTGGTACAAAAATCAGGGCACTGGTACCTGTTACAGCTTCTTTCTGCCCTCCCTGTTTAATCTGCTTGTGTCATTACAGTCTTTAACCACCGCAGGTGCTAAGAACAAACCAGGAGGGAGCTGCACACAGACTAAAAGAGCAGGAAGGAGGGAGTCAGAGAGAGTCCATGAGCAGGACATGCTCAGGATCTGGGGGTGCAATCTACCCTGAAATGGAGATTTTGGGTGCAGGTCACATGAATTAACTTCCAGGCAGGGGGATGTGTGCCTTGGGCATCCTCTCTATCCTCTGTGTCTGCTGGCTGCCTTGCCCAGGTGTCCTTCAGAGGGTGTCCCCCAATTCCCTCTGGCTGCTGACAGGACAAACAGGCTCATAGAGCCACAGGGAGTTCTTAACTCACTTTAATCAGATGCTCCACCAAAAACCCGGCATTCAGGTCATGCAGTGCTCCATTCAGCTTCAAGCTGAATTAGTTTGCATTATCTCCTGTTGCTTTTGGACTAAGACAAACTGTTTATGTGTATTCTGGGTCACTGATGCAAACAGAATATTATTGTGGGTCTGAATCAACATTGCAGCACAACCATCAGCAGTCCTGCTCTCCTTGTGGGTACCAATTTATTCTCTAGATGAGGCTGTAGTGAGTGGAGGCTCATTCTCCAGGAAAGGTGATTGAATGCAGCTGCAGCTGGTTGATTAAGCTGGACAAAGAGAAACACTCATGTGTCACTCAGCACGCTCTGCTACATGAAACAAGGGGATTAGATATGGTGAATTTCTAGTAATGAAAGCAGGCAATCGGGTTCATCATAAAATCAGCTTAAAAGAGCTTTCTAGATTCCAGAGAGAACTAAAATAACTTGACCTACCTTGGTCCTGTAATCTTTAAATGCTTCTTAACATCTGCTCATCAGCGCTTGGCAATAATATTTATTATGGACTTTTTAATAGCAGACACCATCATGTGTTGAAATTAATAATGCAAAGGGGTGCATAGTGGAGGAGAAACATCATTGGACAAGGGCTAAACGTGAAATGGAAATATTTGACTTCAGTGAAAAAAATGTTCAGAAGAAAGTTACAGCTACAAAAATCTTAGTGAGGTCACCAGCCTGGCCCAAGCACCTTTCCAGTCCCTGCAGGTGTCAGCACAGAACCAGTTCTGCCTAAGGGACCTAAAAGGGTAATGGAGAATTGTAGGAACTCTCCCAAAGGGGTAGAAAAGACAGATGTGCAGAAGATGCCTTTAAAATTTGAAATGTTATTTGGGAACAACTTTCTTCTCCCAGGACTGGCATTTCTGACTATGTGTCCTGGGTTGATGAATGGGGATACAATTTAGCATCAACCCAGGACACTATGTCATAAACTTTGGAGATGCAGAAGGTACCTAACGTTAGGTGGATGGATTTGAGCCATTACTGGGGGAGGAAACTGATTGAAATTTCTTATTGCATGCTTTGTATTCTTGAAAACTGTAGCACAGGAATTTGAGAACTCTTTATTCCAAACAGTTACCAGAAAAGAGTAAATTGCAATTCTTAGCTTGAAAGATCTTCTGTGTAAAAAGCTCTGGAGACCCTCACAGGTCTCAGTTATTTCTCTACTGAGCCTGCAATCTGGTCTGTGAAATGGATTCCCTAGAAAATGGTCTGAAGATGTCAGCAGGTGCTGAATCCACATTTCCCATTGCAGTGTTTCCCAATCAGTTCTCCCAGGCCTCAGATCACAAATCTTTGTGTCCTAATTTGATTTTGCCTGGTTTCAGCTTTCACTTGCTGGCCTTGTCCTATGCTTTCCTTTTTTGCAAGCCAACTGTGGCCATCTTCTGCCTCTGGCATAGAGGACTAGGAATGTTCTGGGCTGTTCCTTGCCCTGAACATTTTTGTGCCTTTTTCCCTCTGCTATCATGAGTTTTTCCCCAGCTTTGGGTCTAAAGCAGGAATTGGTTATTGCAAATCCCCTACAGTCAAGTCAAATATCATCTGCACTCCCAGACATTGTTCTTGGATTCATATATTCAGGGATGATATTAGACAACTTTACCACTGGGAATGCCTAACAAATTGCTTGTTCTTTTTGTTGTCCAAATCCTTTATTCACTCTGCTTTTCTGCTGAGGCAGTTTCTCATGCTGAATTCTTGTTGCTCCTAGACGTAGAGCTTTGTGTCTTGGCTCTATGGGAGCCTATTTTGTTGGAAAGAGCCCAGACTTTGAAGCCATCCAGGCCACTCTATTGGCCTCTTTCCATCCTAATTTACTGCTGTCCTTTGTACAGTCTGTAAGTTCTCTGCTGGTAGAATGTGTATTTATTTCTGTATTGAGGGTGGTGAGCGTGCCAGGCCTGGTGTGAATCCATGTGGGACACCCAGTTGTTTGCTGATGCTTCCCTGTAGACATCTGCTTTTGAAGATCTCTCACTTACCCCACCCTTCATTCTTTTAATACGGACTTTTAATTGAAATTACAAAGTGGTACAATAAATATCTTAAAATTGAAATCCCAGTAGCTTTCAGGTATCTTGTTTGTGTGTGGTCTTTGCTCACAGCAATTCCCCTAGAGCTGATCAATACCTGTCCTCTTTTACTTTCTCTCTTTTTTGTTTGCCTCCCCTTTTATTTAGGGGTTGCATCTCAGACTGTTCAGTGCAGTGTATACTGTTCCCCTACAAATAGGTAATTCTTGACATTAACATTCTGCTGAGACTTCTGCAGCAAGCTCAGGTTTTAGCCCTGAACTCCTCTGTAATATGCCTCTGAACTTTTCTATCTATTTTTTAAAATTTTCGTGATGTACATGTTAACTTTGTCTTTCATGATGGCTCAAATAGAAGGGCTGCTTTGCATTTCTCTGGTAGATGGCCCCATCTAATTCAGGGAAACACTTCAGCATATCCTAATCCATAGAACTGGACTGGAGATTGGTATTTTGTTATGGTAAGTGCATGATTATCAAGGCAGGAGGCTCTTTGTTTTTATTTTCTGTTTGCTTGTATGTTTCTGATATTTTCTTTCTCCATGAACTGCAGCAGCTCTCTCCCTTCTCAGGGAGAGAATATTTTTTTTTTTCTGGAAGAACCAGTATGAACTTTTTCTCTGCAAAGCAATGCAAGTTCTACATAGAGTAACAATTCTGCAGAGTCTCTGCACTGAGGACAGCTTGCATTTTTCTGCTAGAAGAAAAATACAAGTGTTGTCCCTCACTCCAAAAGCAACTCTGTTAATGTGCTATTGTGTGCAATTTTTTTAAAAATAAAAATTCAGGGGTCAATAATAATGTTGATAGCTACATCTGGGTATGTTTTTCTTATATGTGATTTCTTGGATTTTCTAAAAATCTCATTTATGGGGGAGGGAGAGAGATGTGCTTGTGTTCTCTGTGCTGGTCTAAATCAGCTGGGCTCTGCTGTCCACACTAAGAGCCTCACATTTGGTCCACAAGCAGTTCCTGCATCCTTGCTGCCTGCCAGGCCTCTCTCCAGGGCTGCTACGAGCCAGGATTTACCATCCTGGGGGGAAGACAGAAACGTGTTCAGGGAGGGAGGTGCTGCTGCAGCAGATGAGAGCTGCCCTGTCCCTTGGAACACCACCAAATACGTGTATCCCTGGGTTTTGCAAGAAAACACTTAACAAATCACTTATTTTAAAGCTGCTCTATCTCCATTGATATGCTCAGAGAAGCATTGCTTTGTCCTCCTAGTTAAAAGTGAGCATTTCTTTCTTTGCTTTATCTCCGTGCACAGCATGTTTTGTTGTTACATTTAAGTTGCTCTAAACTCTAAATCAATAATCCCATTAGGAAGAAAAAAAAAGGGTCTAGTAGCAATAAGTACAATTGCAGAGTTAATCAGATCATTTTTATTCGAGTTGTAGACTCTGTTTCCCAAAGATGTTCTAGCTCTGCAAAATCAATAAGGGCACAATAAGTAGGTTTATTTCCTGGATATCAGCAGGAGAAGGGTGGGGGCTGGATGCCTGGAGGGAACCAAGGGGTTTTGCTGCCTGTGAACACAGGAGCTGTGGGAAAGATCTGTTGCTGCCATGGAATCAAATAACAGAAAGCAGTGTATATTTTGGGCACTCAGATGTCTGGGAAATGTCTGGGGGAGGCATAGATCCAGGAATTTCTCCCTTCTTAGTCCATCCCCACCAATTTCACAAACAAAATGTGTCTAAAATAACATTGCATTTTAAATATAACATTTTGAGTTGGTAGCTACTTGTTTTAGAGTGTAAAACCCACCTGATTTTACAAACATCCTTCAGAGGAGATGGATGACATTTTTCTTACCGCCTCTTTCCATTTTAATTTCTAAATGTGGTCCTTACTGCTGATCTCTTCTAGTTTTATGCTACACAGCTATGATGACATCAGTGAAGATGCACCTGGCTGATCTGTACAATGAGATTTAGTCTTTCCTAAACCAGGCTTTGCACAACTTCTTTTGAGGGGGGCTGAACCCTCTTCTCCACAATCACTTCCCTGTAAATAGCTGATGAAGACAACAAAACTGGAGCCACAAAAGAGATGGGCCTCCTTGTTGTTTCATTATTGTTAAATATGGCCCCTGCTGTGCTGTGGAATAACCACTGCTGTATCCTGACTGTCACTCAGTGATCCTTTAAACTGAGCCCAGCTGTACATTCAGCACATTCGTGTGCTGCTTTCTCCTTGCTCTGTGCATTAAGCAGTAGGTCATGGAACTGGGCCTTAAATATTTAGTATTCTTGTGTTTGCTAATAAAGACTTTTTAGGAGAAGTCATGTTTCACGTTGGCACCCTAATACCCAAGTGCAGCTGGCTGAAAATTTATTTCCCTGTGGCTCGGGGTGGCCGTTCCTGTTTGGAAACGCTGTGGCTGCAGCACAGACTCAGCCTGGGGGAATTGGGGTGTGGGCAGAGCCAGGTGGGGCTGGCTCAGGTGGGTGCTGCAGGGAGAGGCTGGGTGCAGCAGGAGGGGTGAGCAGGGCTTGCCAGAGCTGAGCTGTGCCTGCACTCCCTGCCAGCCCTTGGCACTGGGAGACTCAGACACCCCTCAGCCAGAGCACAGCTTCCTTCTGTTGGGTTTGGGTCCTAAAATTGCCTCTTGGTTTCATCAGGACTCGACTGAGATCTTCATTAGCATGGTTCTGAAAGCCAATACTGTCTTGAGCTGTCAATTGTTTTGTTCTTTAATATAACTAATTTCTTCTTGAACGTTATCAGAGTTTAAATTATTATTAGGGCATTCACCTGCTGTCCTTGCTAGCTGGTCTTTCTGAATTTTATGGTTTGCTTCAACATCCCAGGCCTGATTTTGCTCCAGGTCAAGTACCTCACAGTGAAATGCAGCAGCAATCAGCTGTGCTGTTCTGTGCTCACACTGGCTCTGTTCACCTCAGAGAAGAATCAGAAAGAGCACGGTTAGGAACAAGTGCAGTGGCCATAACACGAAACTTGGAAAGCCTGGAGTGGCTATAACATAAAAAGAGTTTCAGTGAGATACACACTTCTTTGAAATTGGCTTTAAAATTCTGACATTTCCCAGAAAAATAAGAATCTGTATAGGAGAGATGGTCTGCTTGCAAGAAGACTTAGGGCTCTATGGATTTCTTTTTGTTCAAGCCCTCACAGTTGTTTACCCAACTTGAACTCTAAACTAAACTTTAAGTATTTAGAAGGATTCTTTCCTTGATATGAGTACTGTGACCTGCACTGTTGTGAGGAGTGGGAGGTGAGCCCAAATCTTGAAGAGCTCTTTGTGGTGTCAGTTCTGACTTTCAAGCACATTATTGCTTATAGCTTTACAAATTTATATTTTCAGTTTATTTACCACCTGCTCCTAAGATTTATATGAAATACACTAGGACAAACACAAATCTAAATAGCTAGCTCTTACACGTTCCCAGAATGTGATCTGAAAAGAAATACTGCAAAAAAGTGAGACACAGTTTGCAAATATTACTGCTTACTAACTATATAAACTGTATAATTGTATAACTACAAACTATAGTAACCACATAAACATAAAATGGACAAATACATATACTTTGTGCATTTGTGCAGGTATATATATACAGACACATGTACTTTTATCATCCCTTTGGCACTTTATCCCTCAGCTGACCAAGGTGGAGACTTTGGTCAAATTTAGCAAGAAGTTTCTGAAGTTCTACTAAGTAGTTAAAAAACTGCTGTGATTAAAATGAAAAACTATTGCTGTTATATCACAGCTCAAGGCTATACAATAAAAAGTGCATCTCCTTAGATCCAATAAGGTTAAGTTATAATGACTTAACCCTATTGTAGCAGAAAATTATCATAAAATTTTTGAAATATTAAGATTTCTCCTCAGCAGAGGAAAGAATGCATGTATTTAGATAATAATATTGGAAAGATAGAAAATAAAAATGGAAAATGAGCCAGACTGTAAATGCCAATGAAATTATTGGCCACTGTGGCCATTATCTCAGAAGCTGGTGCCATTTTGAAGAAGGATAAACTGACTGTTTTATTCTGCTTTAAATGGACTTTGAACACATATTTGGCTTATTTTTTTTAACTTTATGATTCCTTTCCATATTTTTTTTCCCATAGAAAATAACTTTAGTGTGTATACAAACAATATACGTGTATGCCTGTCTTGTATGAACAGATTTAATACATTTAATAAATGTATACAGATTTAATACACATGTACATATATACATTTAATATATATACATATACAGATTTAATGCATATATGAAGTGTCTGTGTGCACACACATGCACACTCTTCCCCATTAGTGTGGGAAGAGGGAGTGACTGAAACCAAGGTTCAGGATCTGCTTTAAACCACTCTGGCAGAGCAAACCCCCCTGCAGAGCTGAGGATAAACTTCACAGGAATGTTTGCAGGTGACCACAGGAGCCCTGTCCTCCACTCTGGGGGTTATCCAGGACTGCATGTGCTTTGTGTTGAAATTTGGGCACCAGGGAATCTTCCACATAATTTCAGCTGAACAGCTGCAGCTGTGTCTGTGCTCTACAGCCACTGGATCAGCACCATAACATATAGAATGAATAATATATACATTCCTCAAGAAAGAGCACTGACTGGGAGAAGATTCAAACTGAATCTTGAGAGCAAAAGAGTGAATCCTTGTCTGGACTGCACCATTTTATCTGAAGCTCTTTGAGGCAGTCAGGTGGTGGAACACATCTGGGGATGTGTCCAAATGTGGTGCTTTAGAGAAATATTTAATGTGGATCGTGCCCCCCATCATCTTCAGCATATGGATGTGTGTAGGGAAAGGAGGGTTAATCTTGTCTGCTATAAATTAGTAAGAGCTGTGCAAAAAAGAACTTTTCAAAGACTTGCTTGCTAAATAAATTACCGGTCATGTTTTATTTAAAATGCTGGTGCTGCCAGCAGAGAACATAGCAAACAAGTGCACTTCCAATTAAAGGAACAGCTAGGATTTTCCTTCTGGCACTCCCGTGACTTCCTGCACTTGTTCAGTTTTTTTGCATGTCACAAACAGCTGAGCAAATCCTGTGCACACACGTGCACACGTGGCACGGCACGATCCAGCTGTTTGTCCCCTTTCCCTGGCAAATGCTCTTTTGGTAGAGCAGAGCTGGGGCCCCCAGCTCACCCCTGTTTGTTGGGTCTGTAGTGTAGGAGCCAGCATTATCCCCCTGTGCCCTGTGTCACCCAAATTGCAGAGTGGAGCTGGTGGCTGGTCCCTGTGTCCACCCACGTGCTGCCGGAGCTGGGGGGGTTTGGTGCCAAGTGCAGACTGGCAGGGGATGGGGATGGAGGATTTACATTTCTGACAGGACAGATGTTTGCTTTCTTTTCTCCCAAGCATCTGCTCACATGCTCTATTTTGGGAAGTGCTGAACAGTATTTTAAGGGCAAGACTGAGGTTACAGGAGGTTGTCAGCCTTGTGCCATCAGAGGCCACCGTGGGATCTCTGGCTGTTCTTGGTGTAACGGAGGAAATGTGGGGAGAGGATGCTTTCCACCTCAAGGATGCTTGAACGTTTCTGAATTTTTTTCAGCTGCAGGACAACCTGTAGCACCCTCTGTAACCCTGGAGGTGAAAACCTCTCCTTTAGCTGATGGTCAGGCTGTAGGTTCAGAGATGAGCTCTGTCACAGGAGAGCATTTGTTCATTTCTGTGTCAGGTTTTTCTTCTTCAACTGCTCTCATGAGACATGCAAAGGGCTCCTTGCCATCAGCTTTGGGAAGTGTCTGTGCAGTTTGCAGTGGGTTAAATATAGATTAGGCCTTTGCTGCCTTTACCTTCGTAATGTTGATCAGTTCACATCAACTTCTCTCTGAAAAATAAAAGGGCTTGTTGAAATGGCTGGAAGGCAAGGGATGGTGTGCAGGAATTTCTTAGGAGATGTGGTGTAGCTGATGTTATTTCTTTGTGCCTAAGATGATTTTCTGAAAGAAATATCTCCCAAGGGAAGGACAGGAGTCTTGAGAAGCTCTCCTGGGCTAAAGGAGCAGCATTTTCCAAGTTTTTAAGACTTCATTTGGCACTGATAAAGAACACTTGAGTTAGCAAAAGACAAATATTTGGGGCAAAGAATGGATAGTTCTGAACGTTTGGTAGGGTATTGACACATTTAGCATTAAAAGCAATGGAAAGAAAGCCACCAGTCTGTGAGCATTTTGAAATGAGCAATTGCTATTCTTCAGCCTTTCTTGAGGTGAAAAACAACAGATCAGTGGAAAGCAGAAAGTTCTAGATTTATCCCTCCAGTGGCTGCAGGTGTGGGAGGCAGGATCCAGCACAGTGCACACTCACTGCCTTGGAACACCAAATTTGACCCTCAGAATGGTGATACTGTCTGTGACTCCAGCAAATCTAGAGATACTGTAGGGCGTGTTTGAATTGCACATGTTGAACCAAATCAGAGGTACAGAGCCTTGAATTCCCTCTGGATTTCCCTCCCAGACTGGTCATGTTCTGTTGATGAGCTATGTGGAGCAGATCTCTGAACTTCGTTCCTGCTTGTGCCACTGGGCACATCCCTGGGAGCTGGGCTTCTGCTGGGATCCATCTGCCTTAGAGATTAAATTAAATTCTGTTCCACAGGACCATGTGATGGGGAAAAAGTGTTCTTTGTGGTCAGTCCCTGTTGTTATGAATACCTGAAGGTGCCTTTTATAATTGAACCAGGGACAATGTCAGCAGCAGTTTCCAAGTGTTTTCTATATATTTCACAACCTCAAAATCTGAAGGGGATTTTGGATACAATAATTGTCTGCTGGGTAGGGTGTAGCCATTCATGCTCACTTGTTCAGTTAAGTAATCAAACATGGAGTTCCTATTTTTGCACCCTGCACAGAACAGTTTGGTCTAAATTCTGTTTTTATCCTGCCAGCTTTCAGTGTAGTCCATCAGAATAAAAGAAGTGCTGATCTTTTTCCTGTGGAAAGAATCCCAGAGAGGCCATTGTGGCAGCTCTGGGACTTCTGAGGCACAGTAGCACCTAAAGCTGTGCTGAGAGCAGTTCTGTGCTTAGGGAGTTTCAATACACAGAATTAAAGTTTCTCTCTTGCCTCTTGTGTTGGGAAGTTGCTCCATTGTGGTCAAATTCAGCCCCTCTGTTGTCTCAGTGATAGAAGAACCCAAGTTAAGAGTATATTGATGGAAGTCATTCTCCTGGATTTGAAACCCTCCCAAAGTTGTTACCAAAAGCATTTTGTTTCCAAAAGTTGTTTCTAATTCATGCTCTCAGTTGGGTCCTTAATACAGTCACTTGGCCAGTAAAACAAGTGAAATGTGCATTCTCCCAAAGCTTTATTATGAATATGAATAAAACATTTTCTGGTGCTATTAAACCAGCCTGGAGTGAAGCAATGAGAGTGGAAACATTCAGGAGTGATCTCTGTGTCAGCCTGTCTGCTCAGAAACAGATTGCAAGAGTGGCAGTTCTACCTTTCCTTTAATGCAGTAAAAGTTGGAGTTCTCTTTGGGAAGCACAGTCAGATAATTAGATTTACAGAGAGCTTTGAAATTACTTTTTGTGCAGAATCTAGCATATGACAGTCCCTTTCTATGCTCCCTGTGCTAATATCTGATGCAGAATGCTACACTGGACAAGTTGTATGCACAACAAAAAAATTTGTGTCCAGCAATCTGTGGTCCTGGCACACGTCCTTCAGCAGCATCTTTAGTATGTGTTGAGAATGCAATTCCAAATTGGTGGATGCTTTTGGATTATGTAAAATTTTTGTGTTATCAGCATTAAGTCCTCTAAGGAAATCACAAGATTGGTTTAAAATGCAAATATGCACATTATACATATATAGTAATTTTACAGGGTTTCTGTCTTCAGACTTTCAGCATTTGGCCATTGTCTGAAGTCTCTTCCCAAAGAGTTTCATTTTTTTAAAGGAAATTTAAAAAGAGATTTTTTTTATAACCACATATGCCTGTTGAACTTGAGTCTTGGATAAATGTTTTGGTGTTAGCCTTGGTGGCTACTGAATGAACCATACTCAGTACAGGAAACATCCTATATTTACAAATAGCTAGCAGTCTACTGATTAATCCAGACTTTAATTAGGCAGCACCTCATTAATATTTTTTCAAGTTTTTTTTGTAGTTTGTGGTCTTGTTTTTACCGGGGCCCAGCTTTAGTTAAATGCTCCCAGAACCACTGAAGTCATTTGGAAGACAACATATTTTTAATTACATTTCAAAAGCCTCAGTGCTTTAGTCCCTCCATCCCTGCAGCAGTAAGGAGATTAGGGCCCCTGCCAATGGGGCATCAGCCTCTGCCAGGCTGGGCTCAGCAGCCTCCCCAGCCCTGGGGCTTCCTGGGGGTGCAGAGGCAGAATGAGCACCCTTGTGCAGGGAAAGGTGGGAGAGCCTTTCCTGAGGGTCTTGCTGAGATATTTGGGCATGCAGGGCAGAGAAAAGCTCTAGCCCAGGACACTGAGAGCTTATCTGTCCCCTGAAATACTGCCCTGCACAGGTTGAGCTGATTGTAGAATAGCTCCACGTGTTTGCCAGCATCCTTCCCAACCTTGTTTTAGCCCCTCTAGAAGCTTTTCTACTTTTCCAGCATTCCAAGAGTGTGTCTGTATTGCATGGACAAAATCTGACCCTTTAGTCCAGACAAAACTGGTAAATATTCATGGCAATTTCCAAGCCTGGTTGCTTGATAATACGTGTCTGACACATGCAGGTTTGCTAAGAAAGTCTTGATAGTGAGCTCACCCTGCTTCCAACTAGATATTTCAGTCTGATATTCAGATTTATTTTTCTTTTTTTTGTATTTAAATTCAATCTCCTGAAGCTTCATTATATCTAACAGTGGTTTTCCTTCTAAGTGTTTTTACATTACAAGGCCAAGTGTAGGTAGGAGTACTTTTACCAAATCAGGAATGCCTCAACACTGCTTTAACTCTGTTCCCAGGAATGGCTCTACACCTGCAAAGGTGCACACTGAATTCACTTGAAGACAATGCACAAATGGCTTTTGTTGCATTGGCTTTGTCTGGGGCAACTGTGCTTGTCAGGATTTGGGAACTAATTAAATCAACCTGTATAAACTGAAGAAATTAGGATTGTTAAAAAAAAAAAACAAAACAGAAGAAATGAAGTAATAGAGTAGCACACACTAAATATTTGCAAAGGAAGCATACTGATTAGGGGAGTAACTCCAATTTTAACTAATAAACAAAGACAAGTTTTTGAAACACCTCTGGTGTATAGCATTACAGCATGTACCACTAGCAGAAAAACAAACCCTTTGGTAAGGCAAAGGGCAGATACATCACAAACACTGCTGTGCACAGAGTTTGATTAGAGAGCAAGTAGAGGACAGCATTTTAAACTTTGCTTTCATGTAATGCTGATTTTAATGCTAGTTCCACTGCTGCAGCTGCCTGCCATCCAGAAGAGATGGAGGTGGCATTTCTCTCTGCTGTGGTTTGGAAGGCATGATTGTTATTTGTGTAGCAAAATCCGTCTGACAGGTAACCACATGTTCCAGTTAATCTTAGCTGGGCTATAAGTAGCTCTTGTATCAAATGTAGTGACTCAGTTACTGAGCCTGATGCTAATGTCCCTGACATCTGCTTCAGCCTGTGTTCCTTAAAAATGGATTGAAATCAGGCTTATGGGTGAGTTTGTATTAGGGTAACCCCCACTCAAACACTGTAGGTCACACTGGTATGTGATGCCAGTAGAGGTGCATTAGGATACATTTGTCCCAATGTGTTTTTTGTTTGTCCATATCCAAGGACACAGCTGCAAAAGATTGGAATGAGTTTTCTGATGCATTAAGGGACTAATCTGTTATTTACTCTGGGAAAAGCAGTCTTATTTAATATTAAGTTCCAAATTTCCTTTATGTGTTTACCAGCCGTCCAGAAGATTAGGTGCTTTAAAATAGTGAGTGTCTCTTTTTAATAAATTATCTTCTGCCTCTCTTGGTTTGTGAGAAATGGAATCAACCCTCCTGTGCCTCGTGTAGCACTTACCCAGGTCTGGCATATTCTGTTTTTTTAAATGACAATGGGTCAAGATATAATTTCAGTAGCTTTCATTACATGGATTCTTTGCTCTGTTAACCAAATTCATGTCCCATTTGCTCTGTCTCACATCTCACTTTGGACTGGAGTCTTGACTCCAGGGGGTTTAGTCTGTTTATAACCTGGAGTCTGTTAAGGAAAGTCTGAGGATAAATTGATCAGGAGGTTGAACTTTTATGGCTTTGGGATGATCTAAACGAGACACTGAGGTCAGGCCACTCTCCCAGCTCCTCTCTGGCAGTAACCAGACTGAACCATTGCTTGGG
This sequence comes from Thryothorus ludovicianus, assembly GCA_013397245.1. Taxonomy (NCBI): domain Eukaryota; kingdom Metazoa; phylum Chordata; class Aves; order Passeriformes; family Certhiidae; genus Thryothorus; species Thryothorus ludovicianus. The sequence goes on along the minus strand of VZTB01008340.1, from coordinate 200,384 downwards.
CACTGTCAGCTGCATCATAACTGAGTTGTCCCTGTGGCTTGGTTAAAATTGGCCTTCAAAAGCTCAGGATGGAAAGGGAGCAAACCAGATGCAAACCTCTGGTGCCTGGGAATCTCCTGACACCAGAATTCTTTTTCCGAGTTTTCTGCAGCTTTCAGGTCCCCTGCCAGACTTGTGACTAACCATACAAGTGATGCAAGCTATTCTTATCTCTAAAATCATGCACAGATAAGAGATATATATATATATAGCTACATTACTATAGGTTACATGCTATGTGTCTAACACCATCTGTCAAGTACATGTGTGGGCTTTGTTTTAGGGAAGATCTTTAAAATCTGAATCATTCTTATCTGAAACCGCCTCAAAATGCTAAAATAATTTCAGAAGTGGACTTTGACTAATGATTCAGTATGTTGGGGAAAGTATAGTTTTGCACCCAGGCTTTGATCACAATGGAGTTTGATTGGCATCAACTTTAAGTATTAAAACATAAAACATTTCCTTATCAAGCTCAAGGAAAGGCTGTGTAGCTTTAAGAGCTTAGGAAAAAGATCCTCTCGTGCTTTTCCCAGCATCCTGCTGCAGAGTTCTCTGCTCCTCTCATTCTTAATGATTTTAGTGGGAAATATGATGGATAGCAGAAATAAGATCATTCTATTCCCAGTGAAAGTTATACTACATTGATTTCTTTTTTTCTGTGTTGCTCTTTGTCAAAAGCAGCTGATGTACAAAATTCAGGTGTCCCTGGGAATTCAAACTGTCACTTCTGTTAAATTTTGACTACTGCTTGCACCATGAAAAGCTTAACTGCTATGAAAAGTAATTTATTTTTGCTGTAATGGCTGATCATTAATGGACTCAATAGAAAACTGTGCAGCATTAAAATAAAGCTCCTGTGTGTAACTCTAATAACATTTATTTCATAGCATAATGCTATGTAGATATAGCAACATTTGGTGCTCGTATCACTTTTTATCGTGGGATCTGAAGCATTAAACAATATTATTTATGCTTCATAACAGCCCAGTAAGTGCTATCATCCTGGCTTATTAGACAGGTAAGCTGGTCAAAGACGAGCAGAGATTTGGACAGAGATGTGATGCACCCAGCCTTGCAGGGCCTTGTCTATATGCATAGGCTGACTCTTGTGCTTAATTCCAGCCCTGTTCAGTCACTCGGGTATTTTACCAAATCTGTATCTACGTAATCAGAATTCCTGGCCAATTTGATTAACTGTCAGATGATCCTTCCTAAAATTCACAAGAAATCAGCGGGATTTACATACAAGCTTGTTGTTCAGCTCCAGGTTAGCTGTTCTGCTGGCTGGGGGCACAGAGGAGGGCACATCCTTGAAAGCAGCTTACGGAGCACTGAGCAGAGTACCTGGCTATTCCCATCCTGTTCTGCCATTTCAGGCAGCAGCTTTCATGAGCATTAAACTCACCCACTAACAGGGAAATACCTATTTTTGGACTACCTACTGCAGCTGCTGTAGCAAGTTACCCTCTGAAGCTCCAGCCTTGCAAACAAAGTAAATATTTATCTGTAGGCTGTTGTTATGGAAGAATCCTTCCATTCATGTTTACACTGGAAATACTTGCAGTAATTTTGTTGTCAGGGTTTAAATTCTCTTCATTCATTTTACTATAGGAACTCTGAGTGAATGGCAGCCAAGGAAGTGGGGAACCATGGCTATTCAGGAAAGTGGGGTTAATTTATTTACCTACCTTTCTGGGCTGTTGATTTGCTAGTTTTGTTCTTAAAAAATACTAGAGATCAACACCATATAAATAATTCAGTATGCAAGTATCGCATTTCTGGGAATGCTAACATGAAAATTGCTAAATATGCATTTAATTTAAGTTTGATTAGGCAACTGATTCTGTTCTAACACAGTCATAATTAAAATGTAATGTTGTGAGGTTTAAGCCATTCCAGGGACCCTGTGCTCCATGTGTAGCATGGCTAATTAGAGGGGTCCCCTTTGGGCTGGCAGGATGCCCCAGAATGTGAGGCAGCAATTGGGCTCCAAGTGTGGGGCTTGGAAGGGTGCTGGGGGAGTGGCTCATCACAATGGAAGAGCTGAAATATTGCAGAGGCAGACAAAGCATCCTCTCCTGTTTGTCTTGTTTCCCTGCAAGGGATGCCTCAGTTGACCTGTGGCAGTGGAGTGACTGCTGCACATCTCCATGCCCTGCCCTGTGGGAATTTCTGTTGCCTGCTCAGGCCAGGAGGATGGGGGGAAGCAGCTGAAATGAACCTTGGGACAGCCTAGGTTACACCCAGGCTACATCCTCTAAAATGCCTTCAGCAGGAGCTGGGCTGTGGATCTCACTAGAGACCCATCAGCGTTATAAATGGAGTGCTGGTAAAGGAAAGCAATTTCCAAAAAAATTGCTTGGGCAGTGTCATAGGGTCATGGTGAAGTTCTCCAGCTTTCAAAGGTGTTCTTGCTCTGGAGATCACTTTACCTTTGGGAAATTGGCAGTGGTATTGTTTTTTGACGTGAAGCCAAACTGAAAGCTGTGTCCTGCAACCCATCCTTGCCTGAGACAGAAGATATGCCCTGGAAATGCAGATAATCTTGCAAAGCTGGGTCACTGAGCTGCTTTTCTGGCTGGTAGAAAGGTGAGACCTGCAACCAGAGATGATTGTGGGTGAAATCCATACATGTCCTCCTGCTTTGGCAGTGTCTTGGTGGCTCCATCACCAAAACCAGGCAAAAGGGGCCCTTAGTGGGTCTGGCTGGGCAAGCTGGGGACAGGTGTCCTGTGCTGTGTGACACAGCTGGGTATGAGTTCACTATCAGCATGAGGCTGTTGCTTTCCAATTCTGGTTTATTTTGTTTTCTTGTTCTTTGGTTTCTTTCCCCCCTTTTCTCTCTCTAATCACCAGAGCTCCCTGCTGCCTGCAATTTGTCTGGGCAGCTCTCCGAGCCACAGTGAACATGTCCGACAAAGCTTAAATTTGATCTGAGCAAATCTCTTTTAGGCTTTCTCATTTCAACAAAGCCCTTGTTCAGCTGCATTAGTTCCAAGGGGTGCCAGGCCACTGCTCAGTCGATTATCTGGAAGCCTGGTCGCCTTTATTGTACACGGAGAGCTTTGACATATCCCAAATTCATAATGTGGGAGCAAACTCTCTTTGGTGGGATGAGAAATTCAGGGTGAGAATGAACACCAAATCCCTGGTCCCCACAAATTCTGCAGGGTCTCCTCTGCATTTGCAGTTCAGCTGCACTGAATTTCACCCCTTTCTTTTTTGATGTCTTGGGCAACTGGGAACTGGTTGCTCCCTTCTGGTGAACCTTTAATTGGGACAGGTGGTAATGGGACATTTTCCCTTGGCTGTAGACCTACCTGACTGTAACATTTAAATCCTTTCCTCTGGCTCATGCCATCCCAGGCAGGGTGGTTCTCCAGAGAGCCTTGCTGAGCTCAGCAGGTTCCCAGAGCAGGAGATGCAGTCTGTCCTTGCTGCTTTGGGGCAAGGCTGAAATGAGGCAGGCTTTAAGAAATTAGGTTTGTTTTCCACATTCTAGTTGCTGGGTGTTTTTTTTTTCTTGTTCCATGGCCTGAAATATTATTTTCTGAAGGTCTGTATATTTAATAACAGGTTTTGCATTCCAGTTTACTGTGAGGCTTTTGTGTATGCATACACAAACACCAGATGAAATGCTGAAAGGTATATTTGTATTTTGAGTTTATAAGTGAAGTGGGTTGCTTTTCTCTCCCACAGGTTAATCTGCTTCTGCACGTCCTCTGCAACATCTTACACAATTTGGAAGTGATCTCTTAAAGCAAAGATGTTTTTCTTTGCAGACTGCTTATTGTAACACATTATATCGTATAATATCATTCTGTTCAACAACACTATTCTGTTGTGCAAACAGCACAGAAAAAAGGGAGGAGGGAAAGGGGAATAAATAAGCAGACACTCCAGCAGAAATTCTCCTTTGCTGGTACCTGGATTGCTCTCAGGGAAACGGACACATTTGTATTCTGTCACTGCTACCATGACCAAAGAGCTCTCCTAGGCCCAGAGCTCCAATTTAGAAAATCTCGCTGTATAGCACTTTGAAGAAAAAGTGTTTCTCAGGTGAAAAAAAACAGTGATTGTGGATATGAATGGTTGATGGGGGGATCTCTGTGGGGGATCTCTGACATGGCTCTCTGAAGTGGGGTCCAGCGTGGGAGCCCTGGGGCTGGTCCTGCAGGGCAGGGAGGCTTTGAGTGAGGGGCATTTCTGATCCACAGCTGGGCAAGCGTGGGAGGAACGGGCTGAGCTGGGAGTGCCTGGCATCGGGTGGGGCAGGCTCCAGGCTGTGTGGCTCCAGGGATGCTTCCCTGAGACAGAGCCTTCCTCTCCACAGCTGTCTGTCTGAGCACAGGAAAATACCAGGGGGAAGAAGGGCAGTAGCTGCTTCTTAAGGTAAAATCCTGCAGCCCCTGCTGAGGTGCCTCTGCCCAGTGCAGAACCTGCTCACTGATACTGAGCTGGGTGTCTGCAGCTGGACACCTGTGATCTGATATTTTGTATTTGGGCAAAAGTTCTCCACTTCTCCCCTATTCAGCATTAAAGAATCATATCTTGCTTTAAACTCAGGTCAACCTCCATTCCCCAAGTCTTGTGTTTCAGGCTTACTATAAATTATTTAAACGAGGAGGCAGCTTGACTGTAATGTGGGCAAGTGCTCTTTATGCTAAAGGCATAGATGGCAGCCACGGAGCCTCTAGAATTTACAGAGATATTTGCATACATTGCTATGTTATTTCTTTTTTTTTCCTCTGAAAAGGTGGCATAACTGTGAGTCAGCACTGTGATATGTCTGATCTCAAGGACCTCACATGATGTGCTCTGAGAAGAGGACACTCCAGGTTCATATTTTTCCACTGTTGCAGTGAGTTGTTTAAAGCACACCCCCTGCCAAACAAACCATCCGCCGGTTCTTTGGCACTGTGGAAAGCCCTCCCAGACCTGCCCCACAGAACGTGCCCCTGCTGAGTGCCAGTGTCAGGCTGAGATTAGAGCTCAGGTGTCCTCATTTCCTGCTCTTGCTAATTGCCAGCTGCTCCCTGGTGTCGTGTAGTGATTAATGAACAATAAGGATTCAAGAAACTTAGCAAAAGCTGAGCTATGTCACTGAACTTTCTGTTGAATAATGGTAAAAAAGGGTGCTAGGATTCAGTGATGTCAGAAAACGTGAAACCAGCCAGCAGCTTTCAGGGAGCCTGAGAATAAGCAATCTCCAGTGGTTTGCAGCATAGCCAGCTCTTTTTATTTTATTTTATTTTTTTTGATGGCAAAGAAAAATGAAACACTACAAAGATATTCCCAGGGAGAAAATAGATGTCATACAACATTTAAATAGATCCTTTCAAGATGGAGAGCTGCAGAAACTCTTATAACTAGCTCATGAGTGTGAACCTGCTGATTTTTTTAAAAAGACTGGTAGGACAGATAGCAGGCTTTAAATACACAGCTCTGTTGTCTTGATAGCTTAATTCTATTGTCCAGCTTTTGCCTGAATGTACCAGATAATAATAAAAGCAATACAGGAAGCAGATCCATAACCACAAAATGTGTGTTTAAAAGAGCTTTGTACTCTACAAAGCAAGACATTTTGAAATAGAGAACTGGTTAAAATGGACGTTTTAAAGACTATATAGGGATTTATGGTAATAGAGAGAACACAAGTGGCAAAGAAACTTCTTGTGTAGTGGAACTGAGATATTGATAACTGGGAGATTGGGGGAAACATAAGAAATGGAGAGAGCCTAGAGGTGGCAGTTTCTTTCATGGAAAGCTGTATATACTATAGAATGAGGGCAGCTGTCCATTTCGAAATCAGGAATGATTTAAATTTGATGTTTGTGTCAAAAGGCAGCTCAGTATATCTCCATCAATTTTCAGAAAAGTGTAATAGCTGAAAGGCCCCCCTGGTCCTGAAACAAGAGCACACATGTTAGGGAACAGTGCTTTAGAGACAGGCTGTCCCTTTTTTTTGGTAAAAATCCCTATCTAAGGGTATACAGAAGGGAAGGAGCAGGCTGTAAGTTCCTCTCCGTGTTTCCCACCCTGTCCCCACTGCAGACCTGCTGCAGTTTCCTCCTCTCCTCTCCGTGAGCCCCTGGGGATGGCTCTGCCCTTTGGTGCTCCATGCTCTGGGTGCCCAGTCCTGTCCCAGGGTCTTTCCCTTGCCTGCAGCAGGAGCTGAGATCTCTGCAGGGAGCTCTGGCAGTGCCCTGAGCCCTTCAGTTCTGATTGCAGAGCCATTTCCATGGGTCCTGAGCTGTCCCAGCCCATCTCTGTGCTTCGCTCTCATCTTCCTCTCCCCCCACTGCTCCCCACGGTCACTCCTCAGGGGCACACACTGCAGGACACCACAGAGCACAGTCCTGCTTAACCTGGCTCTTGCCAGAAAAGAAAAATCCAGCTGGATGCCAGCTTGATTCGAACTTGGTTCCACTGGTTTTATTGCGGTCTTAGTGTTGAGCCCTGATTCATTAGTATGTGCTGATGAATTTGATTAGAGCGGGCCTACGTAATGGAAAATCAAAATATTTTTGGGCTGCATTATGTCTGTGAGTTACAAGGTGATCTGTCTTCATTTATTTGTTTCCTGCATTCATCTTGGGCAAAGAAGGGCCATGTCTGAAGGAGGCTGAAAGCAGCTCTGTGTTTTTGGGCGGGGGTGCAGGTGACCGTGATGGTACAAATGGCTCATGTCCAGAGGGGCTGTCAGAGACTGCCTTCCTTCAAGTTCCTACACAAATATCATTTGTGTTCCTCTGTCAAGGTGATTTCAAAGTATCTGTTGACTGTGATGGAAGAAAAAATGTTGTGAATGTAGAACTTTTCTGCTGGTAGTGAGGAGGAAAAGGAAAGAGGAGGCTTTTATATCATTGTATAAAATGTTTACTCATAATGCATATTTAAAGAAAGATACAAAACAAAAGATACAAAGGAGCTCTTTCCCATTAATTTTTTTATTAATTCTGTATCCCTGCCTTTCTTGTTTAAATCACTAAATATGAATATTAAGTAGAATTTCTTTAAAACAGCATATTAATTAATGCATCATCATTTTTGGACCTGATTTGATATAGACAGTATGAAATCTGTTCTAGAGCTCAGAGCTGCCTTCTTTTCCCCTTCAATGTTTCCCAAGGATAGATTTTTCTTCAAGGCTTGCACTAACATTGGTGCAGGGTCAGGACTGGCTGATCCTGCACAAAGATGAGGGGGGAATAAGGGGTATGCTGCAGTTTAGGGGGGTTTAGTTACAAGGTGAATGCACTGGCAGCATGGAAAGAGGCAGCCCGAGGGTGACCCACTCGTGAGCACCTGTGGGGTGTCCTTTTTCTGCACAGAGCTCTTGTTTCTCATGACACCTGCACAGGAGAGGATGTGGGGCTGAGCCTTATCCCCATCGTGTGTGAGGTGTTGGGAGGGACAGGGCTGGGAAGGGTCAGCATCTTTGTAAATCAACCCCTGGGCAGCCAGATGTTGCATTTAAAAATTCTGCAGTGGGTTTTGGAAGCAAAGAGTGCATCAGTTCTGTGACTGAGCACAGCTCTGTTACAGCTCTGTTTCAGTGGGACAAATGTACTGCTGGAGGAGGGACCAGGAGGACAGAGAGCGACCGGCTGCCTTCACTGATCGTACTTAAAATACATCTCTTCTTATTGTAAAGCTGATAAAATTTTGAGAGGTTTCTTGTACTTACAGGCTCAGCTGAGCGGATTAAACATTACATAATGTGCCTCTCAGGGGCACTGCATGATTAATGAATGCTTACAAAGTGCTTTGTTAAATATGACATAGTACTAATGTCTCTCTCGGAACAGAAAAACTGAGGAGGAGTTAGTAGAAATTGTGTTCCCTGAAAAGGCATTCTCTAAGTTTTTTTTTCCAAAGGTAATCTATTGAATGGAGAAAAATAAACTTTGAATTATATGCAGTATAAGGCAAAGCCTTCTTGTCTTGGAAGAGGAATTTAGCTGCTCAGGAACTCAGCAATACAGTCACACAAACTTTAGCAAAGGCAATGTGGAGGCCAATAATTTAACTGGCAACTTTCCTGTGCCATCAAACATAAAGAAGGAATATAACCTGAAGCTAAAAGGAGACATTTTTTGAAATGATTGCTGCTGTGATAGCTGAACTTTGATTTATTTTTATTATTTTGCATTGACAAATGAATCCAAGTGGAGCTTTGACTTTCAGATTTCTCTGCAATAAAAAATATTTTTGACATAATAATTCTAAGGACACCATTTTGGAAAAGCAGGAATAGAAAAAATATTCCAAGGTGTATGTATGTCTCTGTATGAATCTGGAAGACAAATTAGACTAATTATAGGTTTATTCAATTAAAAAAAATCAATATTTATAAAGACCTTGCCAGGAATAATTATGTAGGGCTAGGCTGATGGCTGCTGAAAATCAACATGGATATATTGGCTTTCGTTTTTGACAGCTGAAGATTTGGCCTTCAATTTTGGTGCCTCTAATTTAAACTCAGGATAACCTAATATTGGTGTTACATGTGTCTGTCTGTACCTTCTCCCAGAGAGAATACTCTCAGTATTGAGAGGAAAAATCAATATAGATTCATGTTTTCTTCATCTTCATGACACTTCCTTGCAGTGGCTGTCACTGAGAGTAACGGGGGACTGAGGGCAGAGGGAGAATAGATAAGCTCAGTTTTGTTAAGGATTTAAAAAATTGACCCTGTTCATGAGCATTTGCAGATCTTACCCACTTTCTTCCAAGGAGATCCTAATATGGCTTTGATTTTTCCAGCTACGTTGTTTTCCAATTACATTACAGGTTTTTTTTTTTAAATTTTAAAATGCATTTTCTCTTTCTTAAAAAGAGAAAAGGGGAGATAAATGTTGTATTTGTGAAAGTGAGAGGTTTAAAATGCTGGATTTTAAACTTGCTTGTTAATTTTACACTGTGGGTGTAAAATTCCAACATGTGATGTTTTGCATCCCTATTTTACTGAGATCAGTGAGGACAAGTGGCACAATGTAGTAGAGATCAGACACGGATCTAAGTTTTACCACCAGCCTTTTAGGGACTCCAAACCTGACTTGTGTTTAATTTGGACACACAATCAAGTCATTTATTGCTGCCACTGTGTCCTGAGGAGTTGCTGATCCACCACTTTGGGTTTCTTTTTAGAGATGGAGCATTTGCTTAGGGTAGGGCTACGGTTGGTGTAAGTTCATTCCTGAAAAACCCAAGCTTTCCTTTTGCTACCTGGATGGCCAAATGGACTGCAAAGCACCTGGATTTTCCAAGAGAAATGTGGCTGATGGCAATTCAACTTCAGCTGGGAATTTGCCAGAAGAGTCCAGGATATGAAAATTAGGCTGTTCTTTCCTTTGGACATCTCATAAAGGAGATTATGGACACACACAGGTGTAGGCCTGGAGAGTCCCGGGATTCTTAAATCCTTGGGAAGAGCAGCAAAACTCAGAATGCTGGCAAAAAAAAAATCTTCACTTGACCACATTTTCAACAATGGTATATGAGACATTTTCTGACTTTGGAGTTTGCAAATTTCAGACCATAAGAGTCCTTTATGATTTATATCCTATGAAGACATGTTTCTATGGTACTTCATTTCATGTCATTTATTGTTGCCCTGAATGTTAAGCAGTATTTCTTATTGCCTGTATAAACTATACAACTGCAATGATTTATTCCTTGAAAAAGTATCAAAATTTTATTTGATTAAAAAGCCCCACAAATCCCTTGGAATTATCAAGTGCAGATTTTGTGACATATTTTTTTTTAAATTAACGTTCCTGAATATTTAATCTTTCAGTAATGTCATATATAAAGTGAAGTAGTTAACTGACATTTGGATTACGATTATGAAATGCTGTATGGCATAAAAAAATGTGTTATTGTTTTTGGAATACTGTACCCAGGTATATAAAACTGCTGTAGGACCTTATGCCCCTTCATAAATCTTGTGGAACTGAAACATTAATAACTAAAATTAGTTAGTGATTGTGTTGTTAATGCTTTCAAAATGAAAAAGGGCTTAATACTGCTTTGCTTGGAAGTATTAATGGCCGCTGTTATGGAGGTTGTGAGTTTTGTTTATTTGCAGTGCTGCTTAGTGGTGATGGATATACTCACCTCTTTCATTTATGGTAAATACAAAGACCAATTAAGTGCTTCTTTGTGAGGTGATGGATGGAACAAAAGCCAGCTGGGACCCAAGGCATCGAGCTGTGCAAAACTAATGAGCCACGGAGCCAAATGGACACGGGTTTTCCTGTAGATTAATTGCAAACTCTGCTTTGACTGGTTAATGGTATATCCTCCTGTATTTTTGAGAAGTAAAAAATTAAGGAGAAACACTGCAAAAAGAGAGAGAGGCAGTGCTTTGCCCATGAGCAAGAGCTCCTAGTGGGAATAGTGCTCACTGGGAAGGCAGTTCTGGATTTCTGGAAAGAAAATCTTTTATTGTTTGGGGTTTTTTACTTGTGCAGTGAGAAAGTGGAATTGTGCTATACCTTTTTTTTTTCCTTTTGTGGTAAATAAGCAGAACTGCACCCCAGGAGCACTTGATTTGTCTCAGCTTGTTGTCTTGCCATTGGTACACAAGTGGGCTACTGAGACCTGCCCCTACCTTGGGAACAACCCCTTGGGAGAAAAGGGAGCACCAGAAGGAAATGGGAAATGTTCTGCTTTTCCTTTGTGTTCCACTTGCCACAGCGTTGACCTGACTTCTGTGATGGGCACAGTGGGAATCAGGAGGGATATCAAAGGTGAGGGTGTTTATGGTTTATGAAGTCCTAATACCAAAATTACTGGATTAGTTTATTTGCAGTAGTTGAGAGCAGCACTGATGAACTGGGAGTGGAGCCTGAGTGCAGCTGGTGGCTTGATTCATGTGGGGCTCAGCAGGCACATTAAAATTATCTGCTACAGCATTTCAATGTCATTATTTTATACTGATACAGCTGAAAGAAATGATTCAAGGGTTTCTAGGATGAGAATACAGAGGGTTCTTTGCAGAAGGAAAAATTCTCAAGGGTTTTTCTGTGACATTGATGAGAGCAAGTTGGACAGTTGGGATTTATGGTAACCTCCTGACAGCAAGATAATGCCCCAGGGAGGTGGGCTAAAAACTGCCAGCATACTCTTTGCTAAAGGATACTGTACTGTGTGAGTCATTGGGAATGAAATATGGGAGAATATTCATTCTCAGCCCACCAAATAGGTTTAATGTTTATCCTATTGTTAAATTGTCTTCTTTACTCTTGGATTTGAGAACATCTTGTTCACTACAACTTAGTCACAAATGTGTTCTGGTACAGTGACTACAAAAGTCCAGTTGGAAGAGCTGGTGGCTGTATCTATTGAAATTCAGGTTGCAACGTGATTTTTATTTTTTATAGGAGTCATTGTTCTGAAGTCTTAAGCACTTATGAGAGGCTGTTCTTATTTGTTCCTTCAAAAATGTCGTCGGTGGGGTAAATTGTTTAGGAATATATCATTGTCTGTTTTATCTAAGGAGTGGTCTGTCTTGGCTGGTGTATTAATTGTATGTTGCACGTGCTCAGTTCAACCACGACAATATAAAAGTATACAGAGAACTGTGGGAAGTTTTTTCTTTGTGTTTGTATCATTTCCTTTGATTTCTATTTATGTGATTCTACATCTATGTGATCTCTCTCCCACTTTTAGTGGAAGGGCACCAAAACTTCAGGTGAACAAATCAGAGATGCCTGAACCTGGGGGTAAAACTCTCTGAAGAGAATATTATCTTGTGATCCCAATAAGTGGAAAAAGAGCTGCTTTCATGTGCCAGCTGGTAAAGAATTTTGTTTAGAATAAGGAAGATTCTGTTCTGCTCAAAGGGTCTGCCACTTTCTCAGGATATGGGGGTTGCAAAATAGGAAAATCTTCTTGTAAATGGAAAGGAAAAGAAGCTGCTGCTAAGCAGCTCCCATAGCCCTGGTATGTAACTGTGTATTTAAAGGCTGACAGTTCACCTGACCAGAGGTTTTAATCCACTTTTACAAGAACATTTAGGACAAACTGATTCAGGATCCTGGGTGGGAACTTGGAGGAAAAAAAGAAGCAGTGATTCTGTAGTTGCTGGCTTTGTCTAAGAGGCAAACAAATATTACTTCAAGAGAATACTGGATTTCTTCCCTTTTAATGTAAACAGCATCAGCATGTCTTGCCTCCTTTCCTGTGCCGGCATTTTCCTGCATTTCCTGCATGAAGCTACAGCCCAGCTCCATTCCCTGAGCCCTGCAGAGCACACAGATCAGTCCCCATGCTGCTGTGCAGCCCCTTGGACCCCAGCTCTGATCTGTGAGGAATCCAGGCTTCAGATTCCTGCAGCCCTGGGCAGCACAGCTTTGCTTTGAGCTCTGCCATGTGGGGGGACCTTACAGAGCAGCCAAGGGAGGGATTTTCATTGCCAGGCTACAAGAAGCCTCACCAATCTCTTCAAGAAGGACAGCCCTAAAGGCAGGGACTCCAAAAGGCAGTCACCTGCTGCAGGGATGCTCTTTTGGGTACTCATCCCCCTTGTACTTATAAATTCTGAATATCCCCTCCACTATATAGCTTTTAGGTCTGACTTCATTAAGCTGGAGACCAAGCTGAGGCCGTAGGCCAAAAGTCCCATCTGGTCCCTTGGCCCTGGCTGGGCTGCAGAGAGGAGCTGGCAGTGCTGCTCTCTGAGGATCTGCAGGCTGGGTGGGTTTTGCATGGAAGTGGAGCAGATCTGATCTCTGCTCCTGTCCCTGGGCTGTCACAGGGTCCCTCTCTGGGGTAAGTGACTCTGTGTTCTGGCTTAGGGGCTTCTGGGGACAACCTGTGTTGGTGTGTTCTGGCTGTGAGGTGGCATCCCAGGCAGACAGGGCAGAGGAGCTGCTGCTGCAAATTTAAATTACCTGTGGAGGCTCTGAGTGGGATTTCACAGGTGACAGCCATTGCTCACTGGGTATTCCTGCTGCTGGGGGCTTGGAATAAAGTCCCCCATTCTCCACAGAATCTTGATAAAGATAAATACGGTGCCTGCTATTGCAGCTAAATATTCAGAGATAAATATTCCTCAGCAGAGCATTGAGGGGGTGAAGAGCAAAAAATTTCGATTTTGGACTGAATTTTTTGGCTTCCTAGCTCGAACATTTTCTGTTCACGGACTGTGGAAGGTGACCCTTCTCTCCCCACGGTGCCACCCCTCACGGACCTGTGTGATGTATTGTGAAGTGCCTTTTCTGAAGCACAAAATCGAGCCAATGCGTGAGAATCTCGCCTTTCATTTTGTGGGAGAAGCAGGGAAGAGAGGGGGTGGGAGGGAAAGGCGTGCGTTTAAACCCGCTCAAAAATAACCATCAGAAAGCGAATAAAAAATTATTCCCACAGACTTAATATTTTTAAGACTATGTGACTCTTTAAGCCAGCCACCTGACTTCGGGGAGGGGAAAGGAGCTGACTCACAATATTTGAATACTACAGGCTGGCAATGGCTGCGCTCCGGGCGGGTGTAACCGAGAGTGAATCGCCTCCCTCGGATCTGGAGGGAGTGGGAGCAGAGGAGGAGCTGTGACTCAGCCGTGGGGATGCGAGTGACTCACGGTGACTCCTGCTCCGAAATTACTCTGAGAGCAGCGCCGAAAATCTCCCGCTCCATCCCCGCGGAGAGCCGGGTGTTGTCACACACAACTTCAAAAGAAATGTTGTTGCTGGCTGAGAAAGAGAAGGAGCCGTGGCATTTTGGTGTCTTGCAGGTGAATTAGAATCTAATGGAAATGCTTTGATTCCCTTCCCATTACATAGGCTGATTTCAGTATTTACATGAATTCTAACCCCTAAGTGCTCCAGACATCAACACAGCCCAGATGAGGAGGAAAGTTTGAACAGCAATGACAACTTGATGACTTGAGATTTTTATTGTTACTCTCATCACTTCACGAAGTATTTGTCACTCATGTCTGCAGAGCAGGAATTCTAATGAGTAATTGGCATTGCTATTATTTATTGCTTTCATGTGAAATCTATTTTATTTATTTGTTTGGATTTCAGCCCAGAAGGGGATTATTGTTTTATCCATATCCAGTTTAAAATATTTGATTTAGGCTTTCAGCATGCAAATTAATCTTCATGTATTTGTAGATGGAGAAACTGTGCAGGCTTCTATTTATATGACATTAAAGATAAGGGACAAGGAGCAATGAAAATGGAACCAAATATTTACACCTGGGAAAAAGAGAAACAACAACATCTCAAATTATACTCTACATAAACCAAATGAGAGGAAAAGGCCTGTGAGAATGTAAAAGTTGTCGTCTTTGCTGCCTCTAGGAGATATTCATAGATATTACAGAATTTAAGTGATTGGATGTCACTTCTGTAGCATCTATGTTTATCCTGGCCCCCAAATAAAGGCAGAGCTTGCAGCATCTGGTGTGTTTATTCCTGAACTTTCAGGGAAAAAAAAAAAAAGAGCTCCTGGGCTTCAAGGACATCTTAGTTGACTACAAAACTCCTAGATAGGCCTGGCCAGCTCCCCAGGTTTTATTTCAGTGAAATTTCACTTTTATGTGTGTCTGAAATGGGGTCGAAAGCCACAGACTTGAATGTCATTTTGTGGAGGAAATTGCACAGCTCTGAGTTTGAGTAGCATTGAGAGGAACCTCCCTGGTGCCCTGGGCTGGCAAGAGCTCAGCAGCCAGGGCTGGACCATGGCAGTTCCCTCAAGTCCCACTCCCACCACCACAAAACAAATTGAGGATTTTTTCCCACATCCAAAGAGACCTGGTTAAAGAGGGGGCATCTCCTCATCTGTATTTCCCACTCCTTGATTAAGAGTGTCCCAGTTGTTGCAGTTCCTTGGTGAAATCACTGTCATACTCCTTGAAATTATTGTCATATTGGTCCATCCCCAAGTGATCCAATGATGCTTCAAGACTAGAAGATACTTGGGGGAATTTAGAAGGGATTTAACTATCAAAGGGATTCTGATATTTATAAAAGTTATATTTTTTAAAAGCAGTCAGGAAACAAAACATCATCCAAATACTTTATCATAAGATTGCTTGGCTTATGGTTGAAAAAAATGAGTTGGGGAGGAAAATTTGTACATTTGGAAAAGAACAGAAGATACAGGATGCCTTGCTCCTCATTGTTCTTAGAGTCATAGTCTCTTATTTTTAGTAGAAACACCAGTTTTATCCTAGGTGAGATTTCACAGTTACTGTAGTGCAAGTGACACTGAGAGGAGAAAGGTCTCNCTGTACTTGGTATAATTAAAATGAGCTATATAGATATTTTATTATTACTTGTACACAGGGACTCTCCTGTGTGTCTAGTTATCCACAGCCAAACGTGCTTATTCAGTGGCCCTAAGGTAAAAACCTTGTAACATTAAATTCAAATCAGTGTCCTTATGGAGTTCAGTGGCCTGGCATTTAATTTCACCAGAAGAAAGATATGACAGCAACTGCTGATCCCATCAATGTTCTGCTTTTCCCTAAATTCATGATAAATATGGGCTATGGAGAGCCTTTGAAACAAAAAGTCTTTAGTCCTCTGGGGTCTTACACATGGGTTAAAACTCTGATTATTAATATTGGCACCTCCAGTGTCCTCAGCCATGTCATTAAGAGCTGACACCAGAACTGTGAGAAGTGAGAAAAATGTATTTCAAGTATTTTCCTGTCTTTCTTGAGGTTTTGTTCATTTCTTGGTCACTTTTGTCCCAGTGGGCTTCAAATCTCATCACATCAAATTTTGTAGGAGCTGAGTGAAGCCCCCATGTCTGGAGCCAAATTAATCCTGGAGCACGTTGCTAACTCTGAATTGCAGTTTGGAGCCTCTGCTGGATTGTGCCTAATGAAATTTGTAATGTGTTTAACAGTGCTTGGCCAGAACTTAATTGTATCCAAATAAATAAGAGCTGTCCTATACAGTAATAAGTTTAGTTAAAATTAGTGCAGTAAATACGGACATTACCATTAATTGCTTTTCTCCTCTACCCTTTAAGAGGACACTTTAAAAGTAAAAATATTTTGCTGGTTTATGCTTTGCCATTTTGAGGGTGACCCTCGTCTGGTTTGACACTCAAGCTGCTTGGATTTTACTCTGGAGTAAAATCAACTTTTATAGGCAATATTGTTTTAAAGTTTTGCCTTTTATTTGAGCTGAGCTGGACTCCCTTTCCTGAGGCAGCTGCCTCATGCACAGTGAAACCCCCGAGCCATTGTAAAGAGGGTGAGCCTTGCCAGGAATGCACCTACCAGTGTCAGCTAGAGCAGAGCTCTAACTCAGTTAACACAGTTTCTTAATTAGTGCATTCAAAGTGCATTGCTGCTGGACACTGCCTCAGTTTTCTTTTCTGTGCCCCAGTTTACTGTATCGATGCATTTTCACATCTAAAAATATCCGGGCTGTTTCCATGATATCCCACACTTGAGTCTGCACAGAGCACGAGTCCCTGTCTGACAAAGGAGTATCTGCCCTGCATCCCCCAGCACAGGCAGCCTCTGCTGCCTTCCCTGGGTATTTGTGGTCGAGAAGGGGGTTTGGTGTGAGAGCTTCTCACCTTGTGGCAAACCACAGTGTGGGAAAAACAAGTGTTGAGGGGAGCAGTGCCTGTGCCACCCAGCCTGGCTCCAGCTCACAGGGCTCATTGCCTCTCTCTTGCAGGCTGGTCCTGCAGCCTCCTCCTTGTGCTCCCGTTCTCTGGGGGTGCCTCACCAGAACAGGCAAGTCAGAAAATACCCCAAAGGAAAATATACTCTTGAAGACCAATATCACTTTCTAAGGGTTTGGAGAGTTTCCTGATGGCTTCTGTACCAGAGCATCTTGAGCTCTGGCAGGAGGGGTGAGGTATTTTCCTCTCCTTGGGCAGCACGAGGTGGTGATCGGCTCACACAGAGAGCCTGCAGTGTCCAGGATGAAATGCTTCTCTTGGGTGGCATGTGGCAGGTCAATAATAAATAAGCTGTTGCTCCTTAGACGAGCTGATTTTGAAACCCAGCTCCCAGTAAGTCCCATCTGGAGGCTCATGAAATTGGAGGGAGAGGAGGTCTGGTGAGGTCTCCTCCTCTCAGACAGAGCGGGGTTCATTGCCCCAGTGTGTGGGCAAAGTGGTTGTGCAGAGCTAAAGAGGCAGTGTTGACAGGTGGCAAGGAGAATGTGGGCTTTCTTGGTTTACTGCTTTTTAATTTATTTTAAAATATCGTACCCCCACCACCTCAGGAGTGTGGTAAGCCTGGGAGAGCACATGCTGCTCCAAGGGCTCCCACCTGCTGAATCTCAGCCTTGGCTCTGGTGTGCTTGGCATGTGGTCCCTGAAACTCTCCAGGCACTGTCACAGGTCTTCAACAAATCAAGCTGAGTTCAGTGGAATTAATTTGAGTATCTTCCAGGATAGCTGGCAGAATAATTTGGTCTAAAATAGCATCACTATTACCACCTATGGTACAGCTTTATTGAATGAGTGCTTAATTTTCAGAGTTTAACACGGAGCTGAGTAGGAAAGGGTTTTCCTGTCCCAAAAACTCATTGTGATTTCCACTCCTCTCCCAATACCCTTCTTTGATTAGACTCTCACAGGGCTTTTCTGGGAGCAGTGGGGAGCACTAGAGAGCAGCAGAAGGGTGAGACATCACCAAGCAGGGAAATGCAGGGGTGAGGCTCAGTCCAAGCCTGTGCCTTGCCTCCACCCAGTGTTTAATTCTATCTGTTATTGCAGGGTTGTTGCTCAGACTTCACCATCCCACTTGAAATTACTGACTCACCCAGGACACAACAAACATTTCCTAATGGAGAGTTTTAAAAACTGCTATCAGTCCTACTGAAAAAATGTAGCAAGTTGACATGTCTAATGGAGGTAAAAAAACCCCATCAGAAACTTTCTGCCATCTGTGGTTTGTTATTCCTACATAAAATGTATATCAGCTACTTGTTTACTCCTGGTGTTTTGGGATTTGTAATGAAAAGTGATGCCAGCACCTTGGCCCTTAATAAGTAGAGGCTGATTGTCAGCAATAGCAGCTTGATCCAGGATTTCAGGTACCTTTAGTGCTCCTTACAGTTGTAATTTATGACCAGCATTCTTCTGTTGGTTCATGCAGGGCTGCAGATATAAAATACCAACTTAAATATTTATGTAGGTAGCACATCTTTGTGAATATTTCTTCATGGTAAGGAAATGCTGTTTAAAGAGCAATACATTTCATTACAGTGGGAATGACTATGTGAAAGCTGTCAATGTTTTGAACAAAATCTGTGGATGCCATAAAGTGTTAGGATTACTCATTCGCCAGATCTGTGCTTTGGAAGGGAGCAAAATGTGTTAATGATACTTCAGTAGTGACAAAGAATTTGTCTAGAAAATTGGCACATCAATTGAGAATATCTGGTTATTGAGCCCAAGCATTAGGGGCTCAGTGT
Organism: Thryothorus ludovicianus; assembly: GCA_013397245.1. Lineage (NCBI taxonomy): Eukaryota > Metazoa > Chordata > Aves > Passeriformes > Certhiidae > Thryothorus > Thryothorus ludovicianus. The sequence goes on along the minus strand of VZTB01008340.1, from coordinate 181,931 downwards.
TCCTTCAGTGCATGAATTAAATCTCAGCTAAGGGGAGAGAATTTGTGCATAAAGCTGAATAAGAGACAATGACAACTTACCTTGCTATCACATATAATTGGAGATCTGATGGTGCTCAACTTTCCTCACTTGCCAAATCTGACAATTACAATTGCAAGTGTCTTTGCAAAAGCTCTTCTTTCATTCCTGCTGACTGACAGCTGCCCAGTGCATTTGCATGCATAAATCCATTTTGCAAGCAAGCACCTCAGATGAAAAAGAAACTTATTTCTGCAGAAATTTTGGATCTGCAGCATAGTAAGAGTTGCAAGATTTGATTTGTATCTCTGCTCTCTTTGGCCCCTCTTACCATGAAAATAGCTAGCAAAAAGAGAGGAATACAGTTTAATAAAGACTTGTGAAAACAGTGAGAACAAAATTAATCTGGAAAATTATCTTCCTACCATAGGTTTTATTAGCATTTTATTTTTTAAGGCAGTGAATTACTACCTACCGATTGCATAATATTAAAGCTTAAGAATATATAAAAATTTAATGAAAATGTCTTAAATATCAAGCTGAAGAGCCAATGCTATCTGTTGGGTTTTTTTGTCTGATGAACCTACAGCTGAAATCTCTGCAAGTCCTTCCCTTGTCTTTAATAGATATCAGAGCAAGCTTTTAAAGGAGTAGTTCTATTTACAAAAGGTCAGACACATTTGTAATGAAAATTCCATTCATCAAGATGCATTCAGGTTGTGAAAACAGCTTATTGCTTCAGAATGGATTTTCTTCCCTTTATGGATAGAACAAACACCCCAGAAAAGAAGGATGGATACTTTTCTCATGGCACTCAAAGGTCAGCTCACACCATAACAACCCTGAGGGCTTACTCAGCTGGATGGGGGAGCTGTGCTGCTGCCAAGTGCCCATAAACACAGAGCTATGTGGGCATTAATATCTCTGAAATAATCCATCCAAGCTGGCATTTATGGGTTTGATGGTAAAATGAACCTGTTGCTGATGAACCTGGAGAAAATCTTACTGGGGAATTGTCTGTTTGGAGGGATTGAGGAGGTCTGGCCTTGGCTCTGTTGGTGTCTGCAGGATCGTAAAATTTTTGTTTCTCCTCAGAAATGGGTTTGCTGAGTTTCTAGAAAGGTATTTTTCATTTTCCAGCCCCCCACCCCCAACTCCCCAAAAAAATGCTTCTTGTAATGTTTTGATTTAAATAGGTAAAGAAAAGAATTTAAAAAATCAAAGCTCCTGGACAACTTGGAACCTGTCCAAGTTCAAGAAGGATCTGGATGATGCTTTTAGCCATGTGGTTTAGTTCCAGGTCATACTGTGAGCAGCAAATGATTCTTACAAAACCCTTCCAACCTGAGATATTGTGTGATTCTAACTCCAAGAATAGTTCAGCAAAACCCTGAAATCTCTCAAAGGACTTGCAGATCGGGCTTTTTTTTTTTTTTTCCTTTGAAATTCTCTTTACTGCCTCACTCCTCATAGTCTCTTTACATGCTCTCTCTCCAGCTAAGGGAAAAGGGATGGACTGAGGAAGATGCAGTCAAAGGAAGGACCATGGTATTTAGAGTAGAATTAATGAGTTAAGTTCACATTACAGCTACTCCATGCAGTAATGATATCTCTAAATTAATTTGATAGTAAAAGTTATGGTGTAGCTACTGCAGATTAAACAGTGTAGCTGATGTAGTTGTGGGTAAGGAACCCAGTTGACACTTTCCTCACATGGAGCCATTTTTAATGAAGATGGGTTATTTCCAAGCTGTGCTGTCCTTCCCACTCTTTCTGCCCCCCCTGCAGCTGCCAGGGGTGCCCTGCCCTGCCCTGCCCTTTGTTAACAGAGCAATCATTATAATGCCTTCAGCCTTGCTCCTGCCACCAGTACTGCCCAGAGAGGTGATGCTGTGGGCATTAAAGCCAAAGCCTGTCCCAAGAGGATCCTGCCTCTGTCTCGTGTGGAGTCTGTGCTATTTTTACAAATATTTATTTTGTATGTGATTTGGAGCACGCTCCCCTGCACAAGCAGCTGCCCCTTCTCCCTCTGGGTGCCTGTACATGGTGGAAACAAGAGCTGGTGACAAAAGAACAGGCTGGAAGCAAACACTCAGCTCATGTCCCAGCAATGTCCCCTCCCTCCCAGGGTGTCTCCACCATGGCAGGGGCAGTGCCTGGGTGAGGGTGTGGGCAGGCAGGGTGGGATGTGCAGCCTTCACAGAGCCTTGTGCCCCTTCCTGGTGTGCATTCTCACACGGGACAGCTGCTGCCCTGTCCCCAGGTAAAGGATGGTCACCCCAGGACATTCTCTGGGGCAGAGCCTGCCCATGCTGGGGGAGGAGGAGAGCTCAGGGAATTGTCCTGCTCAAAGCTCTCTGAGGTGATGCCCACCAAAGGCCTTGGTGCTGGCAGGAACCAGAGCTGCTGGTTTCAATGCATTTTGAAATGCACTCCTCCCCCCTGTAAAGAGAATATTTGTTATGCATTTTATAGTCTCAGGCATGGCCATCTGCTAATATAATCAAGTAGACACAATAAAGGAGGTTTATATCTTTTTAGGTTCTGCTACTTCAGGTTCTATTTTTGATGCAGTAGGAGCCGGCACAGCTGAGCTGAAAGACTCTCAGGAACATGCCATGCATTTCATAGTGGATGTGACTAAAGAAAATTTACTGTAGAACTGGAATTAAAGGTGACACATAACAGAGAATTCAAAATTGCTATTGGCCTGCCTTTAACCAGAGATAGTTTAAAACCTCCTTTTAACGTAAGAGACTCGAGACACTTTTATTCTGACATTGTGTAGCCTGTGAGGTGTGAACTGCACTGAGATGTGAATGGTCAGTACCAGCACATCTTTCACCTCTATGAGTATGAAAAGCTTTTAATTTCTGTCTAGAGGAGGGTCTGTCATCTTCAATTTGTCTCCGGATGCTTGGTAGACTTATACCTGCATTAAATAAATAAATAAATAAATAAAACGCAGCCCTGACTTTGTGTGTAGATAAAAGTTCAGTTGTTCAGAGGTTCAGTTTCTTGCCTTTGCTTTGGGGTAACCCCTTGCCAAAGCTGGGGGCTGAAGGCTGGGAAGGGCTCCCAGATAAATGAGCTGGGAGTGAAGCTCTTGCAACCAACCACCCTTGTTTATTCTGTGTTTGTCGAAGCTACCTTTGAATATATTTTTCACTTTCCAGAGAGCTTGGAACTTACTCCAGCTCAGCCCAGTGTGGGGGAGGTCAGTGGGAGGGTGGCCCCTTCCTGAGCCCAGGGCTGTGTTGGGGTCACTTGGGCTGGGAAATGCAGTGGTCCATGTCCTTGGCTGCTGGGCCAGGCAGGAAGAGGGACTGAGTGGCTGTCAGTGGATTTTCTCCCATCTCTGTCTTTGCTGCCTAATGTCCTTGTTTTGGTTTTGTTTTTTAAAATTGCTTTTATTTTATTTTAACCTCTCAACCTGTATGCCAGAAGATGTTTAGTTACGTGTTTTAAAGCATCGTGTGAGATCTGATTCAGACTGACTTTGTGCAGCTCTTTGTGTAACTATACACTTCTTGACCTCCTGTAAGACATTTTCTTCAGTTGATTTTTCTCTTTCTGATCCACAATATGCATTAAATTGTTTCTGAGATGCTTTTTCTTTTCAAATGTGATTATTCAATAGGGAATTTGGAAGTGCTCTCTTAATCTTACAAAGTCATTAGGAGTTGGGCCAACAACAAAATCTAAGAGCTGAAGCTGAACTTTCTAGATTGTCTGGGGAAAAGTTGTGGAGGATGAGCAACAATTACTGGGAGCTGTAACTTCAGCATGCAATTTTCATTCATTTTTTATCTTTACTCTAAATTGTCACAATTCAAAATCTCTTGCCACCTTGACACCTCTCCATCATGTTTGCCTGTTTCCCAGGCTCTCTTCCACCTTGTTTTGCTGCTAATTTGGGTCGGTAACACCACCCAGAGAGCCATTCCTAGGCTGATAACCTTGCACAGAATGTGCTGTTCCTGAGGAAAACTTCATCATTGATGGCAGGTTTTGTTGTTTGTCTTTTTGCTTTTTTCACCTTTCAGCCTGCATGCCAGAGGACTTCTAGTCACTTGTTTTACAGTCTCTGGCAAGTGTGATTCAGTTTGGATTTTGCAGTTCTCTCCTGCAGTGGAAGTGACTGCAGTGGGATGGGATTCCTCCTGCTTTGCTGGGTGGAAGTTGGGGATGAGGAGTCCTGGCTCAGTGTGCTCTGGCACTATGAATTTCATTTTAATTATGTGACTGCCTCTCCCTGCCATGTTTCCAATTAATGGTTTATGCCAAGCCTTCACCTGCCTTAATACTTCTTAATAGTATTTTGAGTCTTGTCTGATAACCAAACCAAATGAGTTGGTGAATCTTGTGATATCTGCTTTACTGAGTGCTTTGTTTTCAATTCCCTCATCCCCTGAAGAGTGCAGAAAGAAGCAGGGCTCTGAATGAGGGATGACAAAGAAAGATGAGCACAGAAAATTGCCTTCTCCTTTCTGATGCTCTTTCAGAATTTCTGGATGCTTGGGACAGGTCCTCATCCACCCAACTTTCTTGGTTTTTCAAGATTTTCTACCAGCAATTGGCTTGGGATTATTTTTCTGAATTCTACACACAATCTACATGCTAGATTTGTGCAATCTATTACTATAAACTTTTTGGATTATCTTGTGTTTTCCATACTTATGCAGCTTTTGCTTTCAACTGTGTGTCGTAAAAATTTTCTTTAGTATTTGATGTCTCATTCCATGAGAGTTACATGATTAGATAGCAAGTGTTTAATTAGATTTTGGTATTTGTGACACAAATCTGGTCACAATTAATAAAAGGGAATATAACCCTGTAATTATACAATCTTGTTTAAATATCTGTGACCTCAAGCAACAGCAGTAAGTAGGTATATAAGAGTATTAGAGTATTACCTCTGTGGGTGGAAGGATCTTCCTGGAATTATGCTGAACATTTTGGCATTAATAGTGTGGCAGGTGATTCTCAGATGAAAATTTCATATGATAATTTTGTCTATTTTCTCTTTTTTAATGCATTTTATAGTCAGTGCAATAAATACTTGCAATTTATAACAAATGTTCAGCAGAAAATCTCTGGTAATAGAAACTGTTCCTTTATCATGTGCTTTAGATATTTTTGATATCTCCTCACAAGGCAAGTACATTTACTGAAGTCACAGCAGAAACGAATGACCAGGGTGAAACCAAAAATAACCTGGGTGTACTCAGATGATGCTGTAGCCCCCTCCAGTATCAGTAATTCCTTCAGACACCATCATGCACAAAAACAGCAGTTGGAAAAACAACTATTTTGGTATGGGAAAAATTATATTGTGCTGTCAGTCTGTGCAGACATCTCAGAATGGTTTCCTCTCTCCTCTGTCTTCCATTTCCCTTGAAGGCACCCCCAAGGTGCCCTTAGGAACAGTTCCTTGAGCAGCATCCATGTTTTGGAAAGTTTGTAAAAATGTATGAGCTGTGCCGGGAGTATGGCTGAATGAAAGGACAATTATTGCAGCTTTTGTTCTGGTGAGGATGTGTGAGATAAGAATGGGAGTGGGCACTGATGGACGAGCACCTTGGTTGGATTTGTGTCTGTATCCGAAGGGAGCCTGTATCCAAACCTGCCTGACCTCGTGATTTTAATTTCCCTATTTCCTGAGAAAACCTCATCTGAGAATTTTACAGGTGTGAGGAGAAGAGTTTTGGAGGGCAGATGAGAACAGTGCGTGTTTAAAATGTCTGATCTGAGATTTCGTGTGGAATAGGAAAATTGTCTGTTCCAGGGACTCAGTTGCTTTATTATTAGAAGTGTGTGATTGAGGTAAGTATAGTCCTGGCAGCAGAGATGACTGGAAAATTACTGTTTCATCAAAACCCAAGTTGTGAGAATTTCTTAATGAGCTTAACTGTTTTGACATATTTTCCTGAGGGGAGAAAATTATCCAAACAGAACACACTTTCTTTGAAATAGCATAAAATACTGGCTTGAAGAGTTCAGCCTACATTCTATCCTGGAGGTAGCTCTGATTTCTGTTAAAACATGTCTGTGAGGAGAAAATGGGCCCCAAATTACTTTCCACAGGTGATCAGTAAGGATTCATGGGGAAACCGCATGAGACAGTCAGAGGGTCTGTCAAGGGGAGATGGCTTTGCTGAGAGACACAGGGTTCATGAGGCTTTGGGAGAGATGAGGGGGAAAAAGAGCAAAAATATAATTGCACAGGAAAGTGTATGATGTGGTGGAAAAATAGAAGATAAAAACTTGTGCTATGATTTCTCTTGTAGTGACACTCTTGATGTAACTCTTTTCCTGTTGGATGTGCACAGGGACAAGGCATAGATCTATCACTCATCTTCAGAGCCCTGGCTCTGCTCTGCCATCCCTCTCTTTCAGATTTTGATGCAATAGGTCCCCTCTTATAGAAATGTAATTTTAGTTTGTATCATGCATGTATTTCTATAAAAGCATATGTTAAGTGCACACAGGTAACTTTGTGGCCAATGAAAAAGAATAAAACCACCTTTGCGTGTCTAAAGTGAATTTGAATTGAAAACTGTGCTGGAATATTTCAACTTCAAAAGAAAAATATTGATTAGGTTGGGATTGTTTTCTGTTTTTTTTTTTTCTTAGCTCCTATTTTTCTTTTTGTAAGTAGCAGCTCTGATGCTCCAGGGAGCTGGGCTGGGCTCTCAGGTCTCCATGTTGCTTCATCACCTTTGCATGGATTCTCCAGGTCTTGTAAAGGAAACAAAGACACTTTGTGGCATGCTGAGCTCTTCCAGCCGAGGGCTCTGCCTCAGCTGCTTGAAATGTCTGAAGATCATTCCCAGCCTTGAAATCCACCTGGGTATTTTCCTCCCACTCAGAGCTGTGCGTCCTCACATCCTCTGTTCCTGTCTCATTGTTTCAGATCTTCCTGGGGGAGTTCTCAGCCTCTTTCTGTGGATGTTTTTTCATTTTGTTTTGCATTAATAATACTGGAAGAGGTTGGAGGGGCAGAGGGGAAGGAAATTTCAAGTCTGCTGGAGTTTTTCCAAATCGGTTCATCATCATTAATCTTCCAATGTTATTTCCCTCCTTTAAAGCTTCTCGGTTCATTATTGCCATGAAAAAAAAGGGAACCCTTTGTTCAGTAACAAGGGAATTTGTGTCTGTCAAGGCAGCAGCTTTTTGCTCTAAATTCCATATCTAATTTTGCATAAAAATACTGTCAGCAAATTGCTTGAGGTATTGCAGTGAAACACAGGGCTTATGTTACCAGCAAACATTCATGCTATTATGTAAATCTTTGCAGAGCTATATATCAGAAAAATAAATAAATGGAGTGACCAGAAAATATACCTGAAATCAGGATGCAGTGGGCACCAAGAAGAGCTGGCTGGTGACGCCATAAAACAATTAGCCATCTGCTTAAATGACACTTCCATTTCATTATGCACAGAAAACTTAGCTTTATTCATTAATTATTGAAAAATAACTTTGAACAGGAGAATAATGCTTTCCCCCATACGTGGAACCTGTGCTTGCAAATCACAAAATCCCAGCGGTTCAAAATGGAAATGTGTTTGCTGGCAACCTCAGCAGCTCTCCTCTGCCAACGTGTGAGCACTCAGCGTCTGATTTTCTACATCTGGGATTCCCAGCTCCATTTGCTGGGGAGCCACCAGCAGTGGATGCAGCAGCACCTCAGTGGGTGCGTGGGGCTCTCCAGGTGCCACCCTGAGGGGCTGCTGCAGTGGCACCCTCAGAGCACTCACAGTGAGCCCTGGGCTGCCTTGCTCTGGGATTCACTTAGCCAGGACTGGGGCACAGCAACCCAGAGGTGTCTGGTTTATACCTGGAGGCCAATAAGGCCAAAATACACTATTTTTAGTTGCACGGAGATAAGTACCACTTTTTCTAAATTCGCATTTTCTCCTGCTTCTGGAAAACAATTCTGAGACCATCTCTCTGTTCCAAACGTTGTTACATTTATCAAAATTGGCTTTATACTTAGAAACTGGGTTGTCGTGTTCTGGCATTTTGAACTGTTTGTCTTCAAGTCCTTTGGAGTATTGCACAGACCGCTGGAAAGACCTGGATCTAGAAAAATGAGTAGAAATTGCCAAAGATCAGTTCTGTACCGCCAAAGCTCTAAAAAAAAAAAGTCTGAGTTCTACTTAGGTTCCTCTCCAATTATTTCTTACTAGATGGGGCCCAAAGAGTCTAATGTCCCGAGGACTTCACAAATCCAGTAAAATACTCACTCAGCCCAGCCCACGTGCTACCAACTGCCTCCCCCAGACATATGGTGATGTTTTTTGCCTATCACTATATAAGGTTGGAGCAGGGCAGAAATGCTTCCCCCTCCTGCTCAACGGAATAAGTGTGATAGTTTTTCTAAATTAAAACAAAACAACTTATACTCGGGAGCGTGACTAATGCGATGTAACCCAAGTGACTTCTTGGATATGCCAGGGGAGCAGAGGCTTCTTTGGCTCCACTGGGTTGTGCAGTTGCTGACTGGAGCCTGCATTTCTGTCTCTGTGGCTCAGACACATCTAAAAACTCTCATCAAAGGTCGCTGTCCCAGAGCACAAAATCAGACACGACCCTGTAAGAGGGACACTGGACATCACAGGTGCTCTGGAAAATCAGAGTTGGGTTTACATGTATGTGTTGCTGCTGCCTGGGATGGAACTCTCTTATCTTCTCTAGCAGTGGCATCCCTCCAACAGCTGCCAGTCACTCTGGGTGGCAGAACCTGAGAGATGTCAAGGATGGTGCTTAGACTAAAATTTGGCATTGTTTTTCTCCTTGCAGACACCTCTTTGCTCTGGTCTTACCTCCAGTAGTCTCATATGCCTCAGAAATGCTCTATACAGAGATTGTCACCGCAGCCATTTCAGTCCTTTTGCTGCTGGAAATTAAGAGAACAATTGCAATGATTCTGCTGCATCATTAACAGAAAAACATGGTCTCAGGATTGGGCTGCTGCTGGGAGATGGTGTGGGGAGAGGCTGAAGGGCCTTGCTGCTTTGGGAGAGGCACTGCCTCTGCAGGCTCTGATCTCTGCTGGAGACTCTTCCTGCACAGAACCTGCATCTCCAGGCACTGCTGAGCTCCTCCCAGTGCACACTGCCTCAGTTTGGGGAAGTGTAAACACTCTGCCTTTACAAAGCTCCCACATTCTGTGCTGTTTAACCAGCTCAGTCAGGGATCTGGTGAGCCTAGGCGATGTGGTTGTAAAGAACAGCTGGGACACAGGGGACATATGAATAAATTCAAATTGTAGGAAAAGATTCAGCCTGCCTTAAGAGCTGCTGCTTCTGCTGCTCCAGAGAGTGAGTGGCTCCGTCCTCTGCAGGTTTCATGACTTTGGTCTGCTCCCTCTGCATTATTTCAAATATTTGGGTTTTTTAAAGCTACTGGTCAGGCTTATTCTTGCAAGCTTTGGGGAACAAAATGGTTGAAGATGGACAATGTTGTGGTTAAGAGGATTTAGGACTGGTTTTGAAGATTTGCATTCTCCTTCAGCCAGGGTCTTCCTGTGCAAGCTCCAGAGGGTCACTTGATCTCCCTCTGCCTGGTTCCATCTTTGAGAAAACCAGATAATGGCCCCTTTTCTTTAATATATGTATTTATATATTATGTGTATGATAAGGACATGGACTTAATGCATGTAAATACCCAGTAATGCAAAACAGAACTTTTGGTTGCTACCATCAAACAAACAAGTAACAGGAAGGCAATCTCTCTTTAATGTAATTTTCACAAGAGAATATTTGGTGTTGAGATCTATTTGTTGCATTCTAATCATTAAGGATGATACTGTTTTCTAGTCAATGCTGTCCTACTTGAATTTTGAAAACATAATATTCTTTGGGGGCTGGGTGGGAAGGGAGGAAGAGAAATTTAAAACTTTTGTACTTAATTGATCATCTATAAATCTCATAGGTTTTACTCAAAACTCATCATTGGTTTAATAGATCTACTTAACAAGTGTTGGTCTGAAATGCCTTAGGGTAATTAATGCTAATTTTTACATGGCCTTGACACTTTTGCAAAAAAATCCTTCTAAAAGAAATAATCAAGGGATAAGTTATTATTTTAGCATATATAACGATGCATTTCAGGAAATATCATGTAAGAAACTAGATAACGAAGTTGAGAGAATTTTTTTATTAGATTAAAGCACTTGTGAATGAAAGTTCCCAGATGTCTTTCTAACTAACCTTACAAAAAAGTAATGTGACCAGAATCTACTCTCATATTCAGCCCAGAGAGCAAAGTAAAGATGTTTGAAAGAAAATATCTTGTTCCCTTTCCTATCACTGATAAATATGGGCCAAATTAGGAAAGCATTGAAGCGTACACTTAGAGACAGGCTTAAGTGTTTTCATCAGGGCCTAAGTAGTGAATTAGAGCAACTCTCTTACCCTTGTTCAAACCACACTGATGTCAGTGGAAAGACTCTCATTAACCTCTGAGGATTTTGCATTAGATCTGTGGGTAAAATTCTGGTTCCTTTGAAGTTAGTGGCGAAGTTTCCATTAACCTGTGCCTGAGCCTTCATTTATTCTGCAGAAGGAATGTTCTCAGCATAAAACATGTGATCATGTCCTGATAAATATAAAGAAAATTGATGCTATTCATTTAGGAATATCCAGCATTAGCAATTAGTAGGAAGTATGAATGCAGGAAAAAAAACCCTGATCTAATTATGTGAAAATCCTTGCCGTGTAATAAAATTGAAGTGGTTTCTGCATGTCTTACTACAAATGAGAGAGATCAGTATTCAGAAAGAGGTTTGAATTTATTTCAATATGTACTGAAAATACCTTTTGCTTTCAAACTTCTTGGCAACCATTATAGTCTACCAGCCATGAAGCTTCATTTGCCTCTCAGGCTTTACTTGTTTCTCTGTCTCCAGTAATGTTTTGGAGACCTGCTCATATTTTGAAAGGTGTTATATTGAAACCTGGAAGTTCTGTTCATTCCATCCTTCTGAGTCATTTTATTTGAAAACCTGTGAAAAAGAAAAGGAGTCTGAGACATTGAGGACAGATAAAATTGGTCTTCAAAAGTTCGAGAGGAGTAATTGCATCAATGTGTAAGAACCTGGTTAGGGCTAGAACTCACAAATACAGATTGCAGGAACTGAGTGTGTTAAGCATAAAGAAGCCATAGTGAAGAGATGAAACGGCACCCCAAGCTATCTTTTTCCTTCTGAGGTAAAAAAACCTAACCAAATGCCATAAATAACAATAGAAAATGTATCAAGGGCTGTAAAATATTACATAGTGAGTAGAAAATTTTTCTAAAACAAGTCTAGAAAGTGGCTAAATTATGAGCATGTTTACTAAATTATACTATAGGGAAACCATAATGTAAATATTCCAGATTTATTTTAAACTGTATTCAACTTATAACTTTAATGGAGAAAATGTTATTTTGCCTAAGAAGTTGAATTCAAAAAGAAAAAAAGAAACAAACCAAGCCAACAACAACAAAAGCACCCCACAACAAAAATAGCCAACCCTCAGAGATGAGCAGTTTCCATTTTGAACTGTATCTAGAGGATGAGGTTTTTTGAGACCTTGTAAAGCTTTGGTAATCCTAAACACAAAAATAAATGGAGCTCACTATCCAAAGGGCTTATAAGCAGTGTTTGCAGAGGAAGTCTGAGGGCAGGGATCTCTAGGAGTGGGGTTTGAGGAGACTTGCAGCAGTGCCTCCTCGCTTATGGAATGTCTCTGGAAGAAGGTGCTGTCCATGCTGGGAGCAGGTCTGTGTCCCCCAGAGGGGCAAGTCCACATGGCAGCTTGGCTGTGAGCATTTGTCTTCAAGAGAGCACGTTTGGTAGAGCAGGCAGTCCCTCCAAGCCGTGGTGTGCTTTGGCCTGTTTTTACAGACAGGAGGATGCACTTGGCAGGAGGCTCACCAGCACTGCACCAAACATCAGTGCAGTTGCTGAACTGGAAAACTCCACCACCCCCTAAGCTCTGGGGGCGGCCAGGTGTTCTAAGCTGATGCTGAATATTTTAGGAACTGAGAGTACTCAACAATCCCTGAGATCATGGCAGGATGATTTCAGGTGAACTCATTTTGGTGGAATGGCTGCGTAACAAACTTCTGAGGCAGCAGCTGCCACTGCCAGCTCTGCACTCCCTAACAGCTGCAGGAGGGAACCCTGCACCCAAACAAGTGACATCCCACGTGACATCACATGTTTGAAACGTTGCTGTGAGATATTACATGTTTTTTAGAGATGATGAGCATTATCTCCCTGCATGAACTGGAACCTTCTGTTTGGAGAGATCTCCCTGGAACCCTTCCCCACATATCCAACAAACTCCCATATAAAGTAAGAAACACAGGTCTTGAGAGAAGGCAAACAACTGAAACCAAACAGCCAATTAATCTGAAAGTTAATGAAGTGTTCCTGAGCTCTTGAGTGCTGACAAGGAATCTTTGCTGGGAACTGTGTTTTACTCCAAGGCATCCATTTGCAGCAGAAGCCTTGAATGGCAGCAATGCTAACGAGCTTCTCAGGCACCCTCTGGTTCAGTGGAATAGAGCTCACAGTAAGTTTTCTTGACCAGGCTACAGGAAATGTATCTAGGCTTCCTAGGGTTGCTTATGAACTGTCAAGTAGAACAACATAAAGAAATGCCAGAGAAAATGAAATTACCTTTGCTTCACGTATTTGTTCTTCGCAAATCCACGTTGGCTATTACTCATCTTCACGTCACCTTCTGGCTTCCTACAGGCTTTATATTTCAGTATTTCCCTGCATACTGAAAGATGTATAAATCCCTAGGCCCTCTCTTGCTTATTTTATAACACTCTGCATTCTCACTTCTCTCAACTTGTGCTCAAAAACTGTACTAGTTCCCTCAATAACCCTTTGATTTTTTTCCCTGAAAAACAGACATAAAAGCTTCCAACTTACCCAAGTATTTTTCAAACTCTTTTGATTTTTCCCGCAGTTGTAACGCTAATCTCTCCATGCCAGCATCAATTTTGTTATCCATCTGATCACAATTAACCTTTTTAGGGAGGACTGAGGTAGAAGAGAGAGTAAATTCTTTGGTCTGCTCAGCATCATTTATCGAGCCATCCTTTCCTGTTGAGTAACAGGCTGACTTTCCTTGACCTTCCCCTTCCTACCAACACAGCCTCTTGGCTTGTTTCACTTTCTATCTTGTTAGCTGTGCCTTTGTTTGTTGTTGTTTTGTTTTGGTTTTGTTTTTTTTTTTTCCTTCTCTTTACACACTGCAGCAGTTCTTGTCTTAGAAATCAGATGAGTAAATTGTAAGTTTTCTGATGCCTCATAAATCAGTCTTTGTAGAACTCCAGAATTCCTCCAGCTGCAGCTTCACCTGTAGTCTGCTGTAAAATCTTAAACTTTAACATTTAGAAGGAATAAGAGTCAGAGGATCAGGTAGTGTTTGATGACTTCTGTGAAATGTTTACTGTAATTGTTAGGGTATTATAACTGAAACTTTCTAGGCCACTAAAGGAGATATCCTCTCCTGGATTTGCAGGCAGTATTTATAATTCAAGAGAGATGCTTATTATATCTGAATATATATGAGGCTTACCTAAAAGGATACTCTAGCTTGTAGAAGTGTTTTGTGTTTTGTTGGTTTTGTTTGTTTTGCTGACAGATTTCACTGATTGGGAGAATTTTGAATATGTTGATATTTTAGCCCAATTTTTATCCTTCCTTTGTCCTTCCATTAATGCTGTGCCTGCAAAAACTTTAATTTTTGTCTGTCACTGTTTTGTTTTTGTAATGAGCATTGTAAAGCCACAAAGCTACTATGTTATTATAGAAATAATTGTTATTGTGTATGTATAAACACTAAAAATTGTCTTCCTAAAAGTTGTACCATCTTGATGATCTGGTTATTGGCAACTCTAGAACCAGACTGTATGACTGAATAGCACAAAGTCTCTACACCCTGATGGGAAGATGAAAATTAAAGATAATAGAATTTTTGTGTTTAGCTGCTTGTGATATGAATGGTTTGGAACTTTTTGTTAGATGATTGTGGTTATAAGCTGAGTGCACCATTTATACACCCACTGAAAGTGATATTAGGAGTTAGTGCTCAATTCCTACTGAAACTCATCTGATACTCCTTGGTGGTAATGAAAATCTCTTCCTTCTAGCCAGAAATATTGATAAGGGTATAATGACATAATATTTGCTTGATTCTGATTGAGGTTTTGAAGACTTGGAAAAATGCTATGAGAGCAGCCAGTATGTGTGGAGTCAAACATGCTAAACTGCAAATAGGGGAGTCTGTGAAGAATTGTTTTGGAAAGAGCCAGTGATGTTTGCTGAGAATGTGGCTATGTGGCATTACTGACACAAACCTCTTTGTACGAGCCTGTGCAGGTCTAGGGCAGGCTCTTCTCCAGCCCCTGCACAGTTTGTAGTGGAGTATTTAACCCCTGCCTCCCAAAAATAACCCAAACCAACCTAAAAAAAACCCTAAACCAAATCCAACAACAGCAATAAAACCCCAAAACAAGCAAAAAACCCCCCAACAAACCAACACAACCCGAAAATCAACCAAATTAAAAAAACCCAAAACAAAAATCAACCAACCAACCAATCCCTCCCAGCAAACAAAAGAAAAGGAAGGAAAAATAAGCGAAAAAAATAAAGAAAAAGAGTCTGGGGCTGAATCCAGCAGAAATAATGACCTCCATGAAAATGAGAGCCCTCGGATACTTTTCTGACCGCTGTTGAAAGGATGATGGCTTTGGGTAATAAAAACTGTGATGCCCTTTCCCCCCTCCTGTTGCCACCCCACTGCTGACATTTCAGGCACGAACGGGACCCGAGCCCTGGTGAAATATCACTCCTGTCACTTTGGCAAGTGACACCAGCAGAGCTGGGGGACAGGGCAGTGAAAGCACCAGGCAGGAGGAGTCATCCTTCCCAGCTGATGAAAGATAACCTAAAAGGGGTTGCATAATTGCTGAAAGAGGCTTCTCAGAGACCAGAGGTGGAAAGAGTGACAAAGAAAGAGCTGGTGTTGAAAGGTGCTCAGAGTGACGTGTGTGGCTCTTTCATGGCACTCACGCATCCCTCCACTCGGGTGGAGCTCCTGTAGCTGAATCAGGCCCCTCTCCACTCATCAAACACTCTGTGCTGATTTTAATAGGCAAGATGAAACAGAAGACAGCTCAGTATGGGTTTAGATTGAGTCATGGTTATTGAATTTGTCCAAGGTACAAAGGTGCTGTTTGCAGCAAAATGAAATAAGTGATAAAAAAAATCCACAAAGAACAAAGGGACTGGAGGGTAATATTTGTCACACTCTCAACAGTCTTCTGTTTGGTATATGAGAGGAAAAAAGAGTAAGGAACATCTGCAAACTTGCAACAGTGAGGTGCCTGAAAAGAATTTAATGAAAGCATTGTTTTTACTCAACTTTACGAAAGTTTGGGTGAGGATGGACAGTTGGGCTGAACTGAAAAGAAACCTCACATATAACAAAGCAACAAAAAAGGGAAATACATTGGAGGAACCTTCAGAATCCCCATGTGGAAACCCTATAGAAGTACTTGCTGTGTTTCCCTGGATGCTGGTGCCTGGCTCTGTCCTTCTGTGAGTGCCCTTGGAGCTGTACTTCCAGACATGAGGCTCCTGCCCACCTACTTGTGTACCTCTGAATCTTTGCTGATTTTTGATTTGCAAAGAAACATGGTTGTGTGAATACTTAAGCATCTAAGATTTAGTCTCTTTTGACTCTTAAAGATTGGAACAGTTTTCTTTATCTATCATAGACCCTGAGATGATAAATAGGTGATAGGCAAATAGGTGCTAACAAGGGGAGAAGGGTAAGTAGGTGCTTCCATGGTAAGGTTGTTGTGATGGGTTGGGGACATAAGTGCAACAGGACTTGTAGGTAGAAATATCTCATAGGGAATATTCTGTATAGTTACTTTATATGAGTGCTCCAGGCTTCTGTGCACAGGCTGCCCTTAATTTGGCCCTTATATAGGTTGTTTAATCTTTTATGAAGCATTTACGTCAGAAGAAAATGACAATATTGAAACAAATTGGGACAGAAATCAAATGAGAGGTACTTGGAGAGGAAACCTTTGCCCTCTCTTCTTTAAATGGGTAGGTAATCAACCTCTGCTGACCTTTACCACTCAATTTCCCAACTGCAGCTTCTTTTCCAGGAGAAAGCAGCCATAGGTAGAAGACTCTTGGGCAGATGTGTGCCTTTGCTTTGTGTCTGTGTGAGTGTAGCCTCTCTAGAGTGACCCATCAGGCTGCTGTCACCCCTGAGTGCCAGTGTCACAAATCTGCAACACCAGATTTGCCTGCTTTTGTCTCAGCTGGTCGTCTGGAGTAGGTAGAAAGGAATAAAACCAATCAGGAAGGAGCAGGAGAAGGAAAATCCAGCTGCAGGGAATTTTTTCTTCCCCCTGTGTCTCTCCCACGTGCAGTGCCACCACCCCTCATTAACCCTTGGGCTGCCCCGGTGCTGTTGGCAAAGCCACAGAATCAGCTGCTCTGGCTGTGAGTGAGAGAGAGCAGGCTCTACCTTCCTCATCATCCACCATGGGCTTGGCCCAGTCACCACAGCTGAATCCTGACTGGATCAGTTCTTTCTGACTCTCTTGATTCTGATTTATTTCCCCTCTCCAAATTCCCCCAGCAGCATTTGTGGTCATCAGGTTTGGGTTTATTCCTTGTCTCATGGCTCTGTAAATACCCTGAGTAGGGCTGTTGGTGAGGGAGGAAGCTCATAGAGGAGATGGCAGTGATAAAATTTAGGAATTGCTCTGGACTGTGCAGAAGCTGTGTTAACTTGGCAGATCTGCTCTTGAGGGTGAGGAGAATCATCCATGTTTTGATGTTCCCCTACTTCTCTTTTTTCATGTTTTCCATGGATGCTGCTGAGTCTTTCTGGTTCAGCAGAGTCCTCCAGCACTTGTGCCTGGATAATTTACACAAAAGCAGTTGCAGAGAGTTTTCTGTTGTTATGGTGCAAGTTGTATGTATTTAATTTCAGAGGAAAGCCTTGATACTCAGATTGAGCTAATGCAGTTTTTTTCTGATATAAATTAAAAGCTAATCACTCATCTTCCAAAATAACTGTATCTTGGACTTCCTCAGAGTAGCAGGAAAACAAAACTATTCCTGTTGCTAGAGCGCCATTTTTGTCAGTAAATCAGCAGTAACTATGTTTCTGTCTGGTCTATTATTTTTATTCCAATATTATAGATCTGAAGTTCTCTGTTCTTACTCCAGGGAAGCAAATAACAATTCTGCTATGCCATAACTTTTAGTTAAGTCTTTTCCTACTGAGCCATCACACTGTTGCTCACTGGTTAAATGTGCTTAGTGAGACATTTGCTGTGGGCATTTTTCAAGTTGTCATCACTTAATGCAAAACAAGGCTTGAAAAAAACAAGGCAATACAGTTCTGTTCTTTTACACAATTTTTATTTTTATGTCCTGACCCTTGCAAAAGAGCAGACTTGGGTTACATTTTCTGTCTGTGTTGTACCATCTCTGTGCTTCTCTGGTGGCCAAGAAGCGCCTGACATTCCCATCGTCATCAGTTTCACAATGGCAGTAGAGGGGCTGAATGAAAAATAACTTGAGAAGCATTTTGGGTAAAATTTCATCTACCAATATTGGTTTCCTTGAAAAATACAGGATCTGGGTTATTTGGAAATAGATTTTGCCAGACAAAAAGAGGGGAAAATTCTAAATGTTTTCTTTTGGTATTTCAAAATGCTGGGTTTATTTCTATCTAGGTAAACAAGACATCAGAGTTGCAAGAATTAAGAGAAGTGTCTCCAATGTGAGAACTGTAGAAGAGCTGAAATAATTATAAATTTCTGTAACTGAAGATGAAACAACTATTTCTTTATCTTCAGTTTGTTCTGGCAGGTTTTTATGGGATATTATAAAGGGAATTTGCCCATGACCCTTCAGAGATTTAATTTGCCTTGGTGGCCTCAACTATACATTTATAATTAGCTTTTAGGATGAATGAAGTTTCTAAGCAACTTGAGCACAAACAACTTCAGTCTCTACTGGGTCTTTCCAAGAAGAGTTTGGGGATTTTTTTTGTGTATAAGGACAGTACAGTGTAAAAAAGAAAAAAAGATTCCCATCAGCCTCTCAGCCAGAGTAGATTCATAAGTTAACAGCTCTCTCTGGAGTCTTGGGCTTTTCTTACTTCTCAATAATTGAATTTTCCAGGTTCAAGTCAGATTTCAGGCTGTCTTGGATGATGAGAACCTACAAACACATTCCACTAACCAAAACTTCCTACGGGTCCTTAATGTAAATAAGAGATGTATTTGAAATTCATACTATGACCTAAAACTCCTCTTTCCTGGCTCTTACCATTTTTGCTGGAGCTCTGTTGCTTTGCTCGAGCAGGGAGCACATCCTGCCCCAGGAGGCCAAGGACACCTGAGTGCTTGGCTGCTGTGCTGGAGTCTGAATCTGCTCTTCCAGGTGCCATTTAAAGATGGGCTGCATGACACTCACTCAAAAACAAAACTCCTTTTCTTCCACCTATTAGCAGTGCCTTTCTAGCAGAAATTTCTTCCAAAATTAAGATTTAATTACTCTTGTGAAATGCAGTGTAATACATTAGTTTTTATCATAGGAGGTATTATCACATTGTAAATAATTGAAGAAACCATAAATTAGGGTTGACAATCTAAATGAAGGAAGCACATTTTCTAATGATTTTTTTTCTATGAGTTTCCTTGCTGAATTCTGCAAATTAGCAAGTAATTTGTAATGCTTATGCTGAACATTATGTGAATTAGTGAGAGTCCATTGTAATTAGATTTTTTTTAAAGCCAATTAGCAAATGAGAAAGGTCTCATCGTTTATTTAGAATTACTTAGAAAAAAAGGAGCATAATTTTATTTGTACTGTATTTTTTCAAGATTTTAATGCTTTCATTTCCTGCTAATAAAAGAGCTATCATAAGGGTACAGAGAAGAGGGGTGATAAAATCCTAAGTTACCTCCTTTCCTGCTGGATATGTAGACTCCTTCTATCTTCAGAGGTTTCTGAATCAGACCCAATGTGATAAATGCAGTATTCTATAGGGCAGGGAATGAATTTTGTTTTTTGCAGATACAGTCTAATGCCTTCACTTTGAGATCATTCTTTTTCTACATGTCTTTGCAAACATCACCCTAGAATATTTTCGATTTCCGTTTTAACAGAAGTGGAACATCTTTTTCACTTCTTTTTATTTTAATAGTAAACGAATTGCAATAAAAACAGAATTTCATGAGTTTTCAACCCTGTCCATAGAAATCTCTGGTTTTTTTTCTGTTTTTCTATGAAAAGTCTCATGCTAAGGGCCTTGTTTTCCTTTGCTATTGCCTCATGATGTCGAAGTGAAAAGGATTTGGNGGTTCAGAGCAAGGGCTGAGTCCTTTCCTTGTGCCACGTCGCTGTGCACCAGCACGCCGGGTGATAATTGGAATCTGTGGGTGATGAAGGACTGGTGATCCTTGGTGTGAAAGATGTGACCTGTGTCTGAGGTTCAGAGCACTGAGGCTTTTCACGTGGTGCCTCTGCTTGCTCTGGAAGGCCAAGACCAGCTGAGGGATCCAGTTATTCCTTTTCGAGCCCCTCCGTGGGTGAAAGTCTCACATTGCAGCACAAAAGCTTCTTTTCTTTCTGTCCAGTCTGATCTTATTTCCAAGACCCATGATGAGATGAAGTCCTAGGGATTTTTCGTGCATTATTCAGCTGCAGAAGTATTCTCCTTTTCTCCTTTAAGCAAGGTATTTTGTTTCTTTTCCTATTTATCCTGTACAAAGGAAATGTTTTGTAGTTTAAGTGTAGTTGTGTGATCTGTGTGTGTCTGCTGTGCTGCTTTTGCTGAGTTCTCCTCTTGGATTTTTTACCATCTTCAGCAAATCAGTGGGAGAGCTCAGAACTGAGATGCTCAATAAATTACAGCAGTTTAGTTTGTTGTTGGGACCAAGCTTAGAAAAACTCAGTTAGAAACCAAAGCAAAGTAAGCATTTCTGGAGTAGATGTCAGCAGGAGCAGAGGGACCCTGGCTGTGGCTGGAAACCCTCAGGGCTTCCCTGGACCGAGTTCAGTCCCTGCCAGAGCTCTGTGGCTGTGCAGCACCACTGCTGAAAGCTGTGATCTCAGTGCTGGGGTTCAGGCAATGTAACCTGCTGGTTCTGACTATAAAAATCTAGAAACAAAAGACTGAAAGTTGTGGCAAAGCTTTTCTTCTCTCAGTCAGAGTGTCTGTAAGAATAGTCATTAATTGACTGTTAGAGGAAATCACAGGAGGCTGCAGAGAATTGTGGAATAGGGCAGGTGCATATAAAAAAATTAACCTGTGCTAGGACAAATTGAAGCATGA
This sequence comes from Thryothorus ludovicianus, assembly GCA_013397245.1. Taxonomy (NCBI): domain Eukaryota; kingdom Metazoa; phylum Chordata; class Aves; order Passeriformes; family Certhiidae; genus Thryothorus; species Thryothorus ludovicianus. The sequence goes on along the minus strand of VZTB01008340.1, from coordinate 161,517 downwards.
CTGCTGTAGCATTTGTCAGGTTTTATTACGAGCTGGCTTACTGAGAAATTCTGTTCTTGAGATTCCTCTGATGCTGAGACTTAACTGGCTGCCTCTGAACACCTCATACATTTTTAACAGTTTTAATAGTTTGTTTGGTTGTTGTTTTTTATAAAAACTGAACTTTCCTTGAGCGTTATACAGATAGTACTTTTCATTTTCCGTTATACTTTGAAATGTTCATCAAGAATTCCAGGAAGTTTTGGTGGTGAAAGAGAAGTTTGCTGAGTACATCAGCCATGGTAATACCTGAAAGTCTTGCTCAGGTTTGGAGGGAAGAACAGGTGGGCTTGAAGATAGATAATTCTGTGACATACACAGTATCTGGCAGAAAATTTCAGTAATTTTCTGCTCTGATATGCACTTATGAATAGATATATCTTCTAGTTAACCAGCTGAGGACCCTTTCTTGCTCTGCATAGAGGTAACATCTGGCTTAAGTGAGAGGAGGGAAAAAAAAAGGAACAAATTATCCAAAAAGTAATATTTATCTCCTCCCATTTTCCAGAATAGAAGCTCCAGTAGGTAGTTTTAATAGAACAGCAGGTACTTAAAAGGCTTCTTTCTGAAACATGAGTTTTAAAAATCTAAGCAATGCATGAAAATTTTAAAGACAGGAGAAGAGTTTCAGTTCTGATTCTGAGCTCCAGATTACTCCAGTGTTTGGTGTGATTCTTGGAAGGAAATAAGCCAACCCACTCCTTAAAAACATCAGTAGGATGTGTATGTCCCCTGGTACCTCTAAGCAAACCAAGAGATTTCACTCTACATTAATTTGCTCAGTTTGCAAATATTTCTGAAGTAACCACTGGATTAAATTTCCTATTCCTCAGTAACAGGATCTTTGCAGGGCCCTTCAGAAATGTATTATTGAGATAAATACCTTAAATTATTTGCTCAGCAGATGAAGGGATCTATTGAGAGAATGTGGATGCAGTGTAAATATCACCTGGGCATGTATGGGTAGGAATTTGTGTGAGAGAAAAGGACTTCCCCACATTACTGCTCACCAAAAGAGGTTTATGTGTCTCATGTAACATTGATAACAGTGGCAGCCTCTTCCCTCCTCTCAGCAGGAATAGCTATCAAAGATGAAAGCATCTTTGTAGGCCAGCATGAACTGATTTCCTCAGTCCTGTGCATGATAATATTTTAATTAGGCAATTCCTTGTTGTGGTGAGGAGCTTTTCAATTAACCATTTTTAAAAAGCGTTCTCACTCTCTCTAATTACATTGCTTTAATTTCTTAGTGAGGGAATAAATCTCAACAGACAGGAATTCATTCACCTGGAATTTTGGGTGCTATAAAGTTGGTAGAAAATCCAGAAAGCAATATGCAGTGGATGAAATATTAATGACTCCTCAGTTTCTTATACAGGTTATTTGTGATTAGGCAAATGGGTGATGCAGAGTGTGATGGGTGGAATTTCTTGCTCTTTAGAAGACTAAAACATGAGACATATTTTATAGGTGGAAATACTGTAATGCCTATTCCTTTGACCACCACCAGTTGTCAGTTCAGAATTTGAAAAACAAAATTATTTCCTGATCAGTGGAATCAAATCTAATATGGAAGAAGTCAAAACATTTTCCTGAAGATCCTTTCATCAGTTTTTTATAAACATTTCACAGAAGTTACGTGGGGGTTCATAAGTCACTAAGAAATGCTACAGATGTCACACATGCACTCCAAGTGCTTGGACCATTACAGGTGTTGTAGAGGAATATAAGTGAGTGAAAATGCTTATTTTATAAGTAAATTGCTTTTTTTTACTGTTTATATGTAAACTATAGACAAATAAAAAAGTGCTTAGACTCTGTAGTGACTCTCTCACAAATCTATGAATCACTTACATGTTTTATAGATGATTTGGGCAGAATTTTTACTGCTCCTCTTCTAGTTCTGACAAATGAAGTGTTTCAGTTGTTTCTGCTTTTTGATACACATAGCAGCTTAATTACTCTTTTGAAACCCATGAGCATTTCAGAGGAGATGAAATTAAAAGCAGGAATTCTTATCCCAGTGATTAGTGGGCCTTTTAGTAGTGAAGAAACTGCCCACTGATGAGAAAAATCCCATCAAGCAAATTCAGAAGCAATTGAGTAAAGCTCAGCTACTCTCCACATGAGGAGAAAACCCTGGAGAAATTCAGATGATTATTAGTTCATGGTTTTCCAAAGAGCAAGGATCTCACTGACACTGGCCATAACTAGAATCTAATTGTTTTCTTCATCTTTTTAAATTTAAACCTTTCGTTGTCATAATTCTTGCTAAAGCATATGAAATATAGTTTGTCTTTTTTAGCATTTGTAATAGGGAGTGTGGGGACCTGGTAACAGGATATAGAAACTAAACCCAATTGGAAATGTTTAATGGAACAGATTTTCCACTACAAAATGTAGTTTGAAGAGTGGAAATCAGGATTAAATATTATGTAGAACAATTTGACATTTGACCAAGAAATCTCATAAGGAAAAGCCAGAATAAATATAAATCAATTTTTTATTTTCTTGATTACACACATTTCTATCCCAATTTATATTTTAAATAATATATTATATATTTTGAAGTGTGATGACGGCATTGTTATTTTATAAAGTTTTGTCACTTTTGAAGTATTTATAGGTGGTAACAAATCATTTTATCAGAATTCTCTTTCTGCAGATAAATTAAAATTTTTATTTTATATTCCAATTCAGAATAAAACCAGATTTTGAAATGGCAGCTTTTTCTGTGGGAAGAGAATTTATCTTTTCAAGCAGCTGTACATTTGTCTTAATATAGTTTCAGTATCACAAAGACTTTCACTGCATTTGACTGACATTAATTGGAGGGGACAGGTGGTGGTGGCAGTGGAGAGGAAATCTCTCCAGCATTGTGTAGAATTGATAACAGGATATGCAGGACTAGAGCTGGTGAAAAATGCATAAATATCACTTAATCACTTATGCGAGAAGTTGATTAGTTGAGATTAAAAAAAAAAAATAATAAAAGGGAAAGAAAAGAAAAATCCACAGTATAAATGTAAACTAACAACAGTAAGAGAGAAACTTTCCTGCTGTCTCCATGGAGAATCCCTGGGAGTTTACTCTTGTGCCCCTGCACTGGTGTGAGGTCACACCTCGAGTGCTGAGTCCATTCTGGGCCAAGACAGGTGAACCTCACCTGCAAGGAGGTGTCGGAGCAAATCTAGAGAGGAGCAGCAAAGCTGGAGAGGAGTCTGGAGGGCAAATCCTGCCAGGAACAGCTGAGGGAGCTGGGGGTGTTTTTACTTTGGGCATCCACTGGTTTTGCCAAAGGGGAATGTGATTTACTGAGTTGTCAGGCTTGTAAACCAGTGGGGTTGAATTCTGTTGAATCAGTGGGGTTGATTCAACAGAAACTAAGTAGATACTGATAGAAAGCCATGGTAATTAACTTGCAAAGGTTAATATTTATTACCAGAAACGAGATCACATCATTGTTGGTGTTTAACTCTCATAAAACAAGATGCAATTGAAAATTTTCAAAATATTGAGATTTTTTCATGCTATAAATATTTCTTCCTAGTCAACTCAAAAAAGAAATCAAGAAGAAAACTATGTAAAGTTATGTGAGGAACTGAAACAAAAGTGCAGTGGCCTAGAAACAGAGAATGGTTTTTTGATGCCCCATGGCTTGGAAAACAACTGCTTTCTAAACATGAGACTGCTTTCCTTCCCATAATCACTGCCTTTCCCCCAGGCACTTGCTCAAAATGAATTAGCTCGAGGATTAATAATTCTGCACAAGGCTTTTGACAAAGTGTGTGATATCAGACTGTGTGAGCTCGAGTAGTGCTGAGAAAGGGATTTTGCAGAGGAGCAATATTGTGCCTTGGAACACCTGTGTGAGCCACAGAAATGCTTCAGATACTTTAACCAAAAGCTCTGGAAACAGAAGTGGTGTTTATGCCTGAAATACTGGAGATGAGGATAAAGAGAAAGGGTGAAACCATTTTCCAGCAGTGGGTTCTCAGTTTTCTGAGCTTCTCCCACTTTCAGCGATGCTGCTGAGTTTGGGTTGGTGTGTCTGTGGTTTCCAGCAAGGATAACAACATTGAATAACCACTTGCTGGTGGTGATCTGGCGTGATTTGGGTTTGTTAGGGCCAGTTCCCAGTTGTGATGTGTGTAGGTGGAGCAGATGCAGTGATTTAAAAGACTCTGAGCCTGCTTCTTGTCCCTGTTGGTTCTTTTGGGGTGAGACCTGGCTAAACCCTATGGTGAAACCCGTAGGAGCCTGGCTGTGGTGGGGAGGGACTTTTCCTTTCCCTCAGGGATCCCTGCTGAAAAGGGCTGCCCTGCAGGAAGCCCGTGGTCAGATCCCCTAATTTATTTGAGTTTTGTTTGGCAGCTGGGTCAGGCTGAGGGCTCGGGTGCAGGCAAGGCAGGATGGAGCCTGGTGCAGTGCCCTGCTGCAGTTATTCATCACCCTGAGCCGAACCTGCAGCACTGAAGCAACATTATTACTGACTTATCTCGGGATGGTGTGGTTGTAGTGCTTCCTTTTGCTGCACTGCAAAGGAGAAGCTGCTAGGAAAAGCAGAGTGGTGCTGTGGGCTTTCCAGAGCAGAACTGACAGGCTGCTGCTCCTGCAGGGGCACATCTCCCCGTGGCAGCTTCCTGGTGCATATGGAAGAGACGATGATCCATCAGTGACTCACTGAATGCTTTTCACTTCATCATAGCAAATGATTTAAAAAAAAAAAAAAAAAGAGAGAGAGAGAAAAGAAATAATACAATTTCCATGTCTATATAAATGCAGTAGGAGCCTGTGATTAGAAACAAGCAGCTTAGCATGTGAAGAGCACAGCAGCAGGTTAGATGTTATTGCTGTTATTGAACGGAGCACCAGGGTGACCACACTTTACAAGAGCTTTATTGGTTCACTGTAGTAAAAATGAATCACACCTCTCTCCCCCAGCTCCTCATCTTTTTCCCTCAAAAGACTGTTAGGAAAAAAGGATGATTAAAAATCTCCAACGTGAAAAAAGTTCGACTTTACGCGTCAGTGCTGTGTACAGATGGATGATTCACCAGAATCCATCTCTGTGTTTTTGAGCTGTTTTTTTGTTTGAAGTGTTAGCATGTCAGACTTTTTAGAGATTCCAGGTCTGAGCCTCTGCTAGGACCTGCTTTTATCAGGTAAAATGTTATGTGGTGGCACAGAAGGAGCTCCTGCTGAAAAGTGCTTCCCTTTGCTAGTTTGATGGAAAAATAAAGAGAAATCTATGTGGAGTCTCCATTTCTGTGCTCTGAGGGATTATTTCCATGGAGGTTTATAGTGGGCACTTAAATGACATCTAGAGCTGCTTTTCAATATCAGATACCATCCTTTGCAGCATTGGAGGGGGTATAGTAGACAATTTTCCAACTCTGAATCAATTTTGTGACTTTCCAGTATCTATTAAGCAGCTTTTAACTTTTTTTTACTATTACAGTCTTGGGAGCTACAGACAGCAGAAGGCTCAGCTATACACCATTCACCAGGCAAGAGGTTTCATGCCAGGGAGTGCAGGGGCTGAAAGCCAGTATTTAGGAACCCATATCATAAAAGTACTTGCAGATGTAAAAAATGGATGGGGCACCAACCTGCAAGCAGCGAAGAAAAACTGAGTTTATAGTCCTGTCATATGTGCATTTAAACTCAGTTTATCATTGCTGCCACTTGCAACAAAACTGTACTAGTCAATGTTCAGCTGCAGCAGCACCACTTGCCAAAGCAAAGCCATCCTGTCTGTGACAGGAACACATCTGTAGTGCCTGGCTTCTGACAGTCCTGAAGCATTTTGCAGTACAAATGTTAATTGAGCTTTACAACAGCTTTGTAAGTAGGCAAACGCCATCAATAGACATTTCAGCTAAGGCACAGGGCTCCTTCTCCTGTGGAAGGGTATCAGGGTGGGAGAGGGTCCGTGTTGGGTAGGGAGCCCAGATTTGTGCTCAGGAGAATAAGTCTTCAATTGCTGCGTGACATTTTGTGCTTGAAAATTGGGACCTACATCACAGCTGGGACCTCTGCTATGGTTACAGCAGGAAAACTCAATACAGTAATAGAAATGTTCCACAGACTGGAGTAGCACAGTGGTGTGTCTGTCGGGGAATCATTTCAGATTTCCCCCCAAATGAGACTATAATTCAGCTTTGATATGCATCACCTCTCCCCTTGTTCCCATGAACCAGTACTTGTCCCAGAAATGTGACCCTGTACCTGTGCTGTGGCACTGGGTTGTGTGGGCTGGCTCTGCACAGCTCTCCAAGAGCAGCCACGTGCCCTCTGCTCAGGTGTGAGCCTTCGTTTCATCCACACGCTGCTGAGTTGTTAGCAGTGTGTGTGCATCCTGTCAGCCCTTCATGTTCTCCCTTCAGTGCTCTCAGTTTCCTGGCAGGAGGAGAAAATGCCCCTGGCTTGTAGCTGGAACCCTTTGCTGTCACATGTCCTTGCCACAGCCTCTCATCCAAAGGGCGAGTGCCGTGTCCGACAGCCCACCCCTGAGCTGCAGGCTGACATCCAAGGCTTGTGCTGAGTGTTATTCAGACCCATCTGAGTCTTACGTGTAAACACTGCAGAATTTCATGGCAAAAGGGTGGGAGGGAGGAGGAGGAAGCAGACAAAGTGCCCAGTGCCCTACTTAGCAAAAGCCTAAAGCCTGGCCCTCTGCATTGCCCTGTCAGACTCCACACGCTGCAGAACAGATTAAACAAAAACCCAACGGGCTGGGGCCAAAAATTGCCCAGTTCAACGTTAGCATTGTGTAAACACTCTCCAACTGACTACATTCTAGCAGATCCAAAATTTGCCAGGAGCATTTTCACGCTTTCCCTCTCTGCAGAAGCTCAGCCTGCAGCTCCAGCTCCCCGGGTCTCCCTGGGACTCATTAGCATGGCACCGCTGTCGCTGCTGGCGAAGGCAGCCACGGGGGACAGTGGCACACGTGCAGAGAGTGGCAACCTTCACACAGGAGCAAAACAGCGAGGCAAAACTGCGGTGGAGGGGAAGGATGACGCTTAATAATATGCAAATCAATGTAGCATCTCACAAAGATTTGATTTGTGTTTCGAGGCAGCTGCTAAAAATGTTGTTTTAACCCCTCTTGGGAGCGCCAATATAACCACTAGACACAGGCTAGATGGAGGGTGATTACATTTTCTAATAACTTTAATTTTACAAGGTAGAACATTTGAAAGCTGATGTGTCTTTCATCCTTGGACCAAGTGTGCTGGGGAAATGCCCATGTAAGGGAAATTGCATCAGCGTTGACACAGCACAGCCCTGCCAAGCGCACTAAGAAATGCCCTGCAGATTTGTCAGGACGTGAGGAAGTTTTGCCATGCATAATGAAACGTGAAATATCATTTCCAATGCACAAAGGACGTGCTTTCTCCTTGCTTTTTTACTGTTTCATCACAGGCAGCCCAGTGCTCAGTGGTGCTACCTGGGCTCAGTCATTACACGCCCACCTCACTGCACCGAGTGCCTGAGTACTAACTCAGGAAAGCCAGGGAAGCTGGTGTGTTCTCCCATTGCAAATGATTTGGATCCTTTGCCTTCCTGTAACCAATTCCACACGTTGTTGAGCTTGTGTAACTCAGGTGGCTTTTTATTGCCTGTGCCTTGCAGAAAACAACACTAGACTTAATGCAGTCATTTCCACGTGACACAGCTGTAAGAAAGAGCAATATTATGGGCCAGTGATGGTGAGAAGCAGGGAGGTGCCTCTGGAGGCAGAGACCCACACAAGGGCTGAGGCCCTGGAGCCAGGAAATTAATAAATGAGCAGCACACTGCTGTGCTAGCACTCAGGGAAGGATTGTTTGTGCCCTGATCTGCTAAGTTATTGCTCAGGAGATAGAAAATTGGTATTTCTGCAGCTTGGATCCATTTTGATTTGTTTTTCTGCATTCAAATCATCTGCCTCCAGCTGCTTTCTTGGGCTGAGTTTGACAGAGATGCACAAATTGCCTCATGGCTCATCATTTTGTAGAGAAGATCTATAATTCTCCTCCCTTTAGTTTTTGTTTGGGGCATTTGTGGTATCAGTGTCACCGTAAGGGGCCAGGATGCCCTGCTCTGCAAACACAAAACCAAAAGGCAAAGGCTCAGGGAGTCTCCAGGCTCTATTTTGTTTAGACACACATTGCTAATTGCAAATACAAAGGTATTGACGGGCTCCATTGTGCCTCAGCGCTGCCCTTGACAAAGTTTTCTTAACAGTTAAAATGAGGCCCTGTTGAATCAGACAAGGGCTGCCCAAAGGCTGTGCCATACTCAGGCAATGTTTTTATCAGTCAGCCAGGAGCCCGTTTCACTTCAGCCATGCAGGTCTTGTCTCCTCACCCACCCACTGGGCAGGGAGCAGCTGCAGGATTTGTGCTCTCTTTGACTGACACCTGGTGCCTTCAGCCTGTCTCCATCACAGGAGGGAGGGAGGGAAGGAGATTCCATCACACCAAAACGATCTACTCTTTCCCTGGTGTTTGCTCCAACATTTAATTATTCTCTATGTTATGTGACTGGAGTGACACCATTTTGAATGTCTCATCTCTTCAGATGAAGGAATTGTTTATTAACACCAATTTCCCTTCTGCCTCTCGATCTCCAAGGTCTCCTTACACTGCAAGCCAGGCAGATCTTGGTCTCAGTTTTGGGCTCTAAGTCTTACCAAACTAGACATGTTCTCTTATCCTCTGCTTTGCACCTTTGCTGGTTTTCAACGTTATCTTTTAAAATTGAGGTACTGGGGGATTCTAGAATATTCATAACCAGGCTCACAGCTGCTGAAAATGGAAGTATATTTACCTCCTTATTTGTGACTTGTTCATACAAGGACATTTTCATACAAGGAATGACATTGTTCATACAAAGAAGTATCATTTTCTATGTTTCAGTCTCCTATTCTGTAGCTGTGCCTGAATACACTTCTTGCTCCTAGATATACAACCACAAATCTGGCTTTAATCAGGCTTTAAAAGGACCTGGTGAATATGAATGGGTTTCACTGAGATATCAAGGTTTATCAAAAATTAAAAAGATCTCATCTAACTCTGCTCCAGCTCCTCCGTGCAGACTCTCCTTAACTGACTTAAAATGTTTATTCCTAGAACTTCAACGTCCTCTTTAGTTACTCAAGGATTGGAAAAATATTAATTTTCCTACTGCCCTTTTCATAGATGGAATAGAAATTTGTATTGAACATTTCACTTCTTCTGTATTTTATTGAAAACTTGACTGGCTGTACAGCTGCTGTGCTGCTGAAGTTCCTTTGCTCTGTTTAATTCTGTCCTCAGCCAGGCCCAAGATTACTTTTTCCTCTGTCATTCTAAGTTTTCCTAATTAATATTTAATCTTTTCTAATATTGTTTACAGCAATTACTATTGATTTCCTCCTTCTCATCACTTTATATAGGCTTTTTGTTTCTAATTGCCTCCTTTACTTTTCATCAAATGAGAATCTGCTTTTAGCCAAATTTGTGTGGTTTTTTTAAATTGTGGTATTGTGTCTCTTGTCCATCTCATGATTTTCCCCCAAGAACTCCTTAGTCTCATTCTCACTACCTTTTCAGTCAGTTTTTGGGCATTTTATGTTCTTTAGTTTTTGGGCAACACTTCTTTTGGGCCCTCAGCTATAAAATTGTGTACATCACATTTACTATTCTCCTTTCTCCTTTGTCCTCATTTTTTAATTTTTTTTTTTTTGGTGATTTTTGCATAGTATGACATGAACCTGGAATATGCAGATCAACAGCAGTCTTACATGATGTTTGAATAACACTTGGAAAATCATGTCCTATTTTTGTGGTCCAGAATCTTTGGAGAGACTGTTTTCTGTTCCATCCTTTTCTCATTTACTGCAGGGAAGTTGGACTCCAAAATATTTGGTTGCCAGTATGTTGTTTTCATTTCAGCCCTGAAGAAGAACCCACTCAGGTTCTTCAGGCCATAACTGTGTTTCTTTTCTATATACATCACTTGGAGTAACAAAAGATATTCCTCCTTGCTTGCATCCTTGCAGCTGCACTATTGGAAAATAGAATTCGGTTACAATTCTTTTTAGCAAACTGCACTAAGCCAGGTTTCCTGACAGTAGGAGGATACTTCTGCAATGGTAATCTTATAAGAGACTATCCCAAGAATAAAACCTCTTTTTTGAGGGCATGAGTTATGAGACCTGTTACTGTGAAATGCTGAGGGTTGGTATAAAACCAGCATTTGCTCACAGACCTGAATCCAAAGCCATGCTGCACCAACTGCTATGAAATAATGTGCTCCTGTTGTGGCAGTGATTTTGGGTAATGCCTGTCAGCCCAAGCTGCCAGAATGATCTTGTTCTTACTTCATTCCAGAGAGCTATGCAGAATGATCTTGTTCTTACTTCATTCCAGGGAACTATGCAGAATGATCTTGTTCTTACTTCATTCCAGGGAGCTATGCAGCAAGCTGGAGAGCCTGGCACTCACTGATTCGCAAGAACATGGCACTTGGAGTTTGCATTCCTGAGCTGGGCCTTACTGAGTCACCTTGCCTCATCAGAGCTGAGTCACTGACACTTAATTGATGGAAAGCTTTTCTCACACAACAGATGTCAGACCTTTCACAGAGCTCTGCTGAGTGATCCTGGACTCCAGGACTGATTGGGAAGGTTCTTCAAGTCAAACCAAACTGCACAGAGACAACTTTACTTCCCCCATACTGGACCCAGCCATGCACCCTAAAGGATGCTTTAGTGGCTGAGTGTTGTCACACTGAGTGCCACAATCATAATTTCCTGCAACAGTCTCCCCAGAAGTATCTTTCTTGAAGAACTTCTCTGAGATATGAGAGGGCATCATGATTTTTCATGTGACAGAGGATATCTGGTAGCTCCCAAGACATGAGTGAGGTCATTGTGCTGTGCAGCACGAGCTGTACACCTACCTAGAGGAGATCCTGGTGCATAAGTCTGAGAGGCTGATGACAGCCAGCACAGGCTTACAGAGCATTCACAAGGTGGTTTTCAATGCCTGGGAGAGCTCTTACTTTCACAGAAAATGTCTTGGAGCCCCACTTGGAGAGTGTCCCTGATTAAGGTCTGTTGCCACTGAGCTTCTCCTCTCCCCCTTTCCTACCCCACTGCTGTAGCTGGAAAGGTAAAATCTGGCCCTAACTGCCCATGGTGATGTGTTCTGTTTGGCATTTGTGCAATATCTCTCCCTGCTTTTTTCCCTCCCTCAAAACACAAGTCCCTAGATTTTTAAACACGTCCTGCCAAGAGCACTCAGTGAGCACGGAGCAGATTGACTGCAAGCCCTTCTGACGCTGAATTCAGCTGACAATCAGCTCCTAATGCCAGCAGCTATTCCTGTTTTGTATCCTCTTCCTTCAATCTGATACCGACAAGGTCAAGTTTAGAAACTTCTAACAAATGCTACTTTCTCATTAACAGACAGACTGTTGGGTGGCAGCTTCTGTTTTGTGTGTGCCAGTTGCCATTATAATCAACTCTGTTCTGCAAGCTTTGTGTTTGAAGAGCTGGCCATGCCAGAGGAGTGAGCAGCGTAAGCACCAGCAGGTCCCTCTGCACATGTTCAGCTCTTCATGGTTTTTGTAGGAATTTGTGTTTGAATCTCATTTTTCAAGGGACCCCAGCTGTTCTCTGCTCTTTGAGAAAGAAGGGATGAGGTGGCAGAGCAGAGGACAAAAGGGAAGGGAGGAAGGGAAGGCTGGCTGGCTGGAGAGCATCATGAACAGCTTGCAACTGGTCCACAGGGCCACGTTGTTACAGTGAAACTTCCTCTGTGTGGAGGAGTCCTGGTTTCGGATTCTGTAATTCCCATTTTCCTATAATGCACCTTCAACATCCTCTGCTAATCCACCATTGCCTCGGGGCCATTGAAGTTTGCAAGGGACTGCAGCTCAGCCGGGCACCTTCAAGCTGTGCATCCTGCTCAGGAAGGGAAATGAACTCCCTGCTGTATTGGTCTTGCATAAAAGGCTGAAGTAAGAGCCCTGCTTTATTGTGACCTGTCTCTTCTCACCTAATGATCACAGTGATCTCTAAACCAGTACAGCAGGCTGGGCTTTGGATACACACCCATAGCAATTATATAGGTGAATAAATCAAATGTATATATGAAAGATAAATAATAGGGTGATTAAAAATTGTAATGTGATGTATATGGACGCTTACAGTTTTAACCAAACCCATTTTATGTATTTGGGAATATTTCCACTGCTGTCATTGAATCATAGAATCATTTGTTTGGAAAAGATCTCTAAGACCATCCACTCCAGCTGTTGGTAGCCTTTGGTTTGACTTCCTAATGATTTGTGTTTGTTACTGGAAGTTATCCCGTGATAACTTCTGGCTGTCAGGTTGGAGGATGCTCTGCTGGGGTGATGGTGCTGGCAGTGAACATCTGTTGGTGAAGCAGGAGGGTGGGTGAGATTGGTCTTTCAGTCTTGATGAGGGGCAGTCTGGGCCGTTTAAGGATGAGTGAGGGTGGAAATGACTTTCCACAGACTGGAAAGAACATCCCCAGAACAATGTTCTTATCTGATATGCTTTGGAATTGATACCCACCATCAGCTGCAATGAAATGGCCCCTCGTTAACGCTAATCACACTTGCCTCTGACTTTCATATTAGATAATGAACGTAGTTAAGTAGTGGAAAGCCTGCTCTCCCTTTTTCTGCTGTGACAGCATTAGATTGTTGTGATTTATACTCTTCATATAGGTAGTAATATGATTATTCAGTTAATCTATTATTCATTTCACTCATGATCTATTCTTTTCACATTCTTATTCTGTGAGTCAATTTCTCTCTCTGCTATTTTAATAGAGTAGCATTTTAAATTGTGAGAACACTGCATTAAACATGTATAAGATTTAATCTAATTTAAAATGCTTTCTTCTAGCAGGATATGCCTAATAAGCATAAAACTAATAATGTTCAAAATGCTATGGCATATTAACATGGCAGATTGTGAGGGATGCATTTTTCAAATAAAGCTAAGCACTAATTAATGAATATCTAAGCCACTTTCTTCCTATCCTGAAGCTCTGTGATTGACATGGAAAAAGATCTTTTGACAGAATAGCATTGCATACAAGCTGCCTTGAAGTTTACAAATATTTTTTCTTGCTGTCTAATGTGATATCTTTAAAGTAACACAAAATCAGCAGTGTTTCACAATATTAGTGTTTTATGGACACTGAAATACTTGGGAATCATTGATCTGCACTTGACTTAGTGCTGGATGTATGTGTGTGACCCACTGGATGAAATGAATTTTATGTTTCCTCTCTACATCTTTCTGCAGAGACCATGCCTGTTCCAGCCTGGCTGTTGCATTCTATGATTGTAGTTTTAGAGGCTTTCATAAGAGTTTAATAACCTGGGAAATAATTATTTTTGCTTAAAATTTGTTTTACAGCAAAATGAAACTTTGGGTTGAATGTAGACTTGTTCGAAGCAAGTTCAGTGTTCTATCTGCTTCTATTGCCTGAGAACTGAGTAATTTTGTTTAATGTTAAATATTTCTGTTTCCTGTTTTGAAACCAGGCTTCCTCCTAGAAGTCAATGTACTTTTGTGAAAATAAAAAAACCTGCCCAGATGCAAAAAAACCCAACCTTTTAGTATCAATTGAGCAGATACTTATTCCAACTAAAATAGAATTGTCTATTTTGTTTATTTGTTTCTCTGTTTTCATGACCTCGTTTCAGGCTCAGTTTTTGACCATGTGAAGACAGAGAAAACAGTAAACACCTGATCCTACAGAAAAATGACGGCCAAACTTAAGGGTTTATTTTGTCTGCACTGGCTCACAGGAACCTGTTTTTCCTTTCTGGGCCAAGCACGGCAGAGGGCAGGGAGGCAGCAGAGCCTGGTCCCTCGCTGTGGCTCTGGGTTTTGGCCAGGAGCTCCCACTGGGCAGGTTTGGAAGCCTCCTCAGCTCTGCTGATTCTGACAGAGCCAGCGGAAGCTGCTCGGTAACACCTAGAGGGAAAACTCGCACAGTTGGGCGGGTGTTTGTGCGTGTGCAGCTCCTGGACGTGCTCTGTCCATCTCTCGGCTGTCGGTTCGAGCAGAGGCAGCAGGAGGGCAGGCTGTGCCCCCGGTGTCGGGATCGCTCAGTCCCAGCGGGGCGCTCCGGGCGGAGAGCGGGGCCCGGGGGCGAGCCCGGGGCGGTGCTGGAGGGGGCTCGGGGGGCAGATGATGCTCATTGGGACAGCTCACCGCAAACTCTGCCTCTAATGATGTAGAGAAATGACTAATGCTGGGAGCTCCAGAATACAAACTCCAGAGGTATCAGGAGTGCTAAAAAAAAAAAAAAAAAAGATTTTTGACAAAAAG